>OX465581.1:49506943-50005278 GCA_950022655.1 Alentia gelatinosa
CTGACCATTGGTCACAGACTTAGGACAGGTCAAGATAGATTACCAGGCGCGCGACCAAATGTCAATGGTTTAAGAATTAACCTGCGCTCCAAGGCTAACACAGGCTCGCCCCACTGACACTGCCCGATACGTCACCTTGACAGGCGCACCACCAAGTGGGGTCTAATGAAGCAGGGGGCGGACGTGTTCCTGTGAGCGGTACGACCTCTCATGGTTTATAAATCCTCCCCCTATGTGTCCTGTTGCGCACACAGGTAGACCTGTGGTTATTGTGCAAAGGGAATACTCGATCTCTAGGTCCTTAAATATACCTGTAAGTATACACGGAGCAGGGGAGTTGCTCTTAAGTCTCAAAACAACAAAGATGCCAGGGCATTCCTTTCTTTACCAAGCTACAGCAACCAATATCCAAACTCCTGCTGGTGTCGCTGCCATGGAACAGTATCTAATGCTTTTAGTGGAATCACTAAATGTAGTGGTCTTGGTTTGAGAGGGGTTTTTTTTCATGATGAGACATGATTGACAATAATTAGGATAAACATTCAGCTTAGAAAAGACGGAGCAATTGCTTCCAAATAATGTTGACTTGGTGATAGAACAGGTCCTCCGAAGGCAAAAAATAATCTATGGAAGGTTTCCTTGTAGCACTGGTCAGGAATATCTACCACAGAGGCAATCGCAGCTCATATTCAAGCTTCATACCCGTAGACGAATCATTAAATCCTTGTAAATGTTTTTTTCCACAAGAAACGATATCACAGCACCCATCAGAACTGGATACACCAACGCAGGTATTAAGTAAATGTGATACAGTCATTATCCACGTGCTCGTTAAAAGCATGTAGCATTAGTTAGAAAATAATAATTTATTGGTATAAGCATAAAATTCGCAATTTAGCCGTTTGTTTTTCAATATAGTAGAGGTCCCAAGATACGTCTCTTATCTGCAGAAAGATAATTTGTTAATGACAACATGGACACACAAAATGTGGAATCACAACTTGCTACGGTACATTTGGGTTAAAATATATATTTCTCTCTATACATTTAGCACCCAATTACATATGTAAGTATGTATACGTAACGTTTTGTCGGGCGAATGTACAACCGGATATGGACGCAAACTGTCGCTAAAAACAAATTACTGTCACCCTACAGCTTTTTCACATTTAATCAGACTGCAGAAATAGGCAAGGGTTTTTGTGTGTGACCCTGCGTTGTAGTCATACATGCTTAACTAATCCCTACATGGCCCTGCCCCAAACCATACATACCAGAGGGGTTTTTAATACCGGGTGGGACCTCTGCATGGAGACAGTGAACCACGAGGGGTTGCGGTATAGGGGCCTCATTTTTCAGCAATGTTCCATATAAAACGGTTTTAGTGTCGGGGTGCTGGGACCTCTGACCCGGCAGGTCGGCCCGGGTCGGGCGCACCCCACTGATCTCAGCGGCGTCGGGGTCTCACTGCCCTTCTCCCGTCACGGGATCATGTTCCCGGGCCCGCTCTCCTCGGGCGCCGCCGGGCGGGGTTCGCGGAGCATCCGTCCGGAGAGTGTATGGCGCGGCCACAGGGGCAGTGGTCGCTATTGTGGGCGTTTCCTGTAGGAGGCAGGAGGATACAGAGGAAGGGGTGAGGGTTATATAGGAGGGGTTCCTTGTGGTCGGCGCGTTAGAAGGCTGTAAGGGCAATGCCCTCAGGTCTGCCCTGACCACCCGTGCAGGGCGCCATTCTTCGGTCAGCATCCCTAGTCCTTTCGGCTACATTAAAACGTCGCTACCACCATCCGCGCCCCTCTTACCCCCTCTACCCCTTATATCCCCTCCTACACCGCCGCCCCTTTCAGCCCTCGACACTGCCAATTTTCGGCAAATTGCTACCAATTCGTTGTCACTTCCAGCCTCTTTGTGCTGTCCACGTTCCCGCCCTCTCGCCCCATTGCCTGCTACTTAGAGGGGCCTTTGGCTTTTTATGCCCTCCCCCCTCGGTTTGACGAAACAGCATGCGCGCTTTTCATGTGCTTTTCACCCCTGGTCGGTCCTACTGCGCAGACTCATGTCAATTTGCGGCCTGTATTCAAGAACCCTGGCTACAAGGGGGATGGGGTGGTTTCTCCCCCCTATATTGGAGGGTGTCGGTTTCTGGTGGGTTCTGCCCTCGTTCACTTCCAGTTGTCAAGCACCAATGTATGTGGCTCTCACAGTCAAACCCAACCCTCCTCCATCTCCCAGTCGTACAGTAGGACACCCCCCCCCCCCCCCCCCCACACACACACCTTTCTACTCCACCCTATACATGGGTGTCTGCACTCCCCGCCTTAACCCATACCCGGTATACCCACGACTGCCTTCTTGAGGAGGCACACAAGAGTTCACATTGACGGCTCGTCAATTTCCTGTGGCCGGACCTCCCCTGGCTGCTCGGTCGGGGCCCTCAGTCGGGGGTCTGATAGAACGCCCGTCGGGCAGAAAATGGCGCACGGTAGTGGAAGGAGAGGGATGCCCCCTTACCACCCCGTCCCCCGCCCACGCCTCCGTCTCTTCCCCACCTGGGTGGCGGGGTCGTCTCTGCCAGGGACGGGGCCTCACCTGGCTCGACTCGGAGAAAAAGAGAAGGGGTGGTGGACGCCTGGGTGAGCTTTTTGACAGCCACCTCCCCCTTCCCTCCACCGGCACGGGCCGGGCTCGACCACACACGGGTATGTGGATGGCTGAAGGGCCACGCCACTCTGAGCATTGACTCTAGGTTAATCATTGGAACATTAAAGAGTAACTACAATCAATCATTGGTGTATACACGGGGAGAATTTAGTAGAACTGAAGGCATGTTACAGATCGTGTACACTCTGTCATGGTGTTATCGTAGTCTACTGCGAGATGTATGTAGGAGGAACAGAGGAACTGTCATGTACTCATTAAATATGTGTATGTATAAAAGAGAAATCAACTCAAAAAGCCATTGATCATTTCTCAAGAAAGAACATTCCTTTATATATGTTTGTCCGGTGTTTCTATCTACTGCTAATTATATGATTTTTATTTTCAAAAAGGGATGCATGAATTTTGGTAACCTTGAGTTTGTCTATTTGTTCCCTCAGATTCATTGTTGCCTAATTACTTAAATGAAATTATTTTTACAGTTGTGGGATGTGGAATCTTTTTATGACTTATTGTGGCGTTTCGTCTGAAGGAGTACCAAAAGGTTCTTTTCAATGACATTTGAAGAACATCATACATCGTTCGTGTAATATCATCTTTAATGTTTTAATTGTTCATATTTTCTTTTTTAAAATATGAGCAGGGATGTAACAAAAACACACAGTTGTTGCCTTTAATATTTTAATTGTTTATATTTCCTCCAAAACAAATTGAATAGGAATATAACAAAAAATACGCAATACAAAGGATTCTCGAAAGATGGTACCAAAATACAAACCAGATTTTTATGTTCTTACATTTTTCATACATGCAGAAAGATGAGTCAATGATTACATTAAAGCAAAACGCAAAATTAACTAAAATCCCATTATCTACCATTGAACATTCCTAGTCGGCAATCTTATTTGGATAAGCTCATTCCGAACATCATTGTCCTTAACAGAAACCATCCTGAAATAGTTCACCAGAATTAGGCGTGAAACCCGCATCCTCCCTCAAATGTTTACTTTAGACCAAACTAATTTTTACGGACTGTTAACATCCTCAGTGGCAGGGAGCTATTCTAACCACAGGAGGTGAAAATGACATACCGATCTGTAGAATGCAGGTGTGAAGCGTGAGGGTGTGTGTTTTGAACACACCTGTATAAACAGAGTTTATAATTAAGATATGTTTAACTCGGCCCATTACCGGTTCTATATTGAGGTGATGAGAATCATAAAAGGCAGACGTTGAAGTTTGAAGGTATATATTTGTACACGCATGACTATACTTGAATATATGAATTTCTGAGGTTGTTATTATTGTAGGCCATGGCTATCCCTACACGCTAGAGGTGAGAGCATTGGACTCGAGATGGCGCTCCGACTTCTACCTATTTAGCTGAATCATTGAAGGTTTATGTATGTCAGAATGGGGGTGGTGGGTGGTGGTGGGGGGGGGGGGGGGGTAGGGCTTCTATAAAGATGTTCAGTATTTTCAATACTCAGATTTAAAGTGAACATACTCACCTACTCATCTGCTTCCGTCATATACCATAGGGAAGATGATTAAAGGATAAAATAGATTTCAAGACAGTTTCCTGATATCCAACTTGAATTAAAATACATATCGGTCTCTAAATTTAGTTTGATAATTAGCCTTGAAAAATGTGTAAGAATAGGTATGAAAATATACATTATGAAAAAGGTCGTGTAATTTAAATTGAATTTAAAAAGTCCAAGGATAAATTAGAAATGGTGTATCAATTACCTAATCTATTCTACTTTGGGGTAATACTGACATATCCTTAGACCGGAAGTAAGTAGATGTGCCCGCATCCGAAGACTAAGTATGCACCAATCCACCTAGCGTTAGGCTGGAGAGCCAATTTCTCGCTCCCCGTATAGACATACGACGTTACTTGCATTCTGAAGTCTTCATTCTTGGATACTGAATAGAGAATGGACGTGGCCACCCATGATGTTGACCCAGTGGGCCCCAATGTCCGCTCTTATCTTCGACATGTCTCAGATCTATCTGAACCATGTTGAAAAAGACCCAGACCTGGCTCGCCAACAGCAAGTCACTCTGACACTGTCGCCAATGGGGCTACGTGAGCGTGTCACTTCCAGCCACCCCCCTTTTTGTCGGCTAACTGAGGCAGAGGGTCATATATAGAGGAAAGGCAGCATGCATTGAGGACGGGAGGAGTGAAGGTTTCTATGCCCCTGCCATTACAACTTGCCACGGCCTTGCATTTCCTTGTCATTCTACCTGGGCCTCTGTGAATCTTACTGAATTTCCACCGTGCTTTCACTAAAAACAGAGATACGTGACCCAAGGCGACACCGTCTTGACCCGAAGCCTCCCCGACGTCTCATTTGAGTTTTAAAGGTAACCTTTGGCGGTGTGGCAGGTAGTGGCGCGCGGCTAGGGGCCCCGCGACCCCGGGCGACCCCCAGCGTCACCACAGTCTGAGTAAGCACAGCTTCTACGTTTTCCAGTTTGCTTTCTACACTCTCATGAATTATAATTGCAGGTCAACAATAGAACCACCTTTTTAATGATGAACTCTCCCGCCCTGACCTCTTTTTCTCCTAGTATCTCATGTTTAGCAAGCCCTGGTTTTTTTGTTCGGTGTAGCTCTGCCTTGTCAAATGACGTCGACGAAAACGTTGATGCAGAAAACAAGGAATGTATTTTTTTATGATAGATGTGGAAAATGGTCAAGTAGAACAAATACAAATTTTTCAATTTAAAATTAATATCGTTAAAATTACTTGATACATCATATGCCCCATCTTGATTATTCTAATAAAGAGGTAAACTAGCAGTACAACCATTTAGTGAAGAATAATTGAATAAAAGCCGACAAGTATTGTGCTTTCATGACAACAAGAGTATCATAACCGGTAAATATAGACATCATTTATCTTTGATATAAATAAAAAAAATCACCATATGCTTGCTTCACATTTACAGAACATGTCAGGGCAGATGAACCTGCAAAGGCCCATTAGGCACCTTTGAAGCGGGTAGTAGGCCTGTAGCCACCTACATAACCTACCATAAGGTTCTATCCCCGGGCCCAATAATCCTCCCTTTACATCCGCGCTCACTCATGCGCTGCGTCTACCGCCGAGGAACTCCCCAATCACGGAAGGGGTCAACGCCGTGGTAATCCTAATCCACCAATTTGTCATCTGTCGGCCGGTTGGCCGCTCCCCCTCCCCTGGCTTGATCAGTCGTCGGTCTGAAAGAGGTCATAATTATAGACTATTTGACCAGTGCGCTGGTCCGGTCGCACCCCTCCGCTTTGATTGCCAACTCCCCAAGGTGCGGCGTTGCATTAACCCTTATTCCGGTTCTGGTGACCTCTGACATAGCGGTCATCAGGGCGGCGCATGCGCGTTATGGTTGTTTTTTTTCTGTATGGACAAATGTCGTTGTCGTTATTGTTATCGTAGTCGTTAATTGTTAGTGTCGTTTTTCAGTACTCCGTCTCTGGTTCGCCAATCTGGACATGAAGCCCTCGTGGGTGAGCATGGACCATGTACTTCGTTTTTCACCAAAGTAATAAAAAATTATATTGTACATGCTGCATTTAATAGCAAAGAAATACGAACATAACCTTGCAGATCCTATGATAATTAGGATGTAATATAGATAGGACCCATATCTTTTAATTTCAGCACAGATCATAGAGATATACAATATAATGTACGCGTCCGAACGATGTCTCATGAGGGGAATACAACAGTAGATGACTTCTAACTACTCACAGTTTGAGTCAGTGCACCTTCCATAATGTCGATATCGACAGGCTATATACAGAAAATGAAATCATTACGTTTCTGTGTCTAAAAGAGATCTCGCTCTTCGGTATTATCTCGCTCTGAAGTATACCAACAGGCATTTTCTGTTCAACGGTTTTGCAGTTATTGCATATTTTCACCCTGCCACTCAGGTGCATCTATGGTTTCGCTGAATACACAACCTCAGAATTTAACAATTAAAGATAATCTCATCCAAAAGGGGGACAAAGTAAACCTTCATCTGTAGCTCTGACAAACCGTAAACGTATATACATCGGCCGGTAAGCTACCTGAAGTGAAACACTAATTCTGGAGAACCGCGTGGAATTTCAGAGCCGTGTTTACCAAAACATAGCGGAGTGTATACGTCATGAAAACAGTTTCCTCTGCACGGATGACCTCTGACCTGCATTGTATGGTCCAAGTTTGAGGAGAAAGAGGAGGCAAGAGGACCCGACCACCGCGGTATATACCTATACACCTTCCCGATGGTTCGTCTTTTGACCACCAGTGGCGCTGTGCATCTACAGGGCCATCACCTGAAAGGCGACAATGGCAAAGTAAGCAGGAGAGTTTGAGAAAGGGATTGCTGTCTAGGGAAACATCCCCTCTCCTCCTCCCCCTACAGCACCAACTCTGCATTTTGAGCACAGGCTTATACTCTAGATTGTAGCTTGCAGCGTATACCGTTTTTAGAGCGTGTCTTTGGGTAAACGCGCCATACGGCTTATACTTATACTACAGTTGTACGCTGACTGCCATCCCGCTATGTGGCGTGGCAGGGCCGAACTGGGCGCCAACGCACGACCCAATAACTTACACTTGTAACTTTGCTTTTCGTCTTACCGCATGTCTTGTAGAACTTAGGGTTTAGTGACTTCCTTACAAGTACATTTTGAAATGCCAACAGTGGGGAAAGTGGGGCTTGGATTACAAACACTTCTCAAATAGGGTCCAATAGAATTGACGCGTGCCCTTTACTACACCCTCCCTCTCCTTCACCTTTCCTGCACACACAACCAATGCAATACCCAAACCCTGTCCCCAGAAGCCTAACCCCATCCGACTCCTAATAAAAACGTCACGTTTCAATCACTATCGTCACACAGTCCTGATCGCTTCAATGCGGATCAAATACCATTCCTCTGAGTATCCCTTTCCCTGCTTGCTGTTCATTCCTCATCTCATCCCTGCTGACAATGATATTACCCAAGCCTAAAGTCCACTCTAGGGCGACCAGCCACTGTCACTCGGACAACTTCTGTGGTGGTGATTATTGAGAAGAAAATCGAGAGGAAAACAAAGAAAGAAAATTGATAAAAAAAAGAAGAAGCCATCCCTCCAACCCCATTCAGTGTACGCTTTAGGACAACAAAATGGGATCGTACTTGGAGATAAGGAATCAAACAGCGCCGACTGACACCTTTTGTTGATTGATTTATTTTCATCACAGGGCTTGGGCTGCAAACACAGGGCGTAATCGCCAGCGCCACTTATCAGTGTTCTATACAAGCTTACCTCTCATTTTGCCTTAACGCGCACGTTGCAGTCTGTGTCAGCCGTGGGCGTTGTGTAGTAAGGGGGTGGGGATGTTGACCCCTCCCTGCCCCCTGATCCATTCCCTGTAGTTCCCTTTGGAGCCACCCTCCCTCTCGTGCACACCCATACAGCGTTGGCTGGCTCAAGCGCGCCTTCAGACCAAAATTAACTTAACCCCGCCAGAATTACCGAAGCAGACGGTAATTGGTTTGCGCGCTGTTTGAGTGTCAAAATGTACCCGGTGGGCGCTTTAATATGGCATTGTTTCCGCCAGATCCCAGCGACTTTTTGGTCCGTTCCTGAAGCTTGACCGAATCCCGTTAGTAAGACAACGCACCCCCCTCGGCAGTCCATATAATACTATTATAAGCGATTAGCCGTAAGTGATGCAGGGTTATGAGATTACCAACTCAAGGAGCCATCATGACACAAAGGTGAAATCGTCCATTTACGCCCCGGTCTTTTGTTTTTGCACCTCTTCTGTGATAAAACAGTCACAGTTTTTAATTTCAAAGAAAGTAAAAGCTCCTACAGGCCCCATACGTTGTGAGAATCGTCATGTCATGGTTTTCAAGTGAATAGGAATGGAATGAGAATTGTGAAATGATTGGTTAATTTATTCAAATTTATTCAGATTTGTGTGAAAGTCACTTAAATTGTTACATAAAATCGAGAGATTTTCAAGTCACATTTGACAATGACTACATTACTTCTTACAAACAAAATGAAATAAGTTGAGATGTCTCTTCAGTATTATCTAAGATGTCTATATATATATATAAATAAAACTAACTCACACCAAAATACTCAAATTTCGGAGATATTTATCATAAATCATAGTCCATGCCATATCTGAACCTTCGTCTCAAATTATGCACGTTTCATTTCTTTGTCTCCCGAACACCATAATTGCAATGGAGATGACCTATGAGTACAATAGAAAAACAATGTTTAGATGCTATGCTATGTATATCCCTACATTTAGCAGGTCCAAACTCTACACCCTCTTTGAAGTCCATTCGCACCAACTGAGGTGAAAGTGTAGGTTTTTACGTCTGGCTGGGTTCGAAACACAGATCAAAGCTAAAACCCACATAGCGCCATACACACTGCACCCCCATCGTCACACCATTGTCTTAGCGGGTACATGTGACGTCATAGCACACGTGACCCGGGTGGATGCCCCTGCCTACAACCTTCTTACCCGGCGGGGGATCCACTCCACGCGGGGGGTCTAATCCCGGCCTCCTCCTGGGGATCAAAGACCTGGCGTTGACTCTAGTAAGCCTCCCCTACGCATGCTTAATAACGACACCTACTTTGATGACCAAGTTCTCTTGTTTTCCGCGCCTTTTCCCATTGCTGGGAGTGTCAAAGGCACTGTCAAGTAACGCCCCGATAGGCCTAATTGCCACCTCCTTACTTAGGCTTCACAATATTGAAGGAGCCTGGGAGAGGCGCTTGGAACCTGTCACAGATCTTGCGGCATAAGCAATTGGCTCCTTTAGTCTTGATCGATTGGTGTCTTGTATGAAAGTGTCTCTTGATATAAAGAGTACTTGCTGATTGCCTTCTTGTTATTGGAAAAGGGCCATAATTACATACGATTCTGATTCTATCATTTTGCGCGAAATGAAGTATTATCCTGTCCACAAAACTTCATACATTGTGGGTAGCTATGATGTGTTCATATATACAGCAAAACATTTTTTCCAATCTATGTCTTTTTGAAATATTCACAAACTTAATATGCCCATTTGACATAGTATATTGCATATGATCAACTCTGTGGAGCATACGGCCGCTTTTATCTTAAACCAGTCAATATTGTGTATCTATTATCCACCTTTATTCTACCGGTGGCGTGCCGATTCCAGTTCACTTAAGCTATGCACTGTTTTTCACATGCACTAATATTCCATATGCACTTCTTTTTGCAGCCCGGAGCATATAATTTATCCATATGCGCCAGGTATGCCCATACAGAGTCCCCATAGGTTCACTATAGACACTTTGTATTTGTTGGAAAACAAAGCATTCATTACCTCTAGGTAGACAGGAATAACTTCACAAACAACCTTCCTCAAGTGTCTTCTATTTCATAGCAAAAAACCAATGACTTAACATATTGAGGTGTAAAAAAACATACCAATGTAAAAACATGTCTGCTTCATACATACATATTCATATATGTACAGAGACTTGTGCTGGATGACCGGCCTATTCAGGTGACCAGCATCATTTTTTTTCATGTTCTTTATTTATACCGCAGGAGTTTGGGGACCCTACAGTTCAAACAAAACTTCTGAGGATACATATGAGGTATGAATAGATAAGACAGAATTGTTATTATCTGGTTGATAAATCGTACACATAGAATATGATATTACCACAAAGGAAAAAGAGATCTCATAGGCGAGTTAGATTATTGCAATTCATTTTTATCGTTTCTTGGATCTTGTATTCCAGTGGTTGGATGTTTTAATCATTCTCAAAGTAGGTTTGCCGTTGAGTTCACTTGGAGTTTTCTTGGAGTATGATATATCAGAATCCTTAGCGTTAAGTCCCATTTTCTTCATATAATTTGATGGCGAGGAAGTTCTTATATTGTAAATTAGGGAACTAGCGCAGTTGATAGCATAAAAAACAATTGGTGCAATTCAACTTAAAACTGGCAATAGAAAGCAGGGTTGGCAACATATGTTACAACGGCTGTAGTGTGATCTGTGGTGATCTCAACCATAATAAGTATACAATTTCGATAGGGCTATCTTCTTCTGTCTGTTTTTGAATTCCCATAACTATCAATATTAAAAATATTTGCGTTGGAATTATTCCATAATAAGTACAAGGTACTGGTTCCATATCGTTCTATTTCTGGGAAAGTAATTTTGAATTTGGTTGAGTCGACCGACCTGGTGATTCTGTTTGGAACAACCGTACGTGATGTATCATTCTGCTGTCTATACATGTAGTTCAGTAGATGACCGTGTCTTCTACCTTTCAGCCACGGTTTCTATAATATCTGCATCTCTTTCAACTCTGGTTTCAATTTTTAGAGCTTTATTTTGTAAACATTGGAGCCTATTTCGTTTCACCGTGGATGCAGCCAGGTATAAAATGTCTCTGTAATCAATATATGGCATAATTATTGCTTTAAATACTCAGGCAGCGCTATGTGTGTCAATATATTATGATCACCTATTGACTTTAGTATTCTTTGTATTGAATTACTTCCGGTGATTGGTCAGTCAACAGTGGCCATCACAATATGCTGGAATCATTATTAGTGTCATATTCTTAAAATAATAACGGACCTTATGTATTGCAAAATAATACTAATGATAATTAGAAAATATGAATTAGAAAAACTGCATTTAAACAAGCCAAAACAATGAACGTCTGCATTTTCCTGAACAATAGCGACTCCAATGGGGTGGCATGGTCGCGACTTAGGAAGTAGGAACTAGTCAAGATGCCGCCGTTGCGTACTGAAATCCGATTAAGTTGGTACCAACACTACTTCTGTTGAGCTGACTTTGTTTTGTAGCGGACCATATAGCACACCTGAACTACGCATGGGTATTACCTGCGTGGGTCCTTAACGCTAAGCCTGCCACTAGGTTACCTATGTTAAGTAATTAAGCTTTTAATACTCGTCCAGATGACGCACAAGCAATTCCAGTGTATGCCGGGAAGTAGCCAAGGTATATAGCGGTATTAACTTCAACAGGCCCAGAACAATCAGGAACTAATTTTCATTGTGATTGATAGAATTCAATCTCTGAGCATTAAAGACCTAATTATGTTTATCAACCTCACAATCACAATTAGACATATATAGAACGACATGAGCCAATAATTTGTTAAATAAAAGTAACTGTGTTGCAGATTCTATCTATGTACCCAAGCATAAATTGAGATCGATTAATACCCGCAGAATCCCAAATCTATCAATAGCAATATGGTTCTTTATATACTACGATTTCTGTTAGAAATAAATAAGTCAAAGAGCAAACGATGAACTTGAACACGAACGTTGTCTACTCTTCTGAGTAACATGACATAGTTTCACTTGGACATGTCTCAGACATATAAAAGATGTGTACTAAGAAAATAAACTATAAAATACTTATTTGAATACGTATTTGAAGCATATGCTTTCAGGAGCTTGTTTATTCACTCCATGCTCTCGGGGTAACTATAGCAGACGTTATAGAAAGAAACTCTTTTTGGTTCGCAACAATACCACACACTCCTATCCTACTCTCCTTACACATTTCGTTTTCTTGTTTTTACTTTCCTTGACCTTCGGTTCCATTATTTATTCTATTCTTATATTTCTTTTTTCATCTCCTTGCCATCCTCTTCCTTCTTCTCTATTTTTACTTCCGCTTGTTCATCTCTTTTCCGATTTATCATTTTCCCCTCGTCTACATTTAATTATTACTATTTTCCATCTGTTTCGTCTTCTTGTCCCTCATCCTGTACTTTTAGCCTCCTGTCCCTCCAACTGTTTAGCCATTTTTATATCTTTTACTTCTTTGTCCTCTTCCTCACATGTTAAGATCATGTAATACATAAATAACACTTACCAGACAAATATGTCAACATCCCCTTCAGTATAGGCCCACACAGACTGCTAGAGTCTGCAGAGAATGCTCTTAGGACAAGACGATTAGAACATATCGATGGACACAGCCTAAGCAGTGTAAGCAGCCTAGACAAACAGAGGCCCTGCCCTGCTGTCCACTCCCCGACCACTAACCTTGTTACCCAAAGCGGTCGCGATCTTCTCACGGGACCTCAGCAATATTTATCTGCTTTAGCGGGATGTAGCTGCATTTACACACCGTTTGTTGGTGGCGGGAGAAGCAAGTCTGCTGGAAGTCTGGATCGCGACGAGTTTGCGTGTGAAATGCGATCTCAGATGGTTTATTTAGACGCGATCATGGACTTAGTTTGAGAGAAAGTGGCATACAAGCCGCTAGACTCCCTCCTTTAAACACTGGCATTAATTGGATATTTGTTTAGGTCAATTGGTAAAATGTCAATTTAGGGGATGATACTGTCTTATACGTTGCTCAGAGGGTCTGATCTATTCAAGGCCGATCAGTATGGAGGTAGGAAGGTACAGTTATATTTAAGAAGATACGGATGGCCTATACCGGCTTCAGGTCGGTAAATACATTGTATACCAACAAGTCGTAAACCAACACCTGTACTTGTATGTTGCACAACTTACAAGGCTACTTATTCGCCAATTTGCTGCAAGGGAATGTGTAGGTATCACGGATCAGATCTATTAGATCCAGCCAGTGGCCCAGAGAAAGCTTATTTCTGCGGACCAACGCCGGATTTCCCCCTTCACAAATTGGGCCATTTTGAGCTCTGTACCCAAAATGACCAGGATATATATAAAGTCTAAATCCCCCCTACACCGGTTCTCATTCATGGGGGTCTTAGGTGGCGAGGACTCCGTTAGGTGGCGGGCGCTGTCTTACAGCGGTGCCGTTATTAGTGACGAACCAACCCCACTAAATCCCCTGTAATCATGAGCTATAACTCTCCTCTGGGGCTGATTAAGTTTGTGGTCAGAGATTGGGGGTGTAGATTTCAGCCGGCGAACGCCTATTGATCAAGATGACCTTTTATGAAAGCCACGCGGGGGGCATGCTGACAAATCACATCCGATATCCTTGCGCCAGGGTGATCACATGAAACTAAATCACAGCCACATTCAACGACAGTTCTGACCCTGTGGTCACCACTGTGGATTAATACACCGAATTCGACTTTGATGTACTTCTATCATATTTTCAGTCCCATATGTTTACCCTTCACCGAGGTTATAAACCGTGATTCAATGTCCTGACATCTTGCTTAAGCCACATCCGGTGGTACATATAGGACGCTTCATAATTGCTAGACTCGTATTGCTCTTGGGTTGACCTTCCTTTTAGAGTCCGAGTAAAGGCATTTAAGCCGCACCACAGCATACGTTTACGTTCATTTATTAGCCCAACAATTGATGTCCCCCCTTCGAAAGGAAATTGGAACCATAACGGCCGTGTTTGCTCCATGCATGTGTTTGGCGTACGAAACATTGTATTCATCTAAATGAATTTTTAATTCTCAATTTGGGATATGTAGTCCCATGTTGCGTACATGGGTCTGATTTTCAAAAAAAATATACAATTCAGACTTATAGGCAAACACAGAATAAGAAAAAATTCGTTCTATCGATAAAATATAATTTTTATTCCTATTAAAGTAACACCTCAGCCGTATGGCAATACTCATTTTAATGACTTTCTCCAAGCGGTTCAATTGTATATACACCACTGTAAGAGTAAAATTTGTTTATGTAGTGAAACATGCTGTCAATGGAAACACTGTCTAGTCGCATTCTCCCAAACAACAAACAAGCGATTGGCGGAAAGACAACATAAAAACATAAGTTCGAATAGTGAAGAAGGATTAACTAGGATAATATGTTCGGAACCACCCGAAACCCACCAACAGACGTCCCGACATCTCTACTAGAGGAAACAAATGCTTTTGGACAGGCAATGAGCAATTTTCTACACCACCTGGACCCATACCTGAGACCTCACTATTCTTTCGGACGTTTCCCCCAACTTTGCGCCCGTGATTAGTTTACAAATGTACTATGATGCAGAAGTTCATGTATCACAGGTGAAAGTGCATGCAGTTGTATACGCTCAGAGATATTATGCAGTAGGTATCATATACTACAGTATATTTGGTAATCCCTGTAAACACATGTATGTGACCAACTAACTGTTTGTTAATGGTATTCCTGTGGTCTCAGCAGTCTATACATTTATATAATGATAAATGTTCTCGCAAGGAATTTATCAAGTCCTTATTACTTTATAAAAAAATATTTTCTTTTCAATTCCAATGCCATCTTCACTTTATATAATTTCAATGATTCTGAAATGTTAAGTTTAACCTCCGAAATGACCTCATTTATTAGTTTTGCATTAGCTTATCTCTGATGTGTATCATAACTATTCTTAAGATGATGAAAAGGATAGATTAAAAGAGCGGATGTAACATGCTACTCGGGGCAAAGATATGTTCTACATGCACATGTACATCTACGGTCAGCGCAAGGACTGGTATATCTGGGTAAATTCAAACCGTGTTTTACATGCTCAATAAGGAATCACACCGTCAAGATTTAATTGGTTTAGAAGATCCCTGACACGTGGCGTTGTTTCCTAATCCCATTTACGGAAATCTTCCTAATATTCTCAAGACTAACAGGTGACTCCACAGAGCCTAACAATAATAACAGATAGATTTTCGCCAGAACCTTGGTGTGTTAAGTACCAGTTGATCGTCTCGGGCGTTTGAAGATGTGATTCTAAGCGCTTAGTCTCACTATATCAGCTTTAACTGGCTAAATTGCCAGGGATCATCCAGTGTCTACTAATCTAATTGTGTATTATAAATACCGGATAAGTCAACTAACTTCCTAAAACGTCTTTAGCTGTAGGTCCATCGTATTGCCTCTTGGGAGTTGCCTATGCGCAGTCTATTGTGTGTAAGCTTCTTACGTCGGCATTCTAACACAAACGTTACAAGATTACTCATATACTCAGGACCTCTGCAGGACTGCATTGCAAACCCGCAGAAGGGCTTCTCATGCCAAATGAAAACACTGTACTTAATGGTAGATCTCATTAAGAGTCATAGGCAGCGGGGACGACCGCTTCGTTCTGCAAGCTGCGGGAGGTGTGTTGTGAGGACCTAAGTCCTGCATATAGGCCCCGCCGCCCACTGCAGAAATTTGGATCCCGCCCAAAGAGGCACTCCAGGGTGGCCCACCTGTGGCTTCCACCTGCGCAGACCCCGCCAACACAGGGCCGAGTAATGGCAGCGTTAATAAAGCCCACCCGGGCTTTCATGTAGCCTTCCAGCGAGCGGATTACCCTGCTCAATTACCTTCACCTGGGCCACTTGGCTGCACGGTGAGTTTGTAGGCAATCACCTGGAGGAGCTCTGGAGAAGGCAGTTTCGAAGAAAGCCCGACAGGTCGCGCTGTGGTGGACTCCGGGTCTATACCCGGTTTCTTTATTGAATCCCCCCACCTCCGCCTGGTCCACCTATAGACGTTCGCCCATATACGACACAGCAACCCCCTCCCCAAACCTCGTCTTTTGTCTGCAGTACAGTTCACCCAACGCTCATTACGCAACTGACTTTCAAATTCCGTCCGGCGACTCTATTTTCTTATGGGCGAGGCACAATGTGCCTGGACACCAGCCAGGGGGCACTGTTTAGAACATATTGTTTGCCTGGATGTAGTTTGTTACCTGGCAGTGCAGTTAATTAGCCTGCCGCTTTGTCACCTGTGGATTATAACCTGGATGCAGTGCGGGGGTCTGGCCCGGTCGACCTGGCTGGAGCAGAAGGGTGCAGCGGTCACAATGGTTGGCTTTTGACAGGCCCGGGCGGGGCGGTGGAGGAGCCTATTGGTAGTCAGTGAAAGCGGTCAGCGCGCCATTAGACCTGTATACTGTTACTTATAATCAGCACCCTAGGGCCACCTTTCGGCTTCAGCGCCCGGAGATCGGCCATAATTGAGTGCTTTCGGGGCCGCCGCCCAAGTGGCCCTCGTTTCGGGAAGGGCTTCGTCAGCGATGAGGGGGAAAGTCAGCAGGGTGTAGGCACCAACAAACAAGCAAACCGTGAAATAAAACCACCGCTATTGTTTATATAATATGGAGGTTGGGCCGGAACGCATGCACCTGTGTAGGTGAGAAAAACAAGAATCGTGTAGGTGGCCTGGCGGTCGGTCCTTGGGAGCAAACCGGATTTGAAGCTTTAAAAGAACATTAATAAGTATAGAGTAACCGAGAGAAACTTTCACTAGACACAGATGGAAGCCTGAAACTAAAACCTGAGTGAAACGAATTCAAAACTATTTCAGTTAGCTCAGGGAAACCTGAGACTCATGCATTTCTGAAACCAATCGAAATAGACTTTTAAGAAACAATATAGTGGACCTGACAACATAAATACAATAAAAAGTTACGTACATACAATCCTAACCACCCAGTACAGCCAAACACCCACCCATTATACCTAGCCACCTATGTATTAAGAAAAGGAAGATTAATGAGAATGACTCTGTATTATATTTGTGTATCATTAAGAGGAAAAGGGAATGATAAGAGATTCTTTTCATTAACATTCCATATCAATTTCACATTTAATCTTTCTATCATTGGCAGAACCCATTGTTTTGAAGTCAGCTTAAGGAAGAGCATGAGTCCAAAATCCAAAAGCTGAGTGAAATAACTGCTACGATGTGCGATACCATACTATTCAGCTTAAGCCACTATGAATAATTACTATTACCCATCAATAGATCCCTAACGGTGCAATTTTCATATTTCGCCCACAACTGTAGCTATTTCATGTAGATAACTACGGGTATAATATAACTAGGTGAATTTGTACCGTTAGTGATTAAATAATGCTTTATGGTGACACCCTTTACCAGATAATGAATATTAAAATGCAGGATTGGCAACTGTCAGTTAACAATATAATAATGACTTCTGAGAATTAGAGATTGCAAGATTGCCCTCATATTCCAACAATCGTTTGTCAATAGTGTAACTATTCTCCATAGACATATCCTTCACGATGAAACTTCTTCATTTGGTATTATCATCAACTACCAGCAGAGTAGGCTATGGATGAAGCATTCCTAGACAGCCACCATTTACATTTTTTAAGTGAGGGAATAGAAAAGAAAAAGGAAGGAGATATCTCTACTATAGAAGAAAGGCAATTAGAAGCAGCCACAGATATTATATCATAAAAAATACTTTTATGGTCTCATATAGATACATTTATCCTACCCTCAAGGGGGGTGTCCACCGGGCTCCCGACGCGCACCGATACACGCCGATATTGACCTCCCGATACAAAATCCATATCGTAGCGAAATGGTTGTGCATATCGGGTCATATGAAATAGTCGACGAAAAATTATGCATTATTTCTGGAGATATAAAGGAAATATGATTGATTACGCTGGTTGCATCGTGAGCTATATTGGGTGTATCGGGACCATGGTACCTTTTTCATGCAGTCTCCCAACACGTTACGACGTACACCGATACACACCGATACACTACGATATGCCTCCCGATAGGCCACGATTTGGTCATTTTGTATCGCTGTGTATCGGCGTGTATCGGCGTTGGTGCCCGGTCTAATATAAAACCCCATAGACCTAACATAGGTAATTTGCATTTTCCACCTTATTAAGAATAGTAAAAAATATCCAAACAGACAGCAGTTTGGAATATTTCTGGCGTGCGTGTCTTCCAATCTGCGAAGTGACAATACTGACATTTTGGCTGTCTGTTCAAGTTTTGATGCCGTGATGCCTATTGAGGGGATGTAGCAAGCTGAACACAGCTTGCAGCATCAATACCCCTATTCATTTGATGTGGCAGTTAATACCAATGTCAATCTGAAATGTCCACACAGATCACTGTATCGAGTTTGACGTTAGATTTGTAATATATAAATCCAACCATAAGGCATGCCATCGGTGAAGTGACCATCCGGTTATGCGGTCTATTGCCGACTCCGGAGTGACATTGGCGATGGTGATATCAGAATAGTGATCTATTTGTGAGTCTCCTCAGCAACACAGGTTGATAATGCATTTAGCGATGTCTGAATAGAAGTTTGGCAAGTGAAGTAATGACTATAATTGTCTTTTATAAGCTAATAACAAACTTATTATACTATTTCACACTTTCAAACATTGAAATTTAAATAACCGTTGCGAACTATATTCTTGTCCTTACATGGAAGGGTCAACCACGACAGCAGTGGTGGCAGTGACACGACTACACTTGCACATTCGACTCGCAGAATCGCACTTTTCGAACTTATTTGGGTGTGTACAAATTTTCTAATATTCTAATTAATTTAAATGGGTAAGATAAAATCTGAAACAGATTCAAATTGACCTGAGTGACCTGATCTCATCTTGGTTGAACTCGTTACGGACTACTCATTCAGCTATGGCTTAGTTGGTATTCCTGCACGAGTTACTCTGGTCAACATTGGTTATTCTCCTCTATATCTTGTAATTGCATAATTAGCACATCTTGATGTACAAATGTATAAGACTAAAAGATCAATAACCTTCCTGGAAACAAAACAAAATTACACCATGGTAAAATGTTTTCATAAAATGCACCCAGTGGAAGATCTGCCTGTGCAGAACTGGCTGTTTTTGCTGAAATAAAAAAAAAATGCAAGTGACATATTTATAGAAATAATGAGGTGTACATGTATTCTTATATGTGTACACGTATAGGAGATTGGACGCACAGCATATGAAAACGTTAACAGAACCGAGGGTATAAAGAGCAAACTAGCACTTTAAATGAAAGAACTTGTTACACCAGATATGGTGATCATCAGTCATCAAAGAAAGAGGTGAAATTCGGTGTGCCACAGGGTTCTATACTGGGCCCTGGGCTCTTCCTCATGTATGTCAACGATCTGCCGGCATGTCTATCAGATGAATATTTTGTGCTTATGTACGCAGATGATTTGGTGGTCGTGGCCAGCGACAAGGACCTTCCAGGGACTGAATCCAAAATACAGGTGGCAGTGGATAGGCTCAATGTTTGGTATTCATCAAACAAACTAAGCATTAACGTGAACAAAACTAAGATTATGTACCATGGTAGTAGAGAGAAGATAAAAGTAACAAATAGAGGGGCAATTTGGTTGGGGAATGAGAAACTATCCACAACAGACGAGATGAAGAATTTAGAAGAATTCGAAATTTTGTCAGAAAACAAACAGCTTTAAACATTATCACGACCTGTCTACTGCCAGTGGCGGACCACTGCTCCTTCTTACCGGAAGGGGTTTCGATGGATACCAAGACAAAACTGGACCGTGGCATCTACAGAGTGCTCAGAATAGCACTTAGAAGAGAGGCTTACAATGATAATAAATTCATTAGAACAGAAGATTTATTGAGTAAATGTAAGGTTAGAAAACCGGAAATAAGGAGAAGAATGCTCCTAGCAGGGGTCATTAGAAGTTTAATTGAGACAGGTCAGGTAGAGACACTCAACCGAGATATGAACAGAATGCACACTAGATCGCTGAAAAAGAGCCAACTGTATTTGCCAAGGCCCAGGAAAGAACGATTTAGAAAATCAGCTGTATATTTTGGCATCAGCTTATGGAACACCATACCTGCAGAATTGCAACAGGAATGTTCAAAAACTAGCTTTAAGAAAGGTATTTTGAAGGTAATCGCAAATAACTGAATATTCTGGCGAATATGAGCATCTGAATCTTAACAATGGTTATAATACGACCCAAAGTGGGGTGAAGGCATAGGATTATGATGAGCGATTGCACCTGTTCATGCACCTCATGTATATAGGTACCGAGATCCCCCATCTGAAGGGGTGGATTGCATATAAACCTGGGTGAAGCTCAAGTAACGCACCTGACGCAAAGTAATGTTATAATTAGGGTTAACAGAGTCTATGGTTAGCACTAGAGTATTTATGCTAGCCGAATGAGGATCACCCATCATTGTATATACTCATTACTGTTACTTGTCATATTCTTTGTTCATTCACTCTATTGCTGGAAGAGCGATTTTATGTACGAATCGAACGCAATAAAGCTTTTAAAAAAAAAAGAAAAAAAAAAGCCCGTTTCCATTGGCCGACAAAAACGGTGTAGATTTTCTGAGTTTTCCTAAAAGTCCTTTTCCATTGGCCGTCACCGGATCTACAGCCAGAAACCATCACTGCCGAGGCACAGTGGAAATGGGCTATTAGGAGAACGCATAAAATCTACATCGCTTTCGTCGGCCAATGGAAACAGGCCTTTTATGCGAAGACATTTTGAGTTACCCAGAAAGTCTGTCAGTGGTGCCACTGACTGTAGGTCGGTATAGAAAAATCGGTGAGGGTAGTAGATCTTACTCACTGACCAGGCTTTCACTCAGTGATGGGTGCCACATTGCATAATCTAAGCAGAAAAAGACGTGGGTCCTTTTACAAGCAGCATCGTTTCCATTGACCGATTTTGGGTCAGCAGTGCCAAAAATCCGTCGTTGGTTGCTGACTCTAGATCGGTGACGGGAAATCGGCCAATGGAAACTGGCCCGTAGACGGAGGTGGTGTCAGAAACTGAATCAGCATTAGCGGTTGAGTCAGGTAGTTGATAAAGTGCTTGACGTGAAGCACGTCAGCTTCAGTCATCCAGCATAACTCATTTCTCTCCTTTGCTATATTTTGATCACTCTTTTGATGGAGATAATGACATAAAACCTCTACAGGGTTTTCAATATACTAACAGTTGTTTTTGTTTTGCAGGACCGGTAGTAGGTATTGAGGAAGAAAATAGAGAAGGTTGTTATAGAGTCCATTGCCACAACTGAAATGAAGATTTTAAATTACCACAACCAAGTAAAACAACGGACGGATATTTACCGAAATATCTTTAATGATTCTCCTAAAACACAGTGCGAATATCTAATTTTAGTGTGGTGCATGTTTTATATACACTATCTGTCTGGTGCATTTCAGTTTAGGAAATGCATGTGCGTTGAAAGGAAAGATAAAGTCCGTCGTCTTCTTAAATTTACCTGTATATTTATATACACACAGGTATAGCATTAGGCTCTCAAAGCATCTAAGGGGACATTTTGTCAGTAGAGTGCGCTGTTTAAAGCCATCCAAATCCCCTTTTTGAACCGGAACTGTATGAAACTCATGGACAATATGCACCAGTCGAGAGTCATAAAGAACTACATTGGTAAACGCCACGTCTAAGGCTATCCCTTATCGGGGCACCTTTGAAAAGAGATCATGTACTTAAAAGATTAAAGCAATGCGTGGAAACAGGGATCCTTGTTATCAACAATACCCGTTCTCAGCGCAGGCAAGCACGCTTATAAAGGCTGCAAGGCGATTCAACTACTGCTGCAAAGCGAAAGGGTAGGAATGAATAGTCGCGATCATAAATGTTACCTGGCTGAGGTAAAGGGAGATGGGTAGGGTTTCTTGACTCCAGCCACCGGGAGCACACCCCCCCCCCCTTTGCCTCACCTGCCGCTTACCACCCTATCCTTATACCAAACGCAAGCCCCATGTTGTACCACATTCAGCTGCGTCCAATGAGAGAAATAATATACCTGCTTAAATATTGACACAGTCTCCCCATAGTCAATATATATGTTATGCATTGCTCCCGGTGAAAGAGACATTATGGAGGTTTGCTGGCGTGGGCTATAAGCACTACCTTTCTACAATATCATTAGCAAACACACTCACTGAGGAGGGGTGCTTGTAGGCGGACATCTGGAGAGCATATTTTCAAGTGACAAAATAGTGAAAATGGCAATGTCATTATCCACTATTCACTACCCGAGGAAGCAATAGGGAGGTAGCTAACGCACTCAGTGGCCACTTTATAGAAAGAAAAGGGTACACACACTCAGAGAGCCAGCGTGACTTTATTAAAGACGGCGGCCTGTTTGGTTTGTCGTGCTTTTGCACTTATTGCCAGACGGCGACGTCAGACAGGGACAAACCCCAGGCTCCATTATACACAAGCCTGAATCCAGGTTAGAGTCTTTTCATTTTCCGCCTTTTATTTGTTGACCCAACTCTGGTCGCCTGGCCCAAAGTTGGGTTACAAACTCGGCAAAAATGTTGACACTGACAATACAGTTTTCCCCTTCTGCCCACTCCCTACAGCACAGCGTCCATCTCAGTCATCGCTCATGACCATACCCTGGCGTACAACCACGTCAATGCCTCCGTCCTCCGGTTTACAAATATACCCCGAGGAAGATTGACTTTTGAATCAGCTCTGGGGGAACTTGACAAGGGAGATGACATAAACACACCTCCCGCCCGCTAGGTTGGCCTGGAGGATACTCCAGTCAAGATACTGCCATTCCTTCGCGACCCTTGCCTTGGTTGGAATAGGCAAACACAACTCGGTGGGGTTCGTATACAGGTATGGGAAGGCTGCGGGGCATTTTCCCATTGAAAGGAGTTAATAAGAGATGATATTAGATGAAGAAAGGTGTATAGCACCCCTTTAGTGGGGCACTATAGTAGGATCACATCCTATCACTGATATACATTAAAGGAAATTATAAATTACAGAGATATACCCCTTCTAAATAAAGTGGATGCATCATTAGCATGATGCTTTCCATTAATGTTTCACTCGCGAGATGTAGAATGAATATTGCCATATATTGATTATAAATATGATTATTAAGATTCAGATAATCTCCAACGTTAAGATCCCCAGAATTGACCACCAGAGGGTATATTTTGGTAGGGACACTGTGTGGGGGTGTGCATAGGTCGGATGGTAGGCACAGGAACACTCCCCAGAGGCCACCAGTGTACGTGATCAGCATACTTAAGATGTTGTGTTTGCTTTTTGCCATAGAAAACTTCAGGTGTCTCTCACCTGGCATTGACTGGAAGTGTACATTCGGGGCCACACAGTCAATGCATTTATTCACACCTAGGACTATATTTTTTTGACGTGGACACGACTTACTTCTGTTCTATATAGAGCGTCCCTACTGTGTGTATATAACAATCATGACAGACAGCTTGTGCCACCATAGAGGAAGAATGCATTCCAGCATGATGTCGTCCCTTTAATAAAAAATGCGGTAGCGTCAGTAAAATATCATACCATGCTTGGTATTGTTATGTCAACATGTTTATGTTCAGATTGTAGAAGCGGTAAACTTGGATGCATTAAGGGCAGACTAGAAATGTAGCGCAGGGGACGTGCAGAAATCCCACCTTTGACTTCAGACTGGATATTCTCAATGTAGCAGCGGCACATTCATCTACTGGAAGTTTGATTAGAACTGTCCTTCATCCAAAAGCATGTCTGGGTGGAATATTCTAATCTTCCAGAGTGTTCTAAAATCACGGTTTGTGATACATGAGATATACCAATTTCCTTTAGGTAATAAGTCGCACTTCATATGTATACAAGGAAATTTAAAAACTCTAAATGTTGAACATGTATAGTCAAATCAGAGTGGTTGAAGTCCATAACAAGAGAAAATTCCAACGGCCCTCTTTAGATCTCTTGATTCATGTGGACATGCAATAGGACAATAATGATGAACACAATTAAAAAAACTAAATACTTGTTCGACATTTAATCGAAAACGGGGTCTTACTACACAAATCCCATTGAAATATTTAAATTTATCTCTGTGCAATTGATACTTTTTCAAACAAAAGTGTAAACAAATTGATTATAAATACACACAGGTTTTAACCGTGCAGTCATTGACAACAGATTCATGCACACAAAGACACTAGAGAGACAGGCTGTTACCAGCAAGTCGCGTCCCTATTAAACCCCCTGCAATCTGGACCCCTGCTTCACCGGGCGCCACATAACAGATTGAATCCAAATCGACCTAACTGGCAGCGTGTCCACATTTGACCTCGCGTCCAGTGAAGTGTGAGGGCAGCTTTTGTGAGTGCGGGCTCATCACATATGGCCTCCCCATGCACTGCTCAGACACCTCCACCTCACGAGCCTCCCCCTCGCACGCACATCGCGTGCACACACACCGTTTAAACTCCAATTCCTGCCCCTCCTTACCCCACCCCACCACGCCCCGCTTTCGTTTTGTCTAATGAATTACTCCGCGTACGCGAGCGCCAGCTTGACTGGTCCCTCCAATTACCGAATTGCTTGCAAATAATGTCCCTGCCAAATTGTCCATGAACTATCCTTATGATGTGCACTTCCCAGCCTTGACGCTGAACATTATTGAAATTAAAGTCCATGCCTTTTTGTCCGGCTGTCTACTTGATTAGCGTATCGACATGGAGACGACCACACAGCAATCTGTTAGTTTCCTAAACGTGGCAATCAAGTGCCGAGATTAGAAGCCACAGCGCTGATGATAACTGCTTTTACCTTCCAACAATATGATCTAAAATAACCCCTTTTTGGAAGTGCAAGTCTTGTGTACATCAAGAGCCGATAGTTTCAGATTTTTATTCCATATTTTCCATATGGTTTTCAGTCTTTTGATGCGTGCATGTAATTTCTGGCAGAGGGGATATAGGACCATATGGCCTCGTTTAGTCTGCTTCTTACATCACACAATAATTAGGCAATAGAGGGGCATGCCAGGTTAGGCAGGAGTAAGGCCTCCGACAGAACTATGATTTATAATGACGTTACTTTATTGATCGCTTGATTATATTTACTTCCCTTTCCAGATGCATATTGAAAGGGATGATCAAGTGGTACTCATAGGTGTAGACGTTCACATGGCTACATTTTGAACTTTTCTGATTGTATCATCAATGCATTATCACCACTCACGAATTGGTAGAATTTGAGACCATATCTGCGCAATTTTGCCACATCAACTAGTATCTATTTACACACAGACTTGAATCAGTCAAAGGTCTATACGGATGCCATTGATCGGATCTATGATGTATCCACACGTATCAGAGATTTACAAACATAAAAACAATAGAGAAAAAAATTAACTGCAATTCCTTAGTCCATCCTAATATAGAACTGGTCATAAAAGATCATATCCAATACATATACGTTCATAAATCATTAACAAAACTCTGTTCTAAATTTGAAACTCTCTGGAAATCTGCCACGGCAACCTCAATCTAACCAAAACATAAGTGCGGCGGGTGCTCAAATACAACACAATAGATATCATCTGACTTCTGCAAACTCACCAGGGTGAAAAGGGAGCTGAACACTCCGACCCTGCACTGCCACAGTACACAATGAGCAAGACAAAGGGATGTGCACTTCTCCACTTTCGTGCTTCACCGCTCGTGGCCTTTTGAAGTCGGCCGCCTATGTAGATGACTATGTACTCACCTCATTCAGTGCCTGACAGGTGCCGACAGCGGCAGCGGGACGTACTGAGGCCATATGGCCCGCGAAAGGTGTCAGTCAAGGTGTCACTTGGGTGACTGAGGTGAGTGGGAGAGGGGCATGGGACCTCCTGTCTGACGCTGCATTCTGGTCCTAGCTCTGTGGGTCGCTATATTGATTCAGTATCGAATAGAATGTTGGCACAATTAATATGGTGATGATGTACTGGATTTGGATGGGTAAGGGGAAATAGGAAGTGGGAAGATGAAGCAGCGGGTGCTAAACCGATGAACAAAACGTACATGAATTCATAAATTCTATAACTATATCCCCGCAGTGAACTAGAATATGTATAAATCTTAGTGGTGCTTTGAAAATGTAAAACTTCCATTTACCTGTATATTTCAGATATAATGGACCAAGTCCTACTGTTATAAGGCTTAATACCAGACCTTATTTGATTTTTCCTAAGAAACAGGTTTGTGTCAATTATGATTAAGGTGGTAGCTCTTTTTGAAAGGATAAGAAGAGACCGTTAGAATTTACATCAAAAGGTCAGAGAGAAAAACACAACAAAATATTATCCTCCATCATTTGAAAAAGGGATTCTAATTAAAATCCAAAGGAGAGAAATAAACCTGTCAACACAAACTAAATCTGAATAACAAAAATAAATCTCTGAATAAGATCAAAGTAAATCAGAGTGATCTCTCTGACAGCAATATTGCTGCGTCTACTTTGATTGAAACGGTGGGTCTGTGGGAATAGCACAATATGTTCCAAGACAGGATGGACTTTGACATACAGACGCCCCACACGTAACACCTTTAACTCCACACTCACGCCGGCGTGATTGCGAGTCCACACAACACCATCACACTGCTGCGCCTACTGAGTCCAGACCGCGACCCTATGATCAAAGATCTACACTGCTGTCACCCCCCCACCTCCCAACTCTACACACACTGTCCTTCTGCTCCATTCCCCAACACCTACGTACATGTCACAGGTAAATAACGTCTGTTGACACCTCCCCGCAGACGCACAGATAGGACGAGAGTAAATGATAATACAGTTTACCTCTTATCACGTCCTCTGACATATGTTACGTCAACATGAGATAGGCCGTTGGTCTAGGTGCATCTTTGTAGGTATTGGAATGCTGCAAGTATGTATAGAGATCCGAGGTAGTTGTATAACCATTCTAATATATACCCATCCAATGGTAGATCCTATAGCTCGGCTTTCCTCCACTCTAAATGGTAATGTCGTAGCCTAGGCGTGTCGTATGTGTATATATGTTTGCAGCCCAGCAGAAGCTATGGGAATATTGCTCTTAATACAAACGTCAAATACACAGCTCTGGGGTCGTCTATACGCCACAGATTAACCGCGGCGTATTATAGGCCGTATATATATGTACCTACCAGAGTCCTTCTCACTGCTTCGCCACACGGTGGTTTAGTGGCAGGAGTTCTGGAAACATGTGGCTCACCGTCAGTGGATTTAGAAATGAATGGGAATTGATAAAACTAACAAGTTTACACTAACACGGCACGTGGCGGTGATGGGCCCGCCACTAAGCCCGGATCTTTACCACTCGGCTGAAGGAGATCAGCGGTCTGCAATATGAAACATGCAACTCAGGAGCCAGGCGGAAGCCCGTAAAGCCCTTAGTCAAATCCCTTTATTGACTCACGACAGAGAAACCTACTAAAGCCAACTTAGCAGTTCCAGTCTAAAGCTACTCATTCAAACTCAGGTGTAAACATATGTCATAATTTTGACTTGCAACATTTATCGGTAGGGGCCCGACCCGGGGAGAGGCATTAGCTTAAACCTGTGGATAAACACACAAACATTGAGATCGAATTAGCCACGGATTATTCGGGCTTTTCGAAGCGACAGGTCGTTGGAGGATGATTAGGGACTTAACGCGCGGCCCCCGCCTGTATGAGCAGACGATAACGCAGACTAACGTGGTACCGCCATTCAAGTTAGCCGCCTAAACTAACGGTTTAAACCGCAGTGGCGGTAGCGGCTCGCGCCTTCCTGCTTGTTCTATTGGATCGAGGGAGAGAGAAAGAGAGAGGGAGGGTAGTCTAGTCGCACACAAACACTGTGTCATTGATTTAAATACCATGATTATATTTGCTCAGTAGGCACACACACTGGGGGTCGGTGGAGGTCGGGGAAGCGTCGCCTTTTCAAGTCGCCCTGACTGCCAACTGCCAATGTGAGCATCTTGTTTCTCTATAGCAATGTCAGACCCCAGCTCCCCCATCCATTGAAGCCGCAACTCCCATCTCAACACCCCATCCCATATTGCTCCCGCGTCCTCCCCTTACCTGTACAGATCTGCGGTCGCAAACTTCTATACTCCCCCCTTTACTCTCTCTCCCCCATCACACACATATTCACAGGTTAATCTGGAAACCAGGGGGACTTGATGGGTAAATGTGGGGATGGGTGGAGGAAGGGGTAGGGGTCGTGAAAACAGCCACCACAAGCTGGTATTGAAATGCTGATGGCCCAGTTTGAGGAATACACTGGCCATCTGACGACAGCTTTGTGTACTGTGGGACGCACCTCTTTGTGTGTCCCATCCCTCCATCTCTCGGACACTATGGGCCCATTGGGACACCTCTTCCCTACACCTTGAAAGCAAGCCCGGTGAAATTTTAATGATGTTGCCACCTGCTCTTAGCCTCGAGAAAAGGTTTGGTTCTGTCTAGAGCTTTATTTATATAGTCTTTTATAGCAAACCATAGTTATAAGTAGATGTACATACAGAGGCGCATTCCTTTATAATTGCATGGTCATTGGTAATGTGCCAATGTGAAAATGCTATGTTTTTTTTATAACGGTGGTGGAAAAAAAGGCCTGAGCAAAAGAATTAGACTAACTCCTCAGGCCCTATACGTAAGAGTGGAAGGGTGTACTGTGTACTCGTCCGAAGCCATGGCGTACGACCACATCATAAATCACCACCCGTCGTCCTCTACCCAACGCCGCTGTCACTCGCTACACCCCTCACCACCCGTCCCAGGCCCCTCCCCCATTGTTACCCCCTATTTGCTCCTGCCCTATCCGATTATACCCACCGATAAATTTCGCCACGTTAGCATTATAAAACGGCAATTCATCTTCATTAGCGCCGCTTCCGGTGCCCCCGCTCGCCGCGCGCCCTGGTGACGGGGCGGGCGGCAAGCTTTATTTCGCCGCGCCGCCTATTGACGGGCTTGTTGACCCTTCGCTGTCACCCGGCGTGCTAATCAACCCCGATGAGTTATCGGTGCGGTACCAGCGGCTGCGCATGCGCTGATAAGGCGGGCCCAGGGAGACGCTCCAAAACACAATCTGCACGGCATTGTCAATCAAGGCACAACTTTTCAAAACTTATCTCTGCCTCCCTCCCTTACCGCCCACCTTCCCTTCGTAGCCGTCTTCCCAGCACCCTATCGCCGACCAGGATGAGGGATGGATCTTTGCACAACGGGCGGCGGACATCCGCATGCACAGGAATTTCACTGCGGACGAAGCCAGCCACGCATATACTTGAATTTTCATGCAGCTGTTCCTTTTTTCAATTTCACTTTATTTCAATTTCCCCTTTTATTTTCGCCGAATTTGAGGACACATGGGTCTAAATACGACAAAGTTGACGCGCCCAAGACTTATTTCCTATACTACTGGAAGGGATTGTTCATCTTCATATTGGCAGTACATGCGGTAAAGCTTATCCAAAGAAAAGCCTTTCAATTCCTTTAAAGAAAATAGAATTAAAGACTCATTAGATATTTTGCATTTACGTAATGAATTAAACATTGTATGGCTACATTTGAAATCATTACGGCATATCACAGTAATAACCGTAACAAATCAAATAATCAGTCAATAATGCTAGAATGATTTGCTTCCTGATAGACCAAAATGACTCAATTCGGAAGCTAGCAGGCTATCACACAAGGGTATGTAGTCTTTATTACTAAAAGATATTTACACAGAATAAGGACCCTCCTCTGTAAAAGCCATCAGTAAATCCTTTGTTGGTAAATACACGTTAGTGTCGCCTGGTGCAGAGCGTCGTCTCCATATACTACTACTGGTCAGGCGGCAAAGAGCGGCGCACCGACTGGGCTCTATGACCCTCTCAGCCCGGCGACAATCTCATTAAAACCGCTTCCCCCGTAACGGCGGGCCTCAGCTATCATCACCGCCATTGTGAATGACTTTATGGCTGGTCCGGGAGATCCCGGCGGCGGGCGGACTGACGGGGGCCGGGAAGGAGTAAGCCTCCGCCCGTCCCCCGCCTCGCCCCTCCGTGCTACCTAAACCCAAGGGTACACATCGGGCATTGAAAAGCAAGCGTGTCGCTGTGTGGTCCGGGGGTCCCTTAATCCAGCACCACGGTCTCTAACGTTTAGTGCGGTGCTAGTATTTACACGATTAGTCCTGCAGATGGATTGTCAGAGGAGCGTTGGCAGACGCTGTCATAGCGAAAAGGGGCTGGTGGGCGGGCGGTATACGTAGGACCTTTGGGTTGTACTCTACGGCATTCTTATAATACATGGACTAAGAAAGTGATTGTGATAGTGTCCTGTAGGGAGTGGAGATACCAATACCTCACATACAGAGGGTGGCGGGAGGCACATGCATACATACATGTGATACATGCCAGCGTGTGTAGCGGGGTGGATTTCCGTTGGTATTTGCCGTCACCCGGACAAGTACACATCCCACACCCCACCCACGGTCCCAGCTACTTCTCTACTCGTCACACAACACAGAGAAAGCTATTGCCTGCGGATTACGCGACTTAAGTAACATATTAAGCCTGTTAGGATAGTACCATAGACGCGTGGCATGGCTTAAATCCTGAGCAGAGTAGCAACAGCATTGACTCCGCGACTAAGCACATTAACTCCACTTTTGCGAGGATCAGCCGTCCACACAGGTGTTCTATGTCACCTGTTATACCCGCTAAGCTGTGTCAATTACATCGCAGTATTTCCCACTCTCAGTAGGAAGCCTCTCCCCTCTTTGCTCCCCGCCTCCCTGCGTTTACCTTCAGGTAAGTGTACAAAAATGCGTTATAAGTACGATAATGATTGGGTTTCGTTAGATCCCTAGTTAGGATCACCCTTCGTTCACTTGTTATCTATATCTTTCTATACAAGTGGTAAACGACTGTTTTTACAATATGAATAAAATTGATAACAACCTGTAGCCTGTGGCTGTATGTTTTGGATAGATTACATATCTACTATGTTATGTGCAAAAACATATTTGTGTATTTTCGAGACATTTTATTCAATAACAAAACATATAACAAAATCCTCCTCGACTCCTAAATATGAAAAAAAGACAACCACAAAAGCAACTATGTAACATCGATGCAAACAAAGTGTAAATATTTCAGTTGTAAAGATCCATATGTGTAATTAAATAAATATGCATTCGAGGGATATCACCGAAATTTACATACTTTTCCAACCATAGCTACCTCACTTTATATGGATAGAAAGTTACATTGACAGATTTATCTTAAAAGTACTTCCCAGTAATGCATCAGTCATGCATCAAGCTCCGCATCATTCAGATATGGGTTGGTATTGTTGGACAAATACAATCGTCATTGCAACAGAAATGTTAAATAAATGACAGAAATGCGGAAAAATGTTGGGAAAACTGCCTTGATTTCCACACAAAACGCAGCGTGCAGTCAAAGCAGCGGCAGCGGTGGTTGACAGTGACCGCGGTGAAAATCACGCCCATCGCGACTTTGAGGTGAAGCGCCCCTGACCGCGCCACTGTTTTATGAGAGCCCTGCGCTCTGAGTGACAGATCACGAGATGGGAGATGAAAGCCTAACGGGCACGGCTCCCAGGTGTGGCCTTTGTGCCACCCGCTAACTCTTCACCCTACTCCAACCCCCACAGGCGTGCCCTACCACCCCCACCCCCCATCACCACCACCATCACCTCCCTACTCCGCCACCACCCTCTCTCGTCCAGGTGTTCCCTACCACCGTCACCCATAGATTGTCATCGTTACACTTACCTGTGCTTCACTGCTAGAAAAGGGTCCTAGGACACAGACCCTAGACAGCGTCATATTCCCAAATGTGCGTTTCCTATTTGGCTCAACGTAAAAGAAGGTACATTTAGGTGTTGGTGGTATTCCTCCATCAACGCATGATTACTGTAACACCGAGCCGCACCCCTGTGTCGGTATTATAAAGTAAACCTCTGTCAACGGTTCACACTCAATGTTAACCTATTTACACATTCCACTACATTTGGCTGTGGGTGTATAGCATTAGAGTACCATCTGTAAGTGTTACCTCTATATGGAACATCACACGTTCACTAAGTTCTGTTCCAACAAGGCATTGTTCCCAAGCGTTTCTCATCCTATTGATATACACAAAGTACGTACATAAACATCGTTGTATTGACTTTCCTCTAGTTTACATCTGTGTTGTATAGATTCCTTCGTTGTATCATTGCCCTTATATATATATATATATATATATATATATATATATATATATATATATATATATATATATATATAAGCATGTATTTAGTTGTTCATATAATTAAAGTGAATACATTGTCTTGCATATGTAGTGTTTATATTCATATTCATCCATATACATGTAAGTGTATGCACACATATAGACGTTATGGGTGAATATCTATCATCTACAATATCTCGTCCATAAGTATATGTGTCACTACCAGTATATTGAGTGTATATTCATGCTCATAGAATACAACGTATATGTATATATTTCTTCTGCTTTTCCTGGACATAGAATATACACTCTTGACAGTATATTATACTACTATCTAAAATCTTCCTCTGATCGGACATTGATATCTCTTTACGTCTGAACTATATGTAAAGAATAGCTTCCTCTTTATCTGAAGAGTCACGTTCCTTCATACAGGAGAATAAACTTGGCTAATTACCACTCTACTCCTATTCTCCAATATCTACATTGTATAACATCCACCCCATATCTAAAGAATCTGCCAGCAATGATATAAAGGCTCAAAGCTAAGGCCACCCATTCCTACCCCTCCCACCTCTTTTGGCTTCTGACCTATAGAGGGTATCGCTTTAAGCACCAGTGGGCTGTGTTTGTGTCACCCTCGCGTCTTTTCATGCTCGTAATCACTGGCTCGCTTGTTTCTGCTGCTTCATTAGAGGTGTCTTCCTGTCCCCGGGAGGAGCCCGGAAGACTCCCACAGCCCGGGCCGGGACCTGCGGCCTTGTTTCCCGGGTAAGGGATTGCACGGTCCGTCGTGTAGATGACAGGGGCGGCAAGCACCCCTACCGCGAACCCCGCTGGGGGACCCGCTGCGCGATTGTTTGCCACCAGTTACCATCCCGCCCTAGTGCGCAGGACCGGAAACAAAAGGCTGGTCCAACGGCGGAGTCCGCGCGTGAGGGCCCGACGGGAGGCCGGCTGGCGTTGGCTGGTGGCGGAGAGGGGGAATAGGGGGCGGTCCCCAAGTCAAAAAAAGGGGCGGCAAGAGAAGATGGACACTGAAACTGTTAATAACAAACACCATCATCGACAATTTGGACATGGTTTCTCTGAACTTTCTTTGTATCATTGTTTCCCTTGTCTTTTGCATTCTAATTGCACTCCCATGCCATGGTACTTATGTATAGCAATATGATACTTAGCCCTCTTAATCTATTCATGAGGGTAGTCTCCAGTCCCCTATTATGTGCATTGACACTTTATGTGTGATGCAGTTCTCCCTGTTTTAATTAGCTGGAGATCTTTTTAATGCTGCGGTCATTGCGGACCATGTGGGTTTGTCTACGTAGTGGTTAGCACGCTGAATGCTGGGATATTACTTGAAACAATATTTTTCATTGAGATGTCTGGTAGTAGGAGGGTAGGGGATATAATAGTTTCCCTCTGGTATCTGGATCAGCAACGAATTAAACGGCTATTTGCCAATATTGTCCCACCTGGCACAATGAAAAGGATGCCGGGCCACAATCGACCTTTTATTAGGCTGGTTCCTGACCGGATTGTCGCCTCAATGAGCTCATATATGGGGTGGGCTGAGGGCCCGCCGGGTACCGACTACCGACCCCATCGGTGGATATAAATGGCCGCCCGCTAGGTGGGGCGACAGATAATGGGCAGGTGATGATGTGACCAAAAAACACACAAGGTTCATGAAATCGCCATCATTGGGTGTCAGGAGGGGAGTGAAAGGGTTAGGGGGGTGGGGCGGTCACTGCTGCAGGCTAAAGGGAAGAGTGTTCGTAGTGGTCCAGGGGTGTTGAGGTGGTAGGGGAGTTTCGAAGCATACAAAATAACGACGGCTTTCTACCTCCACACTCCATACATGCAGATCACCCTTGCTCCTAACTGAGCTTCGGAACCTTCACTCTCCCCCTCCAAACCCCACCCTGAAAAGAAACATCACGCCGAGGAAATCCAACCACCAAATGCGTGGGCACTCAGCCAGAGAAAGGGTCCCGCTAAAAGCACATCCCCAGCTTCAACCCCACCACCAGCACTGCTTTCTATCGCCCCCAAAGTGGGGGTTTCAGTAGCGAGCGCAGCCTTTTGCGCGCTGCGGCTGAGGTAGAAAATTTGGCTGTCACTGCCTGTTGGTTGACTGACAGCCGCAGGACGCACTAACAATCCGCCGGTCGCTCACGGGAGCTTGAATTTCCCCCGTGCAAATGTAAACACGAAAACGCCATTCTCATGCAAATGCCGCGGGGACAAAATCATTTCTGCACAATGCGACACGGTGACGACGATTTTCTACGCCAGTGAAAAGGCGTGCGGGAGCCCCGCTGAAAACGGGGTACCAATTTTACCCTGGTCTCAACCAGCAGTGAGGAGTAATTATTGGCCTATTTATAACCCCCGTTGAAGGTCCCCGTCACCCCAAACCCGCCTTTACAAAGATCGCGCCTGGCGTTGGTGGTGGTCCCATAGGAGAGACGCTCTAAAGACTATTTGATTTGATCACTAACTTTATCCCCCACCCGCAGAGATTGAAAGGTCAGAGTCAATCTGGATTGTCTGCGAAGCCACAGGTGAAGCCACCGTCTAGAGACAAGTCTCTGCACTGTCCTGGTATAAAGTAATGAATAAACATGATGTACTGTTAGAATGGATAATTCATTCCTAATATTTACTTATATGCGCATACATACACCATCCATCAGGAGATATACATCATACATTGATACATTTATATGCATGTATACTTATGACACATATAAATCCATAAAGACATATACATACAACATACACAAAAAATAGAACCCCACATACATATATGTATATATATGTGTGTGCTCTTCTCCATTCTAACCATGACATGACATGACTCTTCATTTCATGTTTTCAAACACACTATACATGTAAGCAAGAATGGAACCAGAAATACATATAAAAAGATGCACACATGTTAATTGTTTCATGCAGACAAAAATGGCCTATATTACTATTTCACATAGATTCCTATTTGTTAGTCACCGCAATAGAACAAGCCTCTCTGTCATAGAATAATTGAATATAATCCATACTTAGCTATTTATACCGAAATAGAGCTGCCTAATCTATCCAGGAAAACATTGGGCGCAATGGTTATGCAACTTTCAATAGAAAGCAAGTGGGACTAGACTGCAAGTTGTGATGTAATATGTTTTCAATGAGTGAGATTTCGAGTAAGTAGTTGATCATATAAATAGTTGATCATATAAAAAATAGAAATTGATCAATTCTACGCCACAATAATGGTACTATTCAGGTTCAGGAGGTCTTCCCGAAAAGTATGTGTATGTTAATGGATGTGACATTCTATCCTCCTTATAATGCTATTTATATCCATGTTGAAACTCGAGAGGGAGGTTGAACTATTTAGGTATGTAGAGCATACATTCTATGCCCTTTCTTGTACACCTGAAGGAATAAAATACGGGATACATGTTTCCATATAAAACCTGATAAATAATTGAGAGGAAGTTAATTGAAATTTGACAAAATAAACAATTGTACTATTCGAGAGATATCACTACAAGAATGCAATGTCTGCTGCAGCACATCACTTGATCAATAGCGTCGGCTTTACAAAAATAAAGATCCGGCATCCCTTATACTTTCAAGTTGTCATCATCTTCACTTAAAAGCTGCAGGAAAATGTTGGAGTTTTCTTGCACCGAACTACATCTTGCAGACCGCAGCACCGCTAGCACTCCGCTTACGATGTCATTCAAGTCCAACAAGCGGAGGGATTCCCACAAGCGCCGTGCAGTTCTTGTGTGCTTGTCTCTGATTGGCTGGCGGGGTTGGGATAGTAAGAGGGCTGCCCTACGCCCCCATTATACACCGTCGGTGGGACAGAGGGGATAAACCCGAGACACTAGCATCCTCCTATCATAGTCGCATTGACAGCGGTGGTAAGCACCCTGGTTTTCTTTTTTAACCGGACTCTTGTTTCTGCTACGGAGAGGCAGCCACCTTTGTACGTGTGTACGGACGCATATCAGTGGGTACGAAGCCCACATCACCACTAGACGGCAGTGCGTTCAACCAGCACCTGCCCCCTCCTCCTGCTGTTCCTCCTGCTCCTGCGGCCATACAACTCCAACTCCCCGTCAACAACACAGCTGGTCGCACGCTCCTCGGGACTCAGCGCTGGCAATCAGGACTGGACATACATCCGTAATACACTACCGCATACAGCTGTGGACCACTGAACTACGGTCAGCCAGAGAGAAATCGTGCCATTGCATATACACACATGTATGTGGTGAGGTTATAGCAGTGCTTGCAGCACAGGAATAGTTGACTGCGATCTTGACATACCTACATATAGCGACATACAGCACGTCCCCTCGCCACACACCTGAAAGTCCACTGACGACCGCGTGGATCCTGTGCCTCGATATATATACACAGGTGAGTCAATGAAGGAAGGGTGCTGTTGTTAGCCGCAAGGTATGCCTCTCTATAACCTAAGATCGTCGTCAGGTTTGTGGTCAGGTCTATGTTAGAAGTTGGAGACAAGAGGTAGGGAGGGGGTGGGATTTAGGGGAGGGGTGTCTTGTGGGTGGTCTGCATAGTCTGTGGTCTATCCCAGACCTCATCAAAGTGATAATTTGTCGGGAAATACTCGGCAAGAGTTCCCAATATGTAATCTATGTGTCAATTTTCTACACGTAGGTAATTAATCGGATAACATAAAAACAATGATTATACATATCCACGTCGGTGGAACATCCTTTATTTTTATATTTTTGAATAAAAAATATAGAGCTATGCTAACACTCTTACAATATTTTCTTTCGGAGACTTGTATAGAAAAATAGCTGACCTTCTGACATTTTTGCCATTACTTAGTCTCGCTGAGGTATATTTTTATCTTTCAACGCCAATTCACAAATACAAACAAGCACCACCGCGGATTCCTTTAGTCACCTTAAAGCAAACCAATTTCAAGCTGGGTTTCCTATCACTAAATGCCATCTGAAAATTTAAAGGCCCATCTAACAGCCTTTCGGGCACCACTGTCCCTTCAAAGCATTGCCCTCTCGCTGTCTACATCAGAGAATGTACCGTTCTCTCGCCAGGGGAGCTCACCTTTGAAGCGTAAATGGCAGCGGGGAAGTAAATTAGCCGCCATTTTCTCATAATCATTTCACAGCTTGTTGGTCACGATAATGTTCGGGAAGCCAGGGTGGTCCCGCTCTGTGTGCTTCATTCGGTTGTTCCACCATCCAGACAGCCATAGATAAGGAATTCGACGTGGACAATTATTTCACCTGTTAGTTTGCCCTAACACCCCTCTTCTGCACACTCAAAATTTATTTAAAATCATTCCTCATAGGGATGTGATTTTCAGGAATTAATATCTTTATGAACCATAAGCTCATTTCATTTGAAACCCTTTCTGAGATATTCCTCCTTTAAAATAATCTTCTGTTTATTCACACATAAATATACCATACATGAAGAAAAACATAGAACTGCATGCCAATCATAAGCGCACATAAAATCATATCTTCTCTATAATATTCGGGGTACGCATGACATACTAATCAGGGTTTTTACGTATTATATACACTTTTGTCTTCAGTAAATTGCTGTATGTGTGTATGTCACAAGGTTAGGTATAGAGCATGCTTATGAATGGACTCGAACTTAGATTACCATACATACAACTGGCTAAATTGATAAGACATGATAAGTATCTAGTTAGTATTAGGGGGAGATATACGGTCAATGGTGGCGTTCAGTAAGGGGGGGGGTGCGAGGCAGGGGTGCACGGGGCCCGACTCCGGGTAGTCCCCGAAGGAGATGCACGGGCACACACGGCCAACAACCGGGCGGCGCGTCCCCGGGCCAACCCCGGAGCACCCCCCGTCAAGGGCCCACGGACCCCCTGGCCACTGAGCAAATATTCTACTCGTATGACTTTTGCCATCGGGGACTTCTTCTGGCATGTTGGGTTTACACTCTGGGTGTATGTCCTTCGGGGAAGCCCCGTTACCACCCCAAGCCATAGGTACCCAGAACGTGCGTGCATACACCGGACGCGTATGTGGTTGCTGGCTGACACCGGCAGCTTGAGCTGCACTCGGCCGCACGCCCACACCTCGGTGCCCGGGCTTCCCGCCACCATTCGGTCGTGACACGTTCAACTTCCGAGCAGACGGCATTTCTCAATTTTCACTGAAATGCCAATTCGTATGGGGCTTAAGGTGACAACCTTGAGCCTAACATGTCAGCACATAGCGAGAACTAGATGTCCTTAAACGTCGCCCTTCTAATAACTCCAACCCCTTCTTCTCCATGCCACCACACCCTGTTGTTCCACCGTCCTGGTCTGTGAACTATAACGTGACAATGGGCATTTCTAAGTATTTAGTATCCTGTCCAGCCAGGGAGTGATTGTTAGGAGGTAAACATTACGAACGCCAAACGAAGGACGGCGTGCAGGGCGGCGCTAGAGGCAGTGGGGACAATACTAGTGACTGCACATACAAACTAATCAAGGGGAGTCAACATCACCCCTGCACATGCTGGTAAGGCAGTTCCTGTTGCTGTATCCCTTTCACGCCTGGAAATAGTTACGCATTCAGTGCTCATTATACGCTAGAGGTGTCGGCAGTTGTTTCTGCAATATTCCCCAAATACCTGACACTCGCCAGCATATTATGCCCGGTCCCCTAAGGCGTGACCCCTATCGTAGTGGTTGTGATAATAATAATAGCCCATTAATAATAACATAACACAAGCCCGGAATGCGCAGACGACATTCAATCTGACACCAGTGTTTGATTGCGCTCATTCTTCAATCGTAACACTGAATATGTTTGCGAACGAATTACCCGGAGTGCTCAGGCATCATAACAGTGTGCGTCTGCGAGGGGTTGGCCATTTCCGGTTCCGGTGAGACATATAACGTCATTAGATCATGTAGAACGGAGTGCGAAACTAAATGTTGATGTTTATACTTCCTGTAACCTGCTACTAGAAGCACTCGAGAGGATTAGTTCCCGCTGAGCTGAAGGATTGGGACCTAACTGGTAAGCACTGCAGCTTTTAGCACTACAGGCGAAGAGTGGAAAGATAGCCATTTGTTTATCTGTGATTTGTGGAGATAGTTGCCACCTCTCGCCTGTTTGTATACAAATGCGAGGTATTGTGAAGATGGACTTTGAATGATTGAAACATTGGGGCGATTAGAAACAAAAATGCTTGATATTTCATCTTCGGTGCATATAGAATGTTTTCTACAAATTATGTAGAACTGATAAGATATTTAGAACATACAATGTATATAGGTATAAAATGTGCTCAGATGCGAGATGCTAAAATTCGCAGCTGTCATTTTCGAAAAGTTAAGGAAGTGATGGCACAATACCAATGAAAGTATGTTGTTTTTAGAAATCACATTCTCATTACAATACAGGGGAAGCTTCAAATTAGGGCAGCTTTAACTGCTCACAGTGGATGGCGATTAGAGTGTTTTAATCTGCTCCCCAATTACTCACGGGAATCAATACAGATTAGACGCATGCATAATAGACATAAATCCATTTGCTCTTTCCGAATACAAACAGAGGCACGCGACCAAAGTGACTCCCCAAACGGTGTAATTGTAGATATGCTATGGAAACAGACTTTCTTGCGGTTATTAAAATGCGTCGAGAATTATCCCTCAAATGGATTTGCGATTGGAACCCGGTGAAATCATTTGATTTAGGTCATCAATTTTGCAACCAAGGTCATAGAAGTACTTCTAAGTAAGTTATAGGGATTACGCATTTGGGAAGGCTAATAATGGATATGCGTGCAACAGGCGACGTCATACTAGAAAAATTAATGCAGAGGATGGGTCGAGTTTTGTCCATTTAAAAGAAAATATTTTAGGAGTGATTTATAGAAACAGACGGAATTCAGTTTAATCTAGAAAATGGTGTATACAGGTCATAGGTTTGAGATTCGTATGGGAGCACCAGACTGCATGCGTAAGAGCTATAGGGACTCGAGGGTGTGTTATAACAGATTCAGCGGTGTGGTAAATGGCGGAATGGCACGTTGTCGGAGATGTTATTGTCCCGGTGCGGATGTCTGCTCTCAGCCGACTTTCCGTCCGGGAAGTACGCCCGGAGAGACCGGCAGACGGTCGCTTGTTGGCCGGGAGGAGGAGGTCCACGTACTGGGCGCGGGTCCCGGAGTGCACGGGAGGAGGGTGGGAGGGAGGGAGGTTTTCGTCTGACGCCGTCTTTCGTCGCCCATCAGCCGGGAGCAGGCGTCCTCGCCCCGCGTCGATGCACGGCTATTGTGCCGGGTCTCTCTACTGCCAGCCGCCGGCTTTGTCGGGGCCGGGACCCGTGGACAAAGACGTCCACCGACCCCTCGTCACTGTAACCTCTCACTACGCTCTCCTCCAAACCCTCGTACCTAGCACACCACCAACACACTGAAATCAATGCCAATCCTTCCCTTTCAAGAGGGGAAATAATTGAAATTTGCCATATTTGCTGGGGCCTGTTTGAATTCCGAGGACTGGGGTGGGTTAGAGGGGTGGGTTGTTGACCAAACCAAGATTGCTGTCACTTCCTTACAAAGTAGGCCTGACCTAGCCCTGGTGTGGGGCTGAAAGAGGCTGAGGCTACGTATGGCCACATTCCGTATTAATGTCCGGGCCCCCAGCCTATTCTGTATTCTGCAACGCGGATTGACGTGGTAGATAAAAAATAGAAGCCGGGCATCATCTTCAGGAGAGTTGACCCCTGCAGCCAGCTACTGGCTATAGCGGAGACTGAACAGTCTTCACCAACCGGCCACCGCTTATTTTCACCCCTCGTGGTTTGGAGAGGTTTGGACGAGGGGTGAAGGTGGGGAAACATTCTTGCCCTGTGGATTGATCATTGGTAAAATCAACATGCTCTATTTCCTGCCGCATAACCGCAACACCCACATCGAGATCAAATAAAAACCCCACTGCCGAATCAATGCAAAGCAAGCATCGCACCCTGTGTGTTCAATTCATGCCGCCATATTTATTTACACAATATTATTGCCATGCACACCTCGTACAAATTCTCTATAATTATTTTTTTCCTGGGGGCATTTTTCCCTCGTCGAAGGTAATATCTCATCTTGTTTGTATTATAAGCAGAATCTCTATCACTACCCAACGCTCGTCCCGGAAGTTACCGCTGGTTCTCGCATCTTGCGGGAAGTCGCGTGGCGGCTCGAGAATCTCGTGTGCACGCAGACATGGCGTCGTCGGGGACTAATTACTCGACGGTCCTTACTGGTCTCCCTGCACCTATTCACGTCTCTCCGCCCACTGCCCCCCACACCAACCAGCTGCAATATCCCCGCTATGGACACCCCCACACCCCCACCCTTAAATGTGCAGTGGCGGTGGCGGCGATGGCCTTTCGTCGGCGGGGTGGCGCCCACGTTGTTGCCGTGGCGCGCGACTTAACTTCACTAATTAATTGGGTTGTAACAATTTTCCACTTTTTGAGCGCGCGCCGCCGCGTGACACGCCATGCAGGCGGCTGTGGGTGTGTGAGGGGGTCGCGGAGGGAGGTGAGCGCATGGAGCTGGTGGTAGAAGCGGTGGGGGAGGGGAGGGGGTCCCTGACAACGAACCCAATGAGCTCACATCAACCAGCGCACGCCACTTTGGGGTCGAAATTAATTTCACAAATGGGCGTAGACTGCACTGTCTACGACGGGGTTGAGACAGGGGGTGTATGGGTGGGGTGACAGGTTCGTTTTGTGCAACAGTAATCAAGTGCGTGCTCTGTGCCAGTGGCCGGAGAGTGAATGGAGGTGGGACCGAGAGGGCTTTGATATGCGACGGGAATAAAAGGATTCGACCCGAGGGTTCAGAGGACACCACAGAGGGGGGTCATCAGGGCCGCTGTCTACCGTAAAGTCAGCTTGGACGGTTCTGCCCCCTCCCTTCCAATGCTCCGTCTCACTATCCCCAACACCGGGGGCCGGTCGGTCTCCACGGGCTCCCCACCCCGGTCGCCCCGCCCCTTCACGCCGAGGAGCCAGCCTGGACGTGGATGGTACGTCAAGGCAATTACCTGATGCGTCATGACGTCACACTGTGGTGGGCGAGTGTAGCGCGGGGGACGTGATGTTATTACAGCTCATCAGTCGGAGTTGTCGGTCTGCGCGAGCAAAATGAATAACCATCCACCCCCTGGAAGGGCCCCGTGGAGGAGGCTGGGGGAAAGCAGGTATAGCACCGCGTGCAGTCGGGTGGACCCCGACGTACACCTAACCCCCCTCGTCTCCCCCAACGCTGCCCCACCTTGCAGGCCCTGCGCGCGCCTGGGTGATATGGGCGATATTAGAAGACAGAGATGCATTGAAAATTAATTTACAGAGCGGTGTGGCAAGTAGCGTGCTCTCCCAGCGCCGTGATTGATGGAGAAGGAGAGTGTAATCCTCCCCGTCTGATTACTCCCGACTGACGCGCCCCCTGCTGCTAGTCTGCCCTCGACACCACTGCGCACACTGCGTCGCGCAGCCACACCGGAAATGAAGGTAAAGGAGAGCAACAAAACCCAGCACAAGGATACCCCTGTCTACCAATTTCTCCCACTTCTCTGTCTATCGATTGGTTTCCCTTGGACACTAGTTTATCTCCCCCTATCACTACTCATATCTGTCTCTCCATATCCCCATCTTGCCGCCTCTGTCTTTCTGGTAATCGATCTCTGTGTCTATCTCTCTCTGTCTCTGACTTTATGTCTATGCCATTGACACAAACAGAGCCAATCTCTCTCTCTCTCTCTCTCTCCCTCTCTCTCTGTCTCTCTCTCTCTCTGTCTCTCTCTCTCTCTGTCTCTCGTTCTCTCCCTCTCTCCATTTTGTCTCCATTCTCTCATTTCTCTAAGTCCCTCCCCGCATTATTGCCCATTGACTGGGTGGGCTAGGCGGGTACGGCCAGATCTCCTGTGTTTTTATACAAACCGATACGTTCAAATTATACACGTATCTATTATTCAGAGCGCACCTAACGGAGCATTCCCGAAGGGAGGATCGAGTTGACTGGATTCTGGCTGTACGGTCGGGGCGCCCGGCCGATGCAGGGGAGGGGAGAGCCGGGGTGGTAACGATGATGGTCGACGGGAGGTGGTGGAGGAGAGGCCGGCGGCGGGGGAGGCAAACGGCGGAGACACTGCCTGCCACCACCGCCTCCAGCTATCTCACACATGCTGCTCCTACACACCTCTCAACAAGCGCGCTTCTTTTTACGACATCCTCAAAAATCGAATTTCCCTCCCCACGCCGCCTGTCAAGTTTCTCCCCTTTGTTTCACCACGCGACTCGAGTCTAGATCCATCGGACGCAAAAAGGAGAAGGCGCGAAAATGTTCGATCATCATCGTCCTTGTCAGCATCGCCATGCGGAAGGAATTCTCGCTTTCCATCATAGATTTTTCTGGGGGATAAATATATGAAGATATTCGCAATATGTTCTATGTACAATTCTATGAAGGGCTTTGCCTGGGATAGTAAAATTAGAAATGTTTATAAATCACAGAATTGACCTTATCTGAACTGCATAAATATCAACAGTGTTCCGGATATGGCATAAATCTGCGGGAGGAGGTTTTTCAATGAGTGCGGGATTCGCTTTAATATGCGATAAATTGCTCGAGACAAAAGCTGATGAATGGGTATTTTTATGTTTTCACGCGCGACCTACAAAGACCAGACAACCGTTGCCACTATGGTGTCCGTAGTAAGCATTTTATCCCCTCAGAACACAGTGGAGTCTAAGCAGATCGCTGTAACCTAGATGGGTAATAGGCTTTTGTCTCCAGCTCGCCCGCCTAACACGGCCTCGGGTCTAGAGTAGGGAATTAGGCCTTTTTCAGCCTACTCAGCGAGCAAACCCACAAATACAACAGCCTTCAGTCGGCTGCCGTGGAAGTCTTCACCAATGGAATTGGAGCTCGATAGAAATTCTTATATGATTTTTTCCTCATATATCCTCAAGGAGGCACTCAGTATAATTGTACTGATTGAATAACGCGCCGTTCATGTTACCCACGCAATATGAATACATGTACTTCATTGTAGCCATTAGAAATGTGGACTTGCAGAAGCTATTGAAGCAGACGAGGGATGATTTTAGCAACACAGATGTTATGTGCAATGTTTGTTTGTTTGTGGAAACATCTTGATTATTGATAGAAACTAATGGTCAAACACATCACACATGTGTACCTACTATATAATGTAATACGCTCTACGTGTAGAGTGCATATATAGAGCGGGAGTTAGAGGGGGAGGTGGACATTTTGTATACAGGTGCACAGCTCTACATACACCATTGGCGTGTATGTGAGGGGGGGCGTACAGACTCAGGTGGGACCTTCCCATCAGGTGTGAGACTGACGTGCACGCGGCTACTGTTAACGTGTACACAAGGAGGTCTCTACCTGCAGTGCACGCTCCGCAACCCACCTGCATACTGCAACCCCCTCTGGTGGTTATGGGAAGGTGTGGCCGCTCCAACATGTGTCGCACCACCAGGTATTGTGACCTTCGCCTCGGTCCTAAGGATTTGAGCGACTATGCACACACACATCTTGCACATTCTTATATAACACCAGGGAAGTCCGGACTGCTTTCCGGCTTCATTATATTGTGCACGAATAAAGGCTTGTTGAAAAATATCATCTACTTGCAACGTTGAAAAGCTTCTGGTGATTGACTTGTAAGATGGTGGAGACACTGGAGCGTTTGTCTCAGTATGAAAGCAGTGGCATTTAAAGAGGATGTACGGGAGGAACTGGAGGAGGGGATGGGGTGAGTGGGAGGTGGTTGTACGACTACCTGCAGGCCAAGTGTACATGTTGACACCAGCATTTTATATACCATCCCCTCACAGACTGCCTCCTGCAATCCTTTCAACAATCAAGCATTTGCACAAAGGGACAAACAATGCGGAGAACACTGCACATCTTCCTGACGCCCTCTTGGCAAATAGGTTCCCTTGACGCCAGATACACAATTTGAGACCTTGGCTGTTGGGACTAAAATCGGGCGTCTGTCTAGTCTTGTGGACGGGGCTCTGTTCCCGTGCCACAGGCGAGATCCTCTGTCAGCAGGTCAGGGCTGGGGTCACGTGTTACATCCGGTCTGTTTGATCCGCTGCGTGCCGGTGATGGCCGCTTGCGGCGCGGGGCAACTCGGTGTCCGAATGTCGTCTGCGCGTATATATCATATGCAGCTATATGTATTATCCACTATACCTGTAGAGGCTATGGGTATCATTACAACTTTCAAGAATTTCCATACAAAAATTGAGTATATTTCTGTAATAGAATAAAACATTTGAAATACACATGTACTTATTTTCACACTCTGTATCTTCTGACCATTGAAATGTACATACACATGTACTTGTTATAATCCAAACTACTAGCAGGATAGCAGATGAGGAAAGTGGCAATAGCTACAGGTGAATTGTAGAGGGGTCATGAATTTCTGTTATGTGCATGACATCAATGTGGACAAGACATACAATCTGGATATAATTTTCAAAGAATGTGTAGGTTGGGTTAAACTGCATACATCTGCTCTAGACAGGACTTATTGGAGATTTCGAATTTAGGTTGCACATGATTTACGATGTGGCTGAAACGTGTTGGCCAGAAAATTTATTGTAATTGGAGCCGTATTTATAGACAGGCAAAACTGCTGTAAGTTACCTGTCATATAGGATTTAGGTTTGCTGCAATTTCAAGCTGAGTTCATCCCTCGTTCCACAAAACCACTTAATATCTGGAGCTCCAAATTCATCAACATTGGCATCCCTTCTGAAATTCCTATCACTCCCCACACCCGCATGCACGTTGTTCGTCCCTATGTATTAGGCACTGATAAGGTTGTAGCTTCCCTCCACCGCGTGAACCCTAGACCTCCCATCCAGTGCTCTGAAAGCAGCAGTGGCTGCAGCGGCTGTCAGCTCCGCATCACATGCAGATGAGGCTCATTATGTATCCCAGACTCCGCCTTCGGGTCCGCCTCCTCCCCGACCGGGCTGTCAGGCGGATAAGCGCGGGCGCCGCCGTTGATAGGGTCCAAACGTAAACAGGCCTCGGCCACCAAAGGAGCTTATGGGGGCGGCGGACGAAGCGAGGTCTCCAGTCTAAGGTCTTAGCGCTCAGCGGGCGGATCGTTACTACACACAGAAATAGGCCAAGTAAGTTCATGCGGTGTCGCCACTAGATCTAATACCTCCTTAGGTGCTGCACCCCCTCCTCCCGGTGCCGACGTGTCCATTTAGGACGGTGTGGGACTGTGTTAATCTCTGCGTAACGTGGAGGAGGCATGCTCTTGTCACGGCGGCCCTTCCTGCCGCTACCAGCGCCGTCGCTGCCGCCACCGCGGCGGTAGACGTGCTACTACTAGATATACACACATCCACACACACACTCCCACTCACTCGCACACTGCCTGGCCCGACGGTGGAAAAGCCCACCTTCTTTTTCAGCTCCCACCCCTTGATCAGATTATCACTAATCTCCCTTGCTGATATTTAGAATCAACTTAACATGGTATCATTGGGTATTAGCAGGAGCTAAGAGGCTAACAAAATGTAGGCCGCTAAGTCAGGGATATTAAACTCGGCGGTTCCGTCGATTCGATCGTCTCTAATAAGCTTTTAATTGTGTATTAAAGTGGGGTTATGAGGAAACGGCGGTGGCTGATATTGTAATTTGAAGACAGTACTTCAGCTACCTGTCTCCCATGTCCTATTACTGATCTGGCACTAATTATCAAATGACATTTCAGTTTATAATTACCACCCCTTTTAAATTAAACTTGTGGTCTAAGAATATAAAATTCCTTTTGGTATAGAGATATGTTATCGATGTCACATGCTATGCAGGGAGCACGGACCCCAACCCCCCGGAAGGATCATATAGATGGTAGCTCACACCAAGGTGAGATTATCCTGCATTAGGTTACCTGGATTATAAATAATCTTTTATGTATGGGACCATGTCAGGAGCTTCATCAAGTAGGGTGGGAGTATAGGGGCGGGAAGTGTCTGTGTTGTGACAGTAGTAGGAAACGTTAAACATCTGAGACGGGGTAGGGTGACACATACTCCTGTGAGATGTGTCATGCATCCTGAGTAATACCACCTACTACAAATATGACACTGATTTCAAAATGTCTCATTTTTACGTAGTACACATCATCATATAATAATGTGAATAATGATAATTCTTGATGTTGTTTTGTTTCCATATTCATTATTACATGAATTAACATACAACGTTGATAAAGGAGTTAGTTGCTTTGACAATTATTGTTAGTTCTGAGGTCCGTCTTTATTCAAACACATAAATACGATATGTTTGATTTGGCACATACATGTAGAGATTACCTTCACTTAGTCTATAAAATGTAAAGAGTTTCATTTCTTGAACGATTCCATCCCGAGTAATTAAACGAGACGTAGAAACTCCGTTCCATGACGATATCGTAGCTAGTGTAATGTAACAAACGATAATGAATTCCGACTTAAATGTGATTGTCAAACCGTTGACTGTATATGTGAACCAGATAAGTAAACTTCGCCGTTACCCTCGCAACATTTCACCCTACTACTCACAACCTCCAATAGTCACATTTACCCTTTACCTCCCTAAGTGCACAGTCATAGTTACGGCTAATTTTACTAGTTGGTTAATGGGTTTGACGGATACTCTTTAGCGGTGACAAGCCCTAACCTATCGACTTTCCGGGCAGGCACAGAACACCCATACTAGGAGGTGAAACAAAGACCATGTCAGGTGCGAGACAAAAGAGGTCTAATGAGGGGGGCCTGCCAGCCGTGCCTTTACCTGGCCCCGTGTTGCGGCATGTCTCCCAGGTGAGCTAATCACCAGGTAAGGGGAGTGTAGTCCACCTGTGACCGTGTGTTGGGAGACCGGTGCCGGGAGTGAGATGTGCCGGGAGTAGCGAGCCGGGAGCCCGGTGATTCAGTTAGTGGTGAGGCGTGCGAGTCCCCGGTGTGTCCGTACACAGGTACTCCCCCCCCCGTCCAACCTCGTCTCAGCCAATGAGATATCCCTGTGTAGCATCACCCCACCATACACACACAACCCCAGGAAAGGTGTGCTAAACGCCCTCCTACCCCTCCCAGCATCCAAACTTGGTCACTACTTCAAAGCCCCAAGCTTCGCCACCCCCTCAGGTGCGGAAAACACGCCTCCCGCCCGCGGACTTTCATCGGTCGGCCCGCGCGGCGTTCGCACCCCTCTGGAGCAGATGCTTAAACTCCAGTCGGAAAGCGCCAAGAAAGCGTTAGCGTGTGATGGTGGTACACACGCAGCAGCGCTAAAAAGAAAAGAGGGGCGGTTACTAACTACTCGTGGGTAGAGGTGACGACGCTCAGCTAGTTCGTGTTTTGCTCACCTGCACAGGTGGGCAAGCTAAGGTGTGCCCCGTGTTGGCCAGTTCAAAGGAGTGGGGGCGGTGTGGTGTGGCCGCGGTAAGCGAGCGTTGCGACTGGTCAGTGCTAGCCAAGCAGAACCGGGGCTGTGATATAACAGGGTCGACCTCCACTGGTTGACTCACTCTCACCCCGACCCTCAACCTGTGCGGACCTACGTGTACACAGCCCTACTATACTACGAACCTCTGTGTGTGTGTAGACTTGTGTGGATTTACTTACCCAACTGTGGGGACTGCGCTGTCTGTATATATACATATACACACACACATTCACACACTGAATTTAGAGAATCTCACCTGTACCCACGGATATAGACACCTATATAGGTATGGTTATTATCCTAACCAGTTTTATATTAATTCTACATTGATCACTGGATTTAGACTCCATAGGATTAATATTCATCGTTTTGTGGATTATGTGTCATCTGTGATTGATAATTAACTTACTTCATTCGTTTTCTCCATGCAGTCACTACGGACATTATAGCGGAGTATACACACGACAACTTCTCTACCCACTGACTCTCCGCTATCAACTCAGCCAAGCAACTCCAGTGTGGACCCCATACACTGCGTTTTCCTTCATGTGTTGAGTGTACCACTTAAACATCCAACATTACTACCGAGTTCTGCTCACCAAGCACGGTGTCGGCAAACACCATTGCCCATCAGACAGCTGATTTCTTCGCTGAGCGAATGCAAACCGATCCAATGGCGACGTACGACAGTTACGCCTACTCGCAGAGGATGGCCAGCATGGCCTATCCGTCCGCTGGAGGAGTCCCACCTACCTCCATGGCGTCTTCAGTCAAGGGAGGCATGCCATACTCCGTCAACGGTGTCAGCCTGACCACCCCCAACGTCGATCTTCTCCACCCCGCCATGGGATACCAAGGTAAGTCATTCCTCCATTATTGAATATAATCTCATCACTATTAAATCCCTAATTGTTTTTGGTGGTATTTGATATTAATATATGTATATATTAGATCTTGGATTAATTGTACTTATACGGAAATGGTGCTTGTGACTGATTTTAACATCTCTAGATTATAGTCTTGGTCAACGCGTTAATTGTTATTTTCCTGATGGAAAGCCAGGCAGTGGTGTGCGTATTAGGGGGAGGGGTCGCTGCAATGGCTGTTCCGTGAAGGGTATTAATTCTAACTTGTTTTTATTTAGATTGGGACAGGGGTGGCGTTTGTTTAGGCCGTAGAGTATATTTGCAGGTTCGGTAATGGGAAAGCAAGTATAGGAAACACGACCAGGCTTGGCGAGCGACCTTAATGTGTGGTCAAGCGTGACCTCCATCTGAAATTCTCTAAAAGTCCCAAACTGGTCCGTGGAATATATTACATGGGAAATAACCCTGTTTTTACAGAGGTGATTTTGCATGGATTTTCTGTCTTTGGCAATTGATCGAGGAAACATTGCTTTAGCCGCAGGAGTGGGAGGGGGTGATGGTCTGGTGCGCAATTCTTATCTGCACATGGCCAGATAGTGGCCGCTGACCATAGATAACCAACGGGATTGCATATAACGTCAGTGTGCCAGCGATAACTAGTCAGAACGTGCGAACCGAAATCATATCAGCAACTACCCTCCCACGATATCCAGGCATTTGAATATTTCATCTTATGCAATATATTCGTATATAAGCATATGCTTTAGCCGTAAATATCGTCCAAAGATATTCACCAACATAGTGATACAATTCAATCTTAGTGTTTATTTTTTTCGGCGAAATATTTGGCACATAAAGTGGATGGTAAACCTATAACACATTAATCAGATCCAGACTAAACCAACAACATACATACACTTGGAAAATCAGTGTGTCATTGTATGACCCTCAAATTAAGTTCAGTAGACGCATTGTCTTAGTTTGTGTCCACTGGGCGCGACGCCCGTGCGTGCCGACGGAGAGGCGCCGCTGAGGCCGCCTCCCTCGCCCGGATTCCCGGACCGTGGAGGAGCCGCGCCGGGTGAAAGCCGCGGCGCTCATGCGGCCGCCCGGGAAAGGTGACGGGCGGCCGCTTCGGCGTTCCGTGGCCCAACGCAAAATACCTTCCAGTGCCTAACCTGAAACAATTTGTGTGTATTCCAAATGTATTACATATATATTTTGTAGTACTTTTTTTCCTTTCTGTTGCGTTGGTGACATTACCAAATTTCAATGATATTCAGCTATGCAATTGAATATATACATCTCAGCGTTGAGACAATGCACAAAGCGTTAATGGTTTTGCCCGTTTATGGCCACCACCGCCCATTAGAGACGAACGCTGAGAGGGGCAGCTCTGAGCGTTTCACGGCTCGTTGCTGCTCACTGGGCTGTGAAGGACACCTCCCAGGTGCATCGTGCTGCCTGCCACCCTGTGGCGATAGGGGTAATTTCCCCCTCGTTTCTGAAGCACCCACCTCCTACACATGTAGGCGGAAGTGAGCGGGATCCAGCCAGGATCCTTGATTCTTCCTGCGGCGTCTCCCCTTCCTTCCTCCCACCCTTCCTTCCGTCCACTATGGCGTTCCCTCACCTCCTGGCACCCCTTCACCCTGCACCACTCAGTGAGCTAGTCGTAGTAACGAATGGCCTGGGGCTCAGTCGAGTAGCTCCCTCCTTTCCGCTGTCACACAGCCGCCGGAGCCGGGGCCACGCTAAGCACACGGAGACACCGTGAACACGCACACATTTTGTGAAATGGCAAACAAACCACCAGCTTTGAGTAGAGGCTACGCGAGCAGGTGAGCAACTCTTACCAACGCGTGCATAGCCGCGCCAGCTAGCCCCACCTAAAGGTTAGGCCACACGCGTCCTAAATTCGACACATCGGAGGTTATATTTATTAGAATTCAGACTAAATTTATCAGATATCGATAGCGAGTGTATATGAGTGGGTTAGTGGTGTGATGCCTCAATGCCAGAGCGCGTCACCAAAACTATTTTAACCCTAGTGGCAGCCTCCTTCCTCATCCCTCCTCCTAAGATCTTGAACCAAACCCAGAGCATGTGTGCACACTTTCCTGCCACCTCCTCGCGTTTTGAATGTGAATAGCCAACTTGACCCAATTGTTCGAGACGTTCTCTAAAATACCAGGTGCTTAAGTGATTACAGATGTCTCATCGACTGGGAACGGGGGAATTAATTCTCACTAATTCCGGAATTTATAATCGCAGTCTGTCCTTTCAGCTTTAGAGAGCAGGGGGAGGGCTAAAACACAAAAGGTTAGAGCAAACAGCGCACGGGCGGCGCTCCCTTGTCGTGGGCGGACCGTCTCCGGGCGGACGTTATGCGGCGGGCGAGGGGAAACCAGTGCCCGGGGAGTAAATGTATTTGCCTTAATCAGAGGAGGAGGCGGCCGTGGTGTGTCCATTAAAACCATGTCCACGTCCACTGACCACCGGTCACTGCTGTGTGCTATGGACGGGCGCATCCTGTTGATGTAAGGCGGCTGGTGGGGTATTCAGTTTACCCACCTAGATCCACACTCACACAAACCACCACCTTATATCCAAAGCCCAGATAGCACAGTTAGTGAAAGTATTTCGGAAATCTTGTAATCTCTGCTGTCACTTTACTATTATCAGACTTGCGTTAATGTATGCTGAAATTCCATTCGGGGAATAATTGAAAATCGGTCCAATAAACTATATCACAAATGGGAATATCTATTACGGAAAATACCCCAGTTTTCAACTGCGGAATTGGCTTGGCGTCACCTATTCGTCTAGCCAGCGAGTTGTTTGGATTTGGCGTTTATTTAATAGGCTTCCCGGTAGGACCCACTCTACTCCCCCAAATTACACTCAATACATATTGTAGTGGATCTTACCAGACAGTACCTAAGTAGTTTATTAATTCACATTTCCCTACACTATCTGTTATGGAGAACTGCCACAATTGTCTGTCTTTTAACCAGGTCGGTGTTGGTGGTCTAGGCAGTAGTGTGGTTGAATGTGGCCTTTATTTATAGGACAGTTTGGTAAGAACTGGCCACAAACGTCCTTTAATGTTTGATTTCGTTCTCACGAATTATTTTTGCTGACCCCCCTCCCCCAACACCTTTGCAATTGTCGACGGGAGAGCATCGAGTTGCCTGGGAGAAAACGCCGCGTACTTTGCTGATTGCGTTTGCCTCAGTTTTGTTTTAATTCCACTTTTAATGAGCGGAGCTTCGACTTGAGTTACAGGCGGTTCCTGTGGTTTGTAGTTGTCTTATTCAACTTGGCAACCATGAATATTTGATGGGAGAAAACTGCATTCGGCGAAGCAGGAGACGCAAGTCTTTTATTCAAAGAAGTTTTAACCACACTCGCAGTGAAAGGGATGTCAATTCTCAAACAATGCTTCCCTAGATTTCATGGCACAAGCAATTAATCAAAATATTATCATTCTGGAATTGCCTTTCCGACTGACCTGAAATGAAATGGCCAACAAATGTCCAGATACTACATGTATGAGCCTGCTAGAAACTAACAGATATATTCAAAGTATCTAATAATTGGCATAGGGCCAGGTGATGTGTTTATGAATGTACACGTATCCATGCTCATTGTCCGGGAGAATGCAGGAGATAAAACAATGGCGGGGGTAAATTAGCCATCTGTATTACGCATCATCACCCACTAAGTTACCCCCACCCACTCCCTGGCCATCGTACGCAATGCTACCTGGTGGTGCTTTGATGTACCGCGCAGCCTTTGAATTTCCCGGAAAATTAAGTATTTCACAATGACTGCACTAAGCTCACTTCAATGGAAAGGCGCGGAATACAGGCTAATTAAGTGTTAGCTGCTTAATTCTCCAGTCATGAGCTGTTGTTCTCTCCCCAAGAGCTGACCAATTAAGATGGTTTTGTTTTAGGCGTACATAAAAAAGAGCACAAGAGGGCCTGCTGTACATTATAAGGATGCACTGGTGCGGGCAGAAAACATTATTAAAACCAGAGATGACTGGGAGAGATACTACTAGCATAGCATTCCCTTCAACTGAGAGAGGACGGGGCAGGTTCGGACATGCGCAAAGGTCCCATAGCATGAATTCAAAGAACCGAAAATTACACCAGCTCCAGTAGAGATCCCAATCAAAATTAGTCGCCATTTCTACTCTGGTTGGTCCCCGACCCGTTTTCGTGTTGGGGCAATTTAAAACATAAATTTAAAGGTAGCAAGTCAAAAATAGCTGCTCTAATTAGAACATCTTTAAATATTACCTCATCACAGGTTGGTTATATATGTATTCACCATGAAAGATCATTTCCTAAAGGACAATTGATTAACAGGAAAATGAATATTGGCGCGAGATTCAGGTACCTGAGCACTATATGCACTGGTGATGTTATCATGCTATGCTGGCAGGTATTGTGTATTACGAGTTGGGCCTCCCACATATACAGGGTCCAGTATATACACACACCCACTGAACCCACTCCATGCACCAACAATGACCGCCATTCGGAATTTCACCAAAGAACACAGAAAATAACATTGATTTTACCCTGCGCCATTACCGCCGTGCGGGCGCAGTATTAAGAGGACCTGCCATGCCCCAGTCAGCGCGGCTGTGGTTATTTACTGAGAAATAGCAGTTTATTTCCGCAGTGTGGGGCGGTCAGTTGACGTGATCGCAATAAGGTAAATATAAGGTGAAATAAGCAGCGTGTGGACTGAATCAGAGAGAATATGAGAGCGAGAGAAAGTGGGAGAACGAAAAAGAGGTGGAGCCCGAGTGGACAGGGTCATATACACACAGACCGCAAAGGGTCAAGCAAGCAAGGGGAATACCAGCAAACGAGTGGGACAGTACATTACATTCCTGACAGTGTTGTCCGTTTCCCTCTACTTCCACCCACCACACTCAAGTATGGGCGCGGGTTGGGTGTATGGACCTATGTAACCTGCCCGGTATATGTAACTGTACTCACACTGGAGCGGAGGGCAGTTCCTTGCTCTGACCTCAGCACATACCCCTCCACTCTCCCTGTCCTTCAGACTCTATGTAGCGTCAGCCAGCCACCGCCCCGGCAACCATTGAGGCAGTCCGCCGGGCCGCCTGTGTGCCGAGCGCGGCGGAAACCACGGCCATACCGCCGACCACCCCTGGCATGCACACAGACGGGCTCTGGTCAATATTTGTCCGGCCAAATTGACCCGGGTCCAACAGTCTGAAGTAACTGACCATTCAAGCCCTCCCTCCCTCACCGCCACCACCACCCATCCACATACCCACACCCCAAGCCGCTCGGCACTGCCTCAATTCGCCGACCCACAGTGGTAACGGGCCGCGGGCTTGCATTTGTTGTTCTGGCATTTCGGTGAAAGGAATTCAGGCTAGTCGCAGTACGGGAACGTCTGTTTTGTATTGCAGTCCGTGACATAGTGAAAATAATTTGATAGTTTTCCGTTGCCGTCTAGTTCACTCTATCGTAAAGCCATTTGCCTCCCTCTTACCAGGTGCTCATAATAGAAATTACATACATGTACCTCAGAGAATTTCCATTGGGTATATGCCCCTTTATATATAGAACTCAATTTGTTCATGATCTTTACGCATTAAACGACTCAGCACATGACCCAGTTAATAGGTCACTTGTGTTGTGGAGGTTATCCGAGTTCATGATCCTATTTTTAAAAAAAACTTTTAAAAACCAAACCTAAAGTGACCACTATAAAATCAAATGTTTGGTACCAATTAGTGATCCATATCATGGAGCTATTTAAGACCCGAAAAATGAGATGCTCCTCTTTAACATGGAGGAGACGTAGGTAGGACACCGGAGAAGGTGCATGGGGGAGAGAAGGATTTTCACTCCCTGTCTTACAGATGTCAAATCGATACACCCAGGGTCCCCGTCAGGAAGACAGTCAAGGACCCTACTTCTTTTAGCGGAGGACTAATTACACCTCCTCCTGAGGGCCGTATCCCTGCCCCCTCCCTCAACGAAGACCCTCTGTCCTCTAATGGCCGTTCTCTGATCTCTCTGCCGGCGTGTGTCGCCCACAGGCCCGGGCAAGGGTTGTGCGTACTCTCGGTGTGGTACCCAACAGGCGTAGTTTCTCTCCTCCGTAGTCTACATGTTAAAATCAGCTACATACAAACTGTGGCACAGCGAGGCAATATCACCATGTTGCTGCTCTAGATATTCGAGAGGCAGAGGCAATGTATATCTTTATAATTTATGGTAAGACTTCTAGGGGCATTATATAGATCACCATGACTTTTTTTCTTAAATAGGTTAGAGTGCGCATGTCTATCATATTGAAAACGTCAAATGCAGCCAGGCAACCCGTTTTCTACGCGAAATAAACACCACTATTTATTTCCACTTTTGTTAATAGAAATTCACCTGGGATCACCACTGACGCCACCCCTCACTCCCTGGAAGCTAGACATGAATAACGGTTAGTGTGATACCCTTCTTATAACCAGCCACCAGCAGAACGAGCCTCGAGCCACACTCTATACTCACTCCATGAAGTACAGAGACACAACGGGGTTGTAGATAACGGCGTGATCTATAGATATTCACCGCCACTCTTATATACACTCTCGCTTCAAGCTTTAGCTACTGCCTGCACTGCTTGCCATTGTAAATGCCACCGCCATCGCTGCCTCCATACAATCTGCTCTAAAATAGAACAGCACTTTGCTCATAGACCTGTCCGCACGTGCCTAATCGTGGTAGTAACTCTTGCATGTCGCACCGCTTGGGCTGTTTTAAGCTTGTCAGCCTACCCTAAAATTAGTGACTGTAGGAGGAGTAGGCGGCGGGCGTGTTGCAGAGCGGCAACGCCACCCTGCTGCTCATCCCTTCCCTTATACAAGGAGCTGCTCAACAAGATTCGCCTTGCACAATTAGCATGCAATCAAAATATTGTCATATTTCCGCTGCGACCTCATTAATTACCATATGGGGGGAGGTCGACCCACTCTTCTTCCCCCCTTTGCCCTCCGGGGTGATGGTGGGGGAGGAGCGGGGGTCCTAACCCCCTGCGTACTTCTATCGCCCCCACCCTCGACCACCCGCTGTGCCACACCTCGCTATGGTCCTAATTAATTAAGGCGCCGGACGGGAGGCGTGGCGGGGACGCAGCGTGTACGGGAGCAGCTTACAGCACGGAGCAGGACGCTTGTCGGACCCGGCAACAGGGTCCCCTCTCCTAAAAGCTTCTATATACCCGCATGAACAGATATTCAGAAAGGAAAACGCCCCAGGTTTAATCTGCAAGATGTGTCTGAATATACACATGAACATGTTTTTGCTCTGCTCATTATTTTTTCACATGTCATATCATTCTGTGGTAGAATCAAGCACCATATTAATAGTGTTAAAATATTGAAATATCCCTGTATCTGTCAATCTCACAATAGCATGTGTTTGTACTTGCCTGCATGTAAATCGAGCCAGCGTAAGCTGAGATTCTATTAGACTGTGAGTAGTATATAGACTTGAACGTGAGCACCAGGCGAGTGGTGGTGCCGGCCGCGGTGTGTTCCTCACTGCGCCTGAGTATACACAGTGGCACAGCGTATAGAGAGCAGCGATTAGGACCAATATCAGCCCTATACCAGGTGGACTGCTGGTTTGTGTAAGGGAGGGCGGGGGATCCATTAGATCCGGGGTGACGGGGAGGGGTGTTGTGAGCGGGTAGGGCGGGGTGCTGCCGCGGCAGCTGCCTGTCCAGATTGGTGCCGAGTATTTATCCAATACATTACCCATTCAGTAGCACTGATTAGTCCCGTGCGCCGGCCACTGTAACAAATCCTCCACCGTGTAATGAAGACACAATTATCTTGTCTCCCAATTTGTATCCCGCCCTCCCGCTCACCCAGCCACCACGTCAATTTCATAATTAATTTAATTACTAGGGTGTGTTCGCTGGCGGGATGTGCGTGTAATCACCCCCGGGCGGGATAGCACCATATGTTGGCTGAACGCGGCTCCCCGGGGTGGGGGCGGGGCAGGCTCGGGGGAGAGGGGGAGGAGCAGAGTAGAGCGGTCGCGCCCCGGTCTCTGTCCCGGGCTTCAGGCCTCGACACGCCCGAAACGCAACAATGCACGAGGCGGTCTCACATGCATGCGACATGTTTCCGCCCCGGAAATTGCACTTTGAAATCTATACAATCCACATTTTGCCCTTGATTAAGAGAAAATTCAGACGTAACCGGCATGGAAATATTTACATGCATGTAATCAATTTCAATATAAGTATAAGATGGGGAATTTAATGAACTTTATTCATCTAAATTGTACAAAAGGTATTAGGAATACATTTTAGTGCGTATTTTTAACCGTAAATTCTACCGTACAATATCACACTAGCCCGTAATAAAACAACATCATGCCTTCCCATGACAAGAATTGCAGGGAACATCAAACAGCATGTACAAGCTTATCATTAATTGTTTTTGGTCTTTTCTTACAGCGGCTCATAGTAATCCACGCAAACAAAGACGAGAGCGGACCACTTTCACACGCGCTCAGCTCGACATTCTGGAGTCGCTCTTCCAGAAGACACGTTATCCTGATATCTTCATGAGAGAGGAGGTCGCCCTTAAAATCAACCTGCCCGAATCGCGAGTCCAGGTAAGAATCAGTTCTATTTCCATGCATGTAACTGTCACATTGAACATCAATTGTGTCAGTATTAATAACAGTTATCGTGATACTGTAAATAATGAAGATAACACCTTCCAAATCCCTGCTCATCAAACCTCGCACAAGTCAATGTCCAAACCCAAACACTCGACTCATTGTATTAACCATCCCTGAACCATCTGCGCTTCTACCAGCTGGTGGGACCTGAGTAACCGCGCTGCAGTGGAATGTCAAGGGTTAACACCACAGGCAGGGGTTATCGATAAGCCCTCTACGCACCTCAGTGCTATAACTGTCAGTATATCTACGCCTCCCCCTCCCCCTGGGGCAGCTAAGGTGTGACAGTAGCCGTGATAATCTAGGGGATTTCTCCCTTGCGGCGCGTGTCAGGGAGGCTTAAGGCTAAGCGCACCTTTGCCTCCCTTACTTGCTACTCCTATAGTGGTGAGCAATGAACTCGGTGGGACCCAACCCGCACAAGGTATGTACACGCACACAGCGGGTACCAGCGACGAACACTGGTCAAGTGGCCACCAATCAATGTGCTTCCCTATAAACGGTTCCCATGGCGACCATTCAAACGGTGTGAACATGGCCAGTTGGTATCCATGGGAGTACGGTCATGAAGAGGGTAGTGGTAGGGACGCGGAGGAGGGGAGGGGTGTGCTCTTCCCACATCCCATCTGTTTACATCGAGGGATATTTTAGTGTCAGTAGATCGTAGACTATATGTAAAATGATCTAATGTTAAAATCCTGGATAGTATGACTGATTTCTTGGAGTTCTGAAAATTCTTGTCTGAAGAAAAACTATCGGAAACTTAGTAAAAATTGAGTTATGGAATTCGAAATCATGAATTGAGAAAAATTCGCACGTTAGATAGTTGCAATAAGCACACTCTACTTAGCTGTTCCGATCTACATACATGCGTACATGCGTTGCAGAATCTAACATGACAACGCTGTAGATAATACATGCCCACTGATTGTCACTGACGTCATTGTGAATCTCACGCAGACACCCTCCATATACCATGTACCTGTCCATCAGTCCCCTACCTGTGATAACACACGACGAATCAAGCTGGCTAAGCTGGGTCCACATCACGGTGACACACGTAACAGCCCGATAACCAACCTGTCAGCCAGGGGGTCCTGTTAGTGTCGGCATGGACACCCTATCGTTTATTTTGATTCGTAGCCAACACAATCTGCGCGGGGTCAATCTCCACACATCTTCCTGCAGAATGGTCGCTGATTTAGTTATGTTATATACAGAATTAGCAGCTGAAGAAACCGTCTGCGAAATAAAATGCATTCATGTTTAGAACCTTTATAATAGCATTCGTTAAAATTGGTTCAAAATGGTTTGTTTTAGTCTCATTGTTAAAAGGACCACTAGATACCAAAATGATTGGTTTACCTTATAGGATATCAATAACGGGTATGTGAAGTATGGTACATATCTCGTAAGACCATTGATCCATATTGTACAGGCTTCATTCGTGTGTCCGGCATCGCAAACCATGAAGTGTTCCATCTCATGGTGAGATGACAATTACACACCTCCTCCAGTCATAATGAGGCCCACAATAGTCCTCCTAATGAACCCTGGAGTGTGTAACTACCAACCTCTACAGACCCATCACCCCAACCCCATTCAGGTACCATATAACAATGGCTCGCAAGGCAGATACCCGCGTTTAACATGGCCCCGGGCGCGTATGTGAGGGTGCGAGGTGAAAGGGGTAGAGCGATGCAGAGCAATATCAAGGGAGCACCGAGCAATGCCGAGCAGCTATCGGGGGTGCCCGGGGTTGGCAACAAGCTCTGCAGTCCACACCCCAGCCTCCAGTAGGTCCCCAGCTCTCACTCTCTACTCTCGCCGACAACACTTTTCAATTAGGCTTTGTCAGTACAGGATGGATGCCTCTACTCATGGCAAGACATACGGCAGGCATTATTCGCCGCACCACTAGCTGCCTTATTATACTTTCCCCTGTAGTAGATTCAATACCACCATCTTACTACAACTGCTGCCCTCACTGCAGGGCGGAGTGATAGTAATAAAGGTAGATATGCAAATATTACTGACTCAACATTTTCTCTCCTTGGCGACGGTGGGGGATATGCTATCTCTAGCTACGAGCGATAGGACACTAGTCTGACGTTCTGTTTACGTCATCCATGACGTGTCAGAGTTCGTCCACTGTCGCTGGCAGCTTCGCCGCCTGCCCCTTGCTCCCCGCCGGCCACTCTCGCTATCACTAACAGACCTCTGGCATCCACTGCTCAGATAACCTATCGACGACCGGCCATTGTGCTGGACAGATAGGCCTGGACGTGTAGGGGCGGTCGGCAGGGGCTCCCTGCACTGACCACAGACACGCTGGGTGGACCAAGGCGGGCGGCGGGCTATCACCAGGCCGACAAGCCTCTTGTGTGGGCGGAGAGGGCACAGGATTTCCTGTCCGAGTTAGAAGTGTCCCCAACAGCTTAACAAGTAAACACTATGGATCATTGGTTGCGTAAGGGACTCCAGGGTGTGAAGGGCTTAAGTGAGGGGGACTTGACCTGGCTAGGTTATGGCGTTTTGCTGAGTGCACGATAGGATTTCCATCCAGCATCTGGTTTGATAAACTGATACAGGTTCTTACTGAAATAGTCAACGGATTAGTTGCAGCAAGAGCCAGCTTCTGTATAGATATATGGCCTAGATCCAAGAACATTAGCAATCGGAGCCTCATTTCAATTAAGTAATATCTTATTTAGAATAGCGTCAACAGTCAAATATTAGTACTGAGTTGGAGTAAAAGGGAGTTGTCGTGAACGGTCAGTGCGTACTCAAATAACCAGAGCGATGATTGGGCATGTGTTCACCCAGCCGTCCTATCAGGTGAGACCATCTTCAGACGCGTGGGCTACCTAGTATTAATCCCCGAGTGGTCAGTGGTCAAGTGGGGCTTCCCTCCCTGATGCACCTCCATCAGTATGCCCGGGCCTACCTCCATCAATCACGCCATCTCGCCAACCACATCCCCGGCCGGCGCCCTCACACACGCCGTCTAATCGCGACACAGTTCTGCGGCTTCCGACTCCGCCGCCCCTCCTCCCAACACAGTAATGATTTGCAAATTGGCCGCTTGTTGGCGTTGATGAAGAAGTCCAACATTGACCTGGCCTAGTTGGCTTCCAGGCCGAAAGATCACCCAATATGAGGCGCGCGGGATGTTTGGGAATGATGGAAAGCTGTGTCGCCGTTCCATATGATGAACCTGGTACACGTGCGCAGTAGTGTGGGTTCCCGTAGCGTCTCAGTTGTCTGAATTCGGTGTTGTCTGTTCAATGCTAACCTGTCAGCGGCTTAAATGGCCGCAGAACCCGGCAATGTTTCCCAATTATCAATAGAACACATTTCGTATCCATACCATTCGAATGGGTACATTAATTAGGTAAGAAAATAGGATAGTCACAACAGAAATGTGTAGATTACAACGGTTACGTGTGTATTCCAAATAGCATACTCCGCCTGAGTTTCAAAAGAACCACTTTGTATCTTCCTAGTCTCATATATTTAGGTGGCTTATTCATCTCCTCATTGATTGGCATTGCAATGGCATATATGTACAAGCGAGTGCTCTCAGGCGGTTTGCCTTGGACATAGTACCGGGTGGGCGGCAGGTAGTGAGGGCGGGCGGCAAGCCGAGAGCGGCAGGCGGGCCAGAGCAGCTCCCTGCCGGCGGCGCCTCCCTCGCTCCAAGGTGACGCCGCCTATTACCACGCAGCACGCCAACTCGCAACCACCAATGTACATCATTCTCGCGTTGCTACGGCAACCGACTTAATCCGACAGGCGCTTTTTGTAGGCACGCACGTCGGGGATCCAAACGGGAGGTGGGGGTGGGAGGGGAGGATGATAAGGCACAGTAGGCGGGGTGCGCCGCCGCATCCATAAACGATGGGTCCCTGGGAGATTCTGAGCTGCCGGAGGTGCAAGTCTGTCTGAGCAAAAAAGGGAGACATAAAAACAAATATATTAATATAGAATAAGAAAAGAGGACAGCGATATAATCAGACTTGTTCGTGGGAAACTATATAATTTACTTATATATATACATGGATTCCTCTTTCATACAGTGTCATGTGGCAATATTGTATTGAGACTCCTATCCCGGTTGATTTATTAATATCGAAATTAGATTATAATATTTGATATGGTTTCATCGCCGTGAGCGCAGGTGATGGAAATCACAGTGATGGGTATAGACACACTGAGTGCTCCCGAGCATATTGTTATTTTTTTTACTTTAGGCAGTGCGGGATGTTGGAACGGAAGGGTGCACTGAAAGCTTTTGTAGCCGCTCTTAATAAAATAGTCGGCCAACATGGGCGGGGTGCGAATTTTGTCTCAATATAAGCGGGGCCGGAAAGGCGGACGATGGTTAACATTAGACACGGTGTGAAGGGGAGGTGCAGCTTGAGCTAGTGACTATGTTTTTCCTCTTTTACAATCTGGCTGTTACATCTATCGGATGGGAAAGGAGGGAGGTGGGTAAGGGTGGGGCGTCCATGCCTGGCAGCTCTCGAGAGAAAGGCTGTCATAGCTTTGTTGAAGTCAATATGTGAAACTGAGGGCATCCTCTGGAGAGGAACTCAAAGAAGCAGCGACCTAGCTGTATTTGCGCTTTACCGGGCAATGGTGGGTGGAATATATGATCAGCTGCCACCATGTGTGCATCCCCAGATTACAATCAAGGATCATATGTCTGACTTGCGGGGAAGCAAATTCCATAGCATTCAGCGGCAATCTAGCAATACATTATTCAGCCTATTATCTCGGATTTAATTGTGCAGATAGTCGTTGCGGAGAATAGACGAGCTTTGATATTATTTCGAATCATTCTTGTAGGATATAGTATTCAGAAGGAATGCTTGTTATAGCCGGAGAATATCAGTAATCTAGCATTCACAAAGAATCCGTCCGATAGGAGGTTTATAATCACCTCCCTGACCTACTCCATATGACGGCAGCGGATCCACACGCAGTGCTGCTGACATCCGGCGTGGCGAAGGGTGGGGGGTCTCTGGGACAACCCGCTGCCCCACCCAGCTGTCCTCTACCCCAGACCCCCGCCCGCACCTCCGCCCGCCCTTCCCGCCGCCGCCCACCCCACGCGGCCCTTAATGGAGGCGACCTCCATATTTAATGGTCAGTCTGGCTCGGACAACTGACCAGCCATCGATCGGCGCACCACCAGCTGCACCCATAAAGACCCATATTAAATATTACATTAAAGGGCTACAGATACGGATTCCCAAGCGTGAACAATGTCCCCGCCCCGCACACGGGTTGAAAATGTTGGATGAACATTCAATGGTACACGTTATTCTGTAACTGTAATCATTGACAAAGATAGATGATTGTTTCTATATATACAAAAAGTTAATATTTTGAGTTTATAAATGCATGTGTTTTAGTATAATAGACGCAAGCCTAACGTTTACTTACGGAATATTCCATTTTTCTTTAATTCAGGTTTGGTTCAAGAACCGACGAGCCAAATGCCGGCAGCAGCAGAAAGCCCAGGACGGGAAGAGCCCCACCAACCGCCCCATCAAGAAATCCAAATCACCCCCTCCATCAGGGGGCGACACCAGCAACACAAGTTCGCCTTCTCCGGGCTACAAGCCCCCAGTGCCTATCAGCAGCGCACCTACACCGCCCGCCAACGGCATGGGCGGCGGTGTCGGCATAGGCGGCGTCAGCGTCGGCGGCTCCACTACACCCGGTACCCCGATCTGGTCCCCGGCCAGCATCCCACCCATGAGCGAGATGGTGCAGAACCAATCCTGCATGCAGCGGTCCAGCTACGCGCCAGCCGCAGGAAACACGCACCCGGTCCAGTCCTCGTCGCCTTACTCGGCCCAGAATTACGCCCCTTCATCTTACTACTCCAACATGGACTATTTCTCGCAAATGCAGCTACCGGTCATGACGTCGCAGCAGATGTCGTCACCCAGCATCTCCAACCACACCAATATGACATCATCACAGATGGGGTCCTACGGCTTGAGTGGCACCACGACACCACAGACCATCCCACGAGGAAATCCAACCGCCGACTGCCAGGACTACAAAGACTATACTTCCTGGCCCAAGTTCCAGGTCCTGTAACAGGAAAACTCAAAGTCATATACGATTAATGAAGATTGTATTAAGTACAACAAGGACAACAAAAAGTAAACCTGGTATATACTCCACTTGACGACCGGCGAGAACCGCGTCTCGTGCGTTCTCGTGCGTGCGAGACTTGAGAAGGCGCGAGCTGGAACAGTGGCAAATCACGTTTAGTCAGGCGAGATGTGAGAAGATACCAAAGTCGGCGCACATCCACCCAGGATCTCTTTAGATGTCAGACTGAGATAGGGAATAGACTAGAAATGTCTACGGCGAGCCGCGCGCACACATTGAGTCACTGCATGTGTGGGTGTAGGTTGGTGTGCGGAGGAATGGAAATGTTCAACATTTCACATAGAGACTCCTTAGTCTGGAAGAAGAAAATATAAGCAGTCTAGTCTCAGCACCACGTGACCAAAGATGGCCGCGTTCAGGGGAGTGAGAACCACGACCACGTGATTCGGGACATTATGCTAGACCAACTAAGCGATAAAATGGGTGTCATTGATGCTTTCCTGCCTGGAAATGATGGCCATGATGAGTCTGCGACGTCATAACGTCCTGACGTATCATCTTGAATGTGATTCACAATTGGCAATTAACTCTTATTCATACCCCCAAAAAGACATACCAAAAAACAGGTTCTATACGACATGGACCCGTAATCCAATGACTAACGTATTGTCAGCCATTGGGGTTTGACATAATATATTATGTAAAGGGCGCCTATGCGTTAATCAATCATTTCTGTAGCTCATTATTTCATCTATTAACAATGCCATCATCCTTTAAAAAACGACAATCATATTTACGACGTGTATGTAATTTATTGTGCGGAATGGAGAAAATGTGGACTGTTTTGAGACAAAGGTTCAATGACTATTTATGTATGTACAAAGGATTTTTTTATTCTGTCAATTATTTGTATATTATTGAATTGAGTGAGATTTATTTGAAAGGTATCACGGCTGATATCTTTGATTTAGAAAGAAAACAATACACTTTTAATCATGCTCTAGTTATTAAGATCAAACAGCAATGTATCGACAGTGGGCCGGCACTGGTGTCAATCGCCCTTACTTTCCACACATGTATAATGGCAACATGAAATCCCTCAGAGTCCACTCTATTCTAACATTAGTAGGAAAGTATTGTAATAATTGAAGACGCTTTAGTCTACAGATATGAAAGAAACAGATGATATCAGCATAACAAATATGCTGCCACGTCGGAACATTTTTTCCCCGATAACAAACATTAGGGTAATTGTGCTCTGCTCTTTTACCCACCTGTAGGAATATTATTTATGGTTGCTCTGTTTTTGTTCGGATTATGTTGCTCTGTCTATATTCAAGGTATTTTTGTATTACTCTATCAGAATAATGGTGTAAATTATACGTGTACAGCGATCGATTGATATCGACGGTATCTGATGAATACATTTCATCTGCAGCAACTAATCATTCCTCAACTAGAATTTATTATTACTGTTAAGTTTTGTTTGAATAGAAGATTCAACAGGGACATAACCAAAATGTGACAATCTGAAGGACTCTCCATAAAAGACTTTTAATAGTTTCGGAGCCAAAAAGAGAGAAAGTAGGCTACGACTAAAGCTAGTCTGTTTTATTGAGGATAAGATACTATATTTACCACGCCTGTTGGTATATATTTTGAGATCCATTGATGATAAATGTCATGGTTTTTGAAAATGTTGTTCATCTTGATCTTACACTCATGACTGCGAGCTTTGTGCTCATTCAGCTCCGCTGCAATGGTTATACTGTAAGGATAAATCGTGTCTCTGCACTGTGTTTGTAGCCATTTCTGTCACATTTTGTCGCATTAATAAATTGGTCGTTTTACCATGTGTAATCAACTTCTCCATTTTGATTTATTCTATCATTCTTTGCCCTCAGAAAGTCGAAGGTCAATGCACAAATACGCCACTATCAAATCTAGAAACAAAATTCGAGATCCAATATTTTATGCTGTGGTATGTCAAAATGATGAAAGCAAATAGCCGAGACCAAAGCGAACTTGAGTAGATTATAAGCCACAAGTCTGATCGACAGCCACTTTGATGGCAAAAAGCGGCCTTTGTCAATTCGGCCTAACTTTTCATGGTATTGGTTCAGCGCAGTAATATCACACTTTATGTACGTTCACTGGTTGACAAGGAGCCGAAACTCTATCTGCGCCTGCCCTGACCTCTTGGGGGAAATCCATAGGTGTCTGAGGGCCGGGACTACAACGGGCCGTTAGTCCGAATCCGTTTTCAAACTCGGCAAGATGAGGCTTAGTTTATTTGCGTCCGGGCCAAATTGCACAATGACTCCACAGAACGGCCATCATTATGCACACGGCGCCATCGACGGTGTCGCGGCAAGCTGTGCCACGCAACAATTCCACTAAATGGACGTCTGGTGTCGCTAGCAAACATTGTTCAATAAAAAAAAAATATAATAGGATTGTGCATGAATAAACAAACATCGCCGGTAGCGCCTGCAGGGAGCTGTAGGGAGTTGTATAGACATGTGGTTAAAGGAAGCTAACGCTGCGGTCGCGGATCTTTACAGAGAAAGACAGTTTTAAGTGACTTTTGCATGCAGCTTCTTTGAAATGAGTCACATTTAAACGGAGCTCTACACACAGCAGCTTCCTCAAGACAAACTAGGCTTCCTGAGACGAATAAGGCCTGGCGTCCACCTACTACGATAGCAATTTAAGACCTCCCAATGCACTGCAATGCATAATGTCAAAAATCATAGACTATTGGGGACATCTTTACCGTTACACAAACTAGACTAGGAACATCGGCGTGCATCGTAATCGGTTTTAGGTATATCGTAAGGCCTAGCGTAGACGATTTGGAGCTCAGTGGACGCCGGGTATTAAACTATAAAAAAAGTTTTTATTACCAATATTCTGCATAAAAATAATTCATATGACGATTTAGAGCTTGAACAAACTACATGAACTATGCGTATCAATAAGGGTACTGGGTGATCTGTTGAATTAGATTCCTTCTCTTGATCAGTTCAGGTACATAACTGATTTTATCTTGTAGATAAACATGTAATCAGAAGGTACTTTTACTGTGTCGTGATGCTGGGGTCTTGGTTTAGCATTGTTGTGGTTTGACTTATGACTCAGAGTAGGACGATGCCACCTCGGCAGAAGGTCCTCAAATAGAATTCCATTTCGCCTACATTCTCTCCCTGGTCTTCCTCTACAAAAAAGAATGAGAATAGTAAACACGCATTTGAAAACAATAGCAGAGGCAAACTGTAAGCAGTTGTTAGTTGACTATTTCTTCAATTCATTCAACAGAAGGATATCGCCTTTATAAATAGTTTAAGGGAATTACATTCTGGATATCACATTTTCTTTATTTTCTAACTATTCACTTATTCATCCAATCGACATTATGTACTGTCATGCATAACGCTTCCATTTCGACAATCATTAATATAAACAATTTCAGTTATATGGAAGCCAGTATTAGTCACTTTAGGGAAACAATATGTCATGCATTATGCCCAGGGTCCCATAACGATATATTTCCAAAATGATAGTAAAGTACTCATTAAGAGTAATTTAGGACAGTCTATACATAGTTAATGGTTTCGCGGTGCAATCTATAGGAACAACTATAATTGTTCTAATAAACATTTTATTTCAATCTAATTTTAAAGGCACCTTAAATTCACGCATATCTATCACATATGGTATGACAAGTACAGCTTGATATCTATTTGATGGTAGTAGCGTCACAACGATTTGACGTGACATTTTTTTTCTCAAGTGTATTTATTACAGCATGGTTTGTTAAATTTTTATCAACAACATATCTCAAAAACAGTATGTATATTTTAAGTGTCTATGGAAAAGAGATTTAGGAGGAACTTGTTAAACTGAGGGTGGAACAGCTAAACTGATATGAAAACGAAATGTGCAATTCAAATCATTGTCGTACCAGTGTGTTTATTAGGCCCGGCGTCCACTGAGAGCTACCGGTGCACTCCGATATGCCCTACAATGCACCTCCCGATAAAAAATCTAAATCACGTCGGAATGGCGACTATAATCGGGACGTTGATTCCCGCCACAAGGTACCAATGCAAAACAGACGACTACGATTTGGTACCGATGAAAAACCTGTATCGTAGGGTATCTAGGACATTTCAACATGTTGAAATGTTGGCGGCTAATCGGGAGCATCGCAGGGTATTTTGCCGGGAAAATTGCCTTCACGTGTGAGATACTCAACAGAAAGAAATTTTGGAAGGACATAGAAGATACATATGCCCATATGCCCTATAAATTTCGTGATTCTCGAATAGGATAAATTGTATCAAATCGATACTTCTTAGTTTGACTTGGAACAGAGCTTTTATTTCCTGAAAAAAACAACATTATTGTTTTATCTGTACTGGTAAATATTATCGATGCAATATTTCCTGAATCATAATGTATCGTATATCTAAAAATGAAAATAATACCTCAAGATATGCACTATTGCCCTTGTTTGAGGCCTTTGTACTATGGTATGGCAGCAGGGAATGAATTGCCACAAGATATTCAGGACGGAACATTATACCAGAAGTATAGTATGTAAAATCTACGCTCTTTGAGACCAACTATTATCAGATAATAGACCGGGAATATCTTGCTTATAGCATTCATCCTCATCACATTGCATGTACATATCATATCATATCATGTCACATAAAGACAATGGTCTATTGCTATGCTAGACATACATCTTGACTGGGCAAACTCCCTATTCCACCGAGACCATGTATGTACACCTTTCAAAGTCCAAATTAGAAAAAAAGGTTACTACGAAGATAATGGCATTACAATATGCCATCAGCATTGAGCTGACCGAGGAGATGAAAATAATCCACACTTTTTTATAAGATAACTCATAAACTGAATAACGGAGACGGAGACGGAGCAAGAAGGGGCACCATAAGCTACATTATCAAGCTCGGGCATGCAATCGTATACCATATACAGTTATTTAATATAACTTTGTAGCATTGAAGGAACCAGTTCAAAATATAAGCGATCATACTGGATTTGTTCAAATGTTCTACCTATATCAACAATATGTAGAGTTTAACTTTGTATATCTATATATTTTTAAATAGTTTGCACATACAGTGGACCGCTCAGGCATGAAACTGAACTGATCTTATTATGATATAACCTGATTTGTACTTTTTAAAACAAATCACTATACAAATTATATTCTGGGGTCGGGGAGACAGCTGATATAATCACACCAATTACAATTCCTTAGACGTGCAAAATGTATCAAATTTTGCAAGACACTTTTAACTGTTGTAGGACTGTAGTAAGGCATTTCCATTCAAGAAACAATTGACAAAATTTGCACATTTTAGATGGAGCAAGGTGGGTATACAACTGAGAAGACCGTACAGATTAGTTGAAGGTGCCAATAACGAAAATCTGCTATACCGAAACAAAAGGTTCCCCTCAAAAGTGATTATCTTATCAAGTAAGAGCACTAGTAACATGGCCATGAAGAGAAGTTTACTAAATTACTTTCTATTCATTACCTTCTAACGAATTATATAGCTTCAAAAAATGCCTACACAATATCCAATATTTTAAATCCATTAGTTATAATCTAACGTCCCATTGTTCAACATAACTGAACTCAAGAGTGAGAGGGCCAAGATTGGGCAAAAACCAGGTAGAAACGGCACGACCGAGCAACCGATTAGGAAATAGCTGCATTTGAACCTGGAGCTTTTCGTCACACATGACTGCCTAACTGCCAAAGGAATGTATAGTTGCATAAGTGGCGACAGATGCTTTTTACCAGTACAGCTATTACGCCCTTGACTAAGAACAATGCTTTTACTGTTAGAGTGCATGGATGGGTAAATTGCAGCTCAGCCCGACCGTATGCGGCACACGTAATTAACGCTAGTGTCGGGACATGTCCTGGACGTTATGTCAGGGGGAGAGGTGTCAAGAGCCAAAAGGTAAACGTCATGGACGACTGCCATCGTCAGCAGCGGAGAGAGGCGACCATCTCCGGCAAGCATTGGGAACTCAAACAGGCTCCAGAGGTTGTCAATATTATCCCGCAGTTCTGCCGGGCAAAATGTAAACTGCGTCCGCCACAATAACAAACACTGGATGGAGAGTGAACGCCGCCGTGCTGCGGGAGCGTGACGCAGTGCCAGCCTGCGTCTGGTGTGGTCTCGCGAGAAGTCTGGGGTTTTTGTTCGAAAAAAAGTATATATAGATAAAACAATAATATAACCATGCCCACCAACCGCGCCACCGCCGCCAGATGTACAGATAAAAAGGTACTCAGAGAGGAATTCCTGAAAGCTGGGGAACTTTTGGAGGAAAGACAAAGGTGTGAATGATGTGAGAATTGGGGAAAAAATAGCAGAATGTACATATATGGGGAATTGGGCTGGCCGTAGGTAACTTCAGGCGTCTGTGGACCTGTGTTTGGAGAGTGTACACGCATCACGTGAAACAGACGCGGGGATGTTTGTGGGGGGAATCACCCTCCACATGTGAAAGCGCATCATGCATGGCACCGCACACAGTTCTCAAATGGCACCTCAAATATATGCCTTTATTGAGGGAAACTCAGGGGTGGGTGGAAGAGGTGATGGGGAGGGGGGCACAAGCAAGCTTGACCATTAGAGGGTGTGGTAAGAGAAACCCACAGGAATTCATCCTCACCTTGTCTCTAGGCAAATGGCTTGAGCCATATTGTATATATATGTTCTATGTCTTACCCTACCCTGACGTGCACGCATGTTGTTCCCGGGGAATTCTAAATAAGACGACCACATGGTAATCCACAGTAAAGTACCATCATAAAGCGTGTGCGTGCGTTGTTTGGGCATTGGCTTTGAGGAGAAGTTGAAATTCAGTCAGTCAAATAAGGACAAGTTACGCTTGAATAAAATGCATGCTTATAGCTCAGGCAATCTATCTCCTGGACGCGCTAAAACGCAGTGGAACAATTCTCTTTCTCTATATGCTTGAATGAAGTATATGCGTGTCATTATTCTAATGTTTAAGAACAACTTCATATTTCAATTACTTTTAGAAATTAGAATGTCACAAAATGAAAAACGCAAACCGTTCCGAACCCATGCCTAGGTGTACATTCTAAACGCACATTTCAGATTCCATTTGCACGCTCTGAATGGGCAAGTAGTTATTGAAATACGGGAAACAGAACATTCGCCATTTGGCCATAAATTCCCTTTCATATAATGGTTTTAACGGTTTCTATTGAATGAAAAGTATATATACATGTATATATATGTATATATATATATATATATATATATATATATATATATATATATATATATATATATATATATATATATATACATGTACATATATACACATATATATGAATTTATGGTTATGGAATAACATAGACCGAATACATGTGTCCAAACGGGGCAGGTTAAATATATACATGTAATGACCGCCCCGGGGCTGACTATACATGCACATGTCATGGACAGACTGGGTGGCTGTAGCAGGGCAGTGGCAGACCCCAGCCGTAAATGTCCAGTCAGAGCTGGTGCCAATAGCTAAAGCCTAAGCCGCCACCTTGGACAATGCGCATGCTCATTTTCATTCCGCATCGAATAATGAGTCTGGCCGGAAGCCAATATCGTCTGCGTTCTTTTTGTTTGTGACTGGCCGCACTGCTCGGCGCCATGTGAAGTCAGGTGATTAACTGAGCCTTGTAGCAAAATATCAGCGAGGCACTTCAGAAGAAAGGCATTTAGGTGGAGAGGGGCAACTTTTACAAATACAAAAATACCAATGATAGACTGATTCATGAGGTGGTTATAGGTCTCTATATATAGAGACCATAGAAAATCACCATTTAAGATAGAAAGATGAGAATCGTACAACAAATATTAAAAAAAAAAAAAGTCCTATTCTTTACATCCACCAATGTAACCCACACTTTCGGTCATGACAAGCAGTTTGTGTATATGTGAAGGTAGACACAGTGTGTGGATGCTTTTGCTCAAATCACACGAATGGCTATTTTTTAGTAGATTTCTTTCCTCTTATGTTGCATATAACCTATGGTAACAAGTGAAGGTATTATGGTGGACTTGTTTTCATTTACAATCAGTGCATATTTTACTTGTAGAAGACTGCCAGAACGATGTATATATGTCGATTACATTGTTGTAAAAAGTAGCCCGCTTAGTCTCCTCAACACACAATTATGTGATTACACGTGTGTACTTTTACACAGTACAGGTGCGGCATCGCAGGCTCTCACATCCCTAATCCGAGACGGATTACACTCCAGGCCCAACCAACAGGCACAGACTTAATACCCTGCATTTTAAGACATGAACCACAACAACGATCAAGGAAGTATACACATTTCTTTTACATATTTATAATTGAAAGCATTTTGAGATTCACAAAGAAATTCTTAAACATTACCCATTTAACTCCCACTGCGTCTTCTTCCATATGGGCTTTGCTTCTATGCATATACGTATGCCATTGTCCTGTTTGATTGTATTGCTAATGTTTGTGATTTTATTTTTTAAAATACTGTCGCAAATGGTTTAAAACGATTCCGGGGATAGAGACAGGTATCAGGAACAAAGCAAGAATGTTAGAAGTATATACAGAACGCAGTATTCAGATAATAATTTACAAACACCCCTATATAGAGATATGTAGATACACACTGTCAAATATGCATGAATAACTTGTACGTGTATGTAATATCCACATTGATTCGCGAGGAGTTTGCGAAGACCTATGATAGATGATTATAAATATTAAGGGGGGGGGGGGGCACAAAACCAGTCGCAGACATAAGATCATTGTGTGCAATTCTTATTTTCCTTGATTATTTCTTTTCCCGTATTTCTTTTCTCACTCCCTCTGAAATACGACTGCTTGCATGAAAAAAAGATTCATGTATGGAAGTGAAACGGCTTAGTCTGGCTACCTGGGCCCGGAATGAGATTGCTCACGTAGACATACCTGGCCATGTTCTGAGGTAGCACAAGGCTGCAGACGCCCTCATGGCTCGCCGAGGATTAGTGGATACAGACCTACCTGCTTCCCTTTAATTATACACGACGGGTGTACTTTTTATTCTTTTATTCAACCCCAGGAAACCAAACGGAAATAAAACAAAAGAGTGAGCCGGCAGTTGGCGTTTCAATGGGAGTCAGATACTTGAAACAGAATGGCTGTTCGATACATACAGGGAAACGACCGAATATCAGACTAAATTTGGACCAACTTTCATTTGTTTCATGACGAAGTCGTTCACAGTCGATCTCTACATCATACGTGTGAAGTTTAACATATGCATATGCTGTACTTGGGTCACCCTTTAATTTTTGTTCTTTCTTAACTGCATCCAATTAGCAATGTACAGGATCTTACCAGCAACCTGAAAAGGAGAGGGTCAAAAGCCTGTTCTCATCACCTATTTCATTTTGTTATTTCATTTACACAGGCAATGAATACGTGCCTATTATGAAATCCTAGGTCGACAAAGAGAATGTAGTATGCCAGAGTTCTCTAGAGACCCCTCCTCAGTTGTGAGTGGGGACACATACTGAAAATATATTGCGATAAGGTGATAGATCTATATATCACATATAATCTTTTTTATATAGTTGAGAGCACAACCCCTGCGCCACTGTAGAAGTTAGTAATGACAAAAGCATAACAATGCATATTCTGTTTGTAGAAGGTAGTAGTCCTCTTCCAAATATGCAGATTGTATCTTCTTCATATAGGGTCATTTAACAAAGAAATACCTCAATACTGTTGCATAACCTTTGATCTAATGATTAATTCTGGCTCCTAAAACACGTTCCATGCAGATTAAGTTACAAATCAGGCCCCCGCATCTTGGTGCTATTTTGTGCTTTCATAGGGGCCTGCGACAGTAACACCATCTAGATCAACATCCTCCGGTCTATAATTGAAACAAGGAGGCACCCGCTATCTTCAATGTGCCTCATTGGCTGGTAATTTGTTTTCCTCTGTATCTCATTCTGACATCGAAAATTGCCAGCCCTAATGCATAAGCTTTGAGAAATACATAATGGTCTCCAAAGGATACATATATATATATATATATATATATATATATATATATATATATATATATATATATATATATATATATATATGTATATATATAACAGGCGTCTGTATACGCCCTTAGGTGTGTGGACAAATTCACGACAGAACGTCCCTATATGTGTATAGTGTGTCATTCTGGACTGGATATTACGTTACTGTGTGGTATTCATATGTCATGAGAGAGGTGGCATCTCCTTTATATATATGGACTATGAAGGCATGACGTCGAGTACATGCGAACATACTATAGAGGTGACTCTCATTTTACTGTTCAGTCTCCATTTACTGTCTGCACTCTTCCAGGCCTATCGCAAATGGCTTTAAAAATATAACGTTGCCGCTGGCTTGCTGTATTTCAGCAACGCGACTCAGTTTTTTTTTGCGAAACGTATTGATTAAATCCTCACCAAAGCGCCCGGAATGACATTGGGAGGTATAGAGTTACGCCATTAGATAAATTGGGGTCGATTGGAGTATCAGCTCTCAAAGTCATTTGAGTAGATGCACGTGCATTACAATTATTATTTGTAAGAGAATAGAGACACAGAGATAGAACGGGAGTGGGAAGGATGAGAGGGGAAGAAAAATTCCCTTTGACTTTCATTGATAATTGCATCTATGGTTGTCATGAGCAGGTACTTAAGGCTTTGACCTTTATGGGTGTTAAATGTATAGCTATATGTCATTTTCATGTCAAGCAAATCTTAGGTCATTCCTTCATATGGATACAATATATATTTCTCGTTTATATGTATTACATGACATTCTCTCTTTGAATATGAAAATAAGTTGAACGTGCATTTGTATATCAAGATAGGATAAATGTGCATTTTGAAAAGAAAATACAATTCATTGGAACCATAGCGAAGTATGTTTAACACGTTTGCTTTACAGGTTCTGGATTCTTTATATGAATTTTGAACTTTCAGTTTAAAGGAAATTCTCACAAACGTAATATGTGTATACATATATTACACCTGAGACTTTGTTTTTGGAACTGCTAGATACTTGCAATGCTCGCGCATGGACCCTGAGCTCCGGCTATTGTGGGTAATTGTCATATGTGTGATTCGAACGTCGTTCCTAGCTAGCTATTGGCACTGGGTTATCTGTTGAGTACAAAGCTTATTTGTGAACCAGACCTGACGACTTACTTATATCACATATATCCTTGGGCCAGTTAGTGACATCTAGACAAGGAGTATAAGCTCGCATTATAGACCGTGTCTGATTACACCTGTTATCATAACACATTATATGGGACACATGTAGCACTGGGTCGGCCAGCTTCAGTGGGATAATCTCATCATAAATGCTTTGTGTTTGTATATCTGATGATCGGCTTGCGATTTAAAAGAGGGCCCAGTCACTCATAGAGACACATAGTATATTGAGGCCACATGAAAAGCCAACACAGTCATGCCACTTGTGCTGATCTGGATTTAGAGCTACTGGACACTGTGTTATGGGCAGTTATTGGGAGCCATGTTGATCCAAAAGCCATATAGGCCTGACCTAAATTCTAGGTCGCCTAATACACACTGTTGTTGTGGTCCTTAAATCAGTGAACGGGCCTTAGCATTTGAAATATATGGGCGTATGGTTGATTCCTAGCTTAGGAGGTCAATTGAACAGGTCAGTCGTTATAGTGGGCTATTGGGAGTGACGTGTGGACAGGTGAAAATTACATGATGGTCACCTAGACGGGTTAGACATACAGCGAACTTTGAGTTTTTGTGAACTTGCGTTAATTAAATGCCCTTCCTTCTTACTGATCTACATCGATAAGTAGAAAAAGATAGCATTAAGTCTATAAGATATTCATAGTATATTTCCTGACCGACAAATAAATATAGGCCGCAACAACCTTCCTTAGCGACCACACATCAATGCAAACACAAAATCCAAGTTTAGGCGGTGAGCATATAGGTTCAAACAAACATCAGTATGGGTGATTTTTCATGGAAGCAATACCTTTACAATGATTTGATTTCATAGAAAGCATATCATATTTCGGTAGGCAACATGTAAACATGTTCGGAGAATCGTGAAGGAAAAAAAACGTAAAAGGGAAGTTATTATGAGGTTATGAACAATTGAACAAATACCATTCTCTACAAGTCCTCTAATATCATTTACATTTATCACCTTAGGTATGCAAGATTATGATAGTCACCTCTTCAATGAACATCGGTTTCCCAGTAGTCATAGCATATCATAAATATCCGATTTTGTGTACGTATGCATAGGCAAGTAGGAAGTTTACAAAGAGTGCTATATTAAGAATTGCTGATAAGATACAAAAAGTATATCTTCTTGGATCAATCACTCGTATTTCAGTTTTTCTGTTTACCACTTCTCATAAGCTTTAACATTTATGACTCTGACAAGAACGACCTTTATATGTCATCATATTTTGAATTCGTGTTGGTTTTGTGCTTTTTAGATTCCCTCTCTTAGCCTAGCCTTCCAGATACAATCATATGCATAAAACTGTTCCATATTGATAGAAATGAATGGGTTATTGACGCGATTTCTGTTTACTCCCTACGATACGGGAACAGGGCTACTGTAGTTGTAATTCATTAACAAGTGGTATTATTATATTATCCCGATGCAGGCCTAAAGGTATGTGGCTTTCCTGAACGCAGAATATTTGCTGATCCCATTAGCTATTTATTTTGAGAAAACTAGTTGTTATTGTTCTACAGTTCTTCCATATTCTGTAATGTACGGAAATCTTAGAAATGCCTAACATAAGTTTTATAATGCTCTGTATAGTGCCCCACCGCAAGAAAGTTTATTGGAGAATCTTTAAACACTGACCTCAAGAATGATATTCCTATTTTTTTTATAAATATGAAGCGTTCCTTGATTCAGTTGGTTCATCAGTTGAGTTTGATAAATATTTTTGCTCATATTCGTTAATTAAATAATAAAATGTCATATGGAGGATAAAAATTCATTACATTAATAAGCTGCGCTGCACTACACATGCTGTTACATTATCAGAAACAACTTATACACATGGTTATATATAATGAGGTTAGATAACCAGATATGCGCTTGTTGTTATATTATAAGAAACGACAACTTTGTTATGATATGATGATATATAACGAGGTTAACTTGATATGTAAGGTAAATAAATATAATGAGGTTACTTAGAGCCTCTAGATATACATAACTAACACGGATATGTTAAATCAGTCTATATGAAGCATAAAGCTGACTGGTCTCCATGGTCAGTGAGCATATATGGGGGACCGGTCTTGACCGGGTTGAGGTTGACCACTGTACCCTCTCCCATTTCCCATTCAAGCCTTTATATATTCTATATATCTCCTTAAATGATAAAACATCATATGGAGGATAAAGGTTTATCACACTTATAAAGTGCACTGCGCATGTAGTTACATTATCAACAACAACTTATTAGACACATGGCTATATATGATGATGTTAGATAACCAGATATGCACATGTTGTTACATCATATGAAACAATAATGGGAGCACCTATATATACATAACTAACATGGATATGTTAAGTAGTAATAGAGGATAGTCACAACATAAACTACCTTGAAGTGGACATGACCGCTGTCATCCTCGTAGTTAATTGGACCAGAGCTAGGGCCACTGATGGTGTAGAACACGGAGGCATTAGAAGCCCAGTCACCCAGATCCCTGCTCCAAGCTTCTGAAACTCCTGCCTCCGCTAGGAAACTAGCTTCCCCTCTCCTGAAAACTAATGTGTCAACCCGTCCCCACAAAGTGCCATGAACATCGGAAAGGCAGTGGCTCCAAGGGGGGCTGGGGGTGCGCATCATTTATTACCTCTGGTGAGACACCTGGTGTGAGGAATAGAGAGTTCAGATAAGCCTTGGTCGGGCACAGGCCATGGTCTTTGATAACTGGAAGGAGTAGAACACATGTCCTTGACTGGAACTGGTCCATCTTAGACCACCTAATTGTGATTGATAGTCATTCTGGTGTTACCACAATGTCCCATCTTCACAAGTGGCAAGACAGGTCAAACAATTTCCCTGATGATGTTGAAAGCATATTACTAGGTTCTATAGCCTTAAAAGGCCATAGATCATAGTTACGCTGCTAGCCCCGGCGGTATATTATCCAGGGCATTTAACAGCAAATCTGGTGTCATAGGCTCTTTGAAGCATGCATCTCCCATCGTTCTTCTTGCCCCTCTCAGTATGAGGTGAAGATGATAATTGTCTTTGAGTGGGTCTTGTAAAAGCCTTTCTTTATGTAAATGTGAGATTGGTCCCAGGTATTGCTTGAGAGAAGAAAACTTTAAGCATGTTGATAAATAGGCTAGATACCTAATTATAGTTTGATCAGATGTGGGGAAGGGTGTAAGGGTGTAATTCCTACTTCTTCCTATAGGATGTGTAGGCTCTGTTGGTATTGAAAGCAAAGGATTGTCTGGCAGGGTTTTCGCCCTAAGGTCTAGCTGGTTAATATCCATGTCCAACATGTAAGGCACCTGCCAAGGCTATGTGTAGCAGATCTCGCTTGTCTTCCTCAATACAGCTGACAGCATCAGCGTCTCAGGTAGTAATCAGCCTTCATCATAAAGTTATAAATCTCTAAGAGCCAAAACACCTGTCTCAAGCTTTCCATCACTTGATGATTCCTGGACGCACCTTTGTTGATGATTGACACTGTTGCTTTGTTATCAGAGTATACATATACTAGTCTATTCCTCCATTATGGGCAGAATAGCCTGGTGGCTAGTTCCAAAGCCAAAGCTTACAAGTAGTTTATCGGCAGGCTGCACACATCCAGACAGTCATTCCATTCAACATGGCACCACTTGAGGTCAGCACACATTGACATTGTGATCCGTGTGTGGTAGGTGGGGCACCCAAGGCCACCACCCTGTTCATTAACTATTTGGTGAACAATCTGCCTCCATAAACAATATGTGAGGCCCAGCTGAGTTTCCCTAGAAGTGACTCTAGAGACTTGTGGGATACTGCTCTGTTACTGAGCATGTCATTCCTGGTTATCTGCAGGGCCTACACCTTATCCTTTGGTAACCTGTACACATGTTAATTACAGTGTCTATTTCCACCCTAAGGACAGTGAGCCATGTGGCCAGCATCACCACTCTGTTGTAATTCACTGCAAAGCCCAATTTTCTCAGGAGTGTATTGAGTGCTTCAAAACACTCCTTTATAGTTTTGCCCTGTACCAGAAAATCATCTAGGAATGCACACACATCTGGGTAGCCTAGCGATTGCCTTATGCGAAAAACACAGGTGTTTGAAGATGGACGCAATCAGGCGAGTGCCAAACATGAGGTGAGTATCACAGAGATATGTTGGTCTACCCACCTTGATTTCCCATAGGAGCCCTGCTAGGGGGAAGTCACCAGGTGTAGTTTGACACTGCGGTATGCATTAGATAAGTTTATTTTTGCCAAAAAATCCCCCTGTGAAATAAAATCTGCTGCCTCCTCCATTGACTGATATTGAAAACCCTCATCAATTGCCCAGGTATTGAGAGCCTGCTGCCATCATGAACGCGTCTAATACCTCTGCAGGGTTTAGGGATGGCAGCAACGGCAGATAAGGGCAGAAGTTTACCATAACAGGCCACATACCTACCATTGTCTATCTTGATTTGCACCAATCTGTTTGTTTCCCATCGGGTTGCAGACTTGTGGTTGGGCTGTTCCGCACCTGCTCCTTCGGTGCAAAAGTTGGATATTTTGAATCCATGCCTCACACCCATTAAGATGAAGTCCCTCTCGTTATCGCTTGCCAGTACTAGGTGCTCCCAGGCCCCTGGTATCAGTGCTCCATCCTTTCTTGGCAGAGTTGTGCTGGAACTTACATCTGTCTCCATATGGGCACTCACCATTGTTCGCAAAATGTCGGCACATCTCATCCAGATCATGTGCCTTCTCCTGCTTGGTCAATCCATGTTGTCCTCCCTTCTTGTGTGGCCTGGTGGTGCTTTTTATGGTAGTCACAGGTCTGGCTCGTGGCACTTACTGTCTCCTTGGGACTAGAGCCAGAGCTTTGATGGAGGACACCTTGTCCCTCCGTCTGTAACCATTCTGAGCCCGGAGCTCCCTGTAGCATGTATCTAGGCCCAGAACTGACTGCCACTGAAACTTGCATGCCAATTCGAAGATGTATACCAAGTATGCTAAATAGTCCTCAATATTACCCCTTGCCAGATCACCATCCTGTAGTAGTTGGTACATAACTCGGATTGGGTACTCTCTACACTGGACTTTGTAACACTGTCCATTCCTCTGCCCCTGAGTTTGACATGTTGAGGTATGTAGTCTGACACTTTGAGTGCCTTTTTACTGCTAGCTTTAATCGTAAGAAGCACCGTGGGATCGTAGCTGTTCAATTTGTTGCCTAGTGTTGCCCAGCATAGCCCTCTGCCCAACCACTCTGCCTCCTGTCTTCGCCTTCCTCATTCATCTTCAGTACTTCTCCTCCCACCCTGAGGCTGCATTGAATAAGGCTGTGCTGTTGCTTTCTCTGTCATTCAGTATGTGGAGTTTTACGTGTTCAGGTATGTGGTCTGACACTTTGAGTGCCTTTTTACTGCTGGCTGTAATCGTAAGTAGCACAGTGGGATCGTAGCTGTTCAATCTGTTGCCTGGTGTTGCCCCACCTCTGCCCATCCACTCTGCCTCCCGTCGCCGGTGTTTCCATGAAGATTGGGTTACTCAGCTTGGCCAAACCTTTCAGCAGTCTCCTGGCTTGGCCATGTGGTATGCCCAGCTCTTTGACATCTCTGACCGTCATTATACTAGGACATTTAGTTCACTGAATAACACTTTGGTAGTCTTCCTTTTGAGACTGACTGATTTCGAATGCACTGTGAATTCAAAGTTTACCATGAGTGTGTGAAAGTGTGTGCTGAGTTTGGTCCCTTGCAGTCATGTGACCGGTCTCTGTAGTCTGTGAGCATATGGAGGGGGGGGGCAATCTTGACTGGGTTAAGGTCGACTGTTGCACCCTCTCCCATTTCCAATTTCAACCTTTATATATTCTATATACCTCCATAACAAGGAAGACTTGGTCTCAAACAAAGGAGAGTTGTCATTTTCCTATATCCCAAAAGGCCATGACAAATTATTTCTAAAGAACTGGAGGTCAATTTCCTTATTAAACATCAATCATGAAATCCTGACCAAACCCTGGCCTCTCAGGGTTCATGACATTTTAAAAAGAATCATTGTTAGTGATCAATCTGGCTTTATTAAGTGAAGATTCATTGGGATGAATATAATAACTGTAGTGGATATGATTTACTATCTACATAAGAATGCTATACGTTTTTTTTGGGTACTGTTTTTAGTAACATTACATGAGTTCAGCTTAGAGCCGTTCTTCCACTCGGTTCCGCTTATGTAGTAAATAACTCTATTGAAAGTATAGTTGGGTAAAAATGAAAAGTCCTGTGACCGTGACTTCCGGACCTCCATATCTCACTTTGGTTGTGTAGAGGGGACCATTTTGACCAAATTTAGCACCTATGTCCCTCTGAGAAGGTGGGGGAAGACTCTGAAATAACACATTTTTAAAAATTCACCCGAGGACGGCACTGACGGCCAAAAATGGTCAGCCACATATATCTAGATGAGGTAGAGAGGCAAATAAGGTGCCATTTCCCACCAAACCTAGGATGAGAAATTCAATAAAATGAACTGTGCAAATGTCATGTTTGTGCAGGATGGTGCCTTTAACACAGCTAATGATATTGGCGGCCACAATATTCATCTAGCCTTTCAGGAGAGGTTACCTCAAAGCTGAAGGAACTTGGAGGGGAAATATATGCAACAGCCCCATACATGACACAAAAGAAGGCCAAACCACATAGGATAAACACCAATGTGGATCCTAGAGACACAAAAGCCCAGCACATGCAAAGTGTCATACATGTATTGGCCAGTAAAAATGGGGATGGGATAAGTCCAGCACCAAAAGAACAAACTCTTCCTGGATTTCCTGGTTGTCAAGCCAACAAGGTCATGCCAGATGTAATGAGCAAGGCAATATATTACATGACATTTGCCAAGCTATCAATCAAACTTTCTTATTTGATGTCATGTGCAAGCTCAAAAGGGCAATAGAAGAAAGAGGAATGCTATTGGGATTGGTAGTTAGTGATTATCCAGTCTAGTTCTTCTCTTAGAACTAAAGATCATACCCTTTATGGGTACATTCCACATCTAAATGAGCTACATTAGAGAAGATACTCTAAAGAGATTGCACCATCCCAGCAGCATTCAAGATGCAAATGTAGCACATTCTGAAATTACAAGGTCTACTGAAATCAGTGCCCTAGTTGATAAGCGCTTTGATGGGTACAGCAACACGCCACAGGCTGAGTTTTGGATGTCCTTTATGGAGATGACAAAAGTCCTCTTCCTAAACATTCATGTCCTAAGGTAAGAAATTTGGAGGAATTCAACTGCTTCTTGAGGCAAATGCTACCATGGCTACAAATATATGACAATAACAGGTATGGATGTCAAGCGCCTGACAAGGACACTTTCTATCTTCATCTTCAGAGTGTGAACTATGTTGCTCATTTGCAAATACATTATGACCTACCCTTCCTCACCCTTAGGTAAAGCATGGCAGATTCAAGATAAATGTGTGTGCCAGTTCGATTTACTCTGCCCTGAAGCCCTACATCAGCTACCATGGCCTGCACCACAAGACAATAGAGGTGTGACAAGGAATCTTCTGACTCTGAGGCTGAATCCTCTGATGATGACTATTGAAATGGTGCAAAGTAATGAGAACTATATGTGATACTGATGTATGTTATGGCTGCATGTGTACAAAAATAGTCATATGATAAAATGCTATATAAGGGCTCTGTGGAGTGCTATAAAACTGCTTTCACTGAATTTTGTGATGTAGAACATATCACACCAATTTGAAATGCATTTTATTGAATTCCTCATCCTAGGTTTAGTGGGAAATGACACCTTATTTGCCTCTCTACCTCATCTAGATCTATGTGGGTGACCGTGTTTTGCCGTCAATGCTGTCCTCGGGTGAATTTTTTAAAATGCATTATTTCAGTCTTCCCCCACCTACTCAGAGGGACATAGGAGCTAAATTTTATTAAAATGATAAAGATATGGAGGTTCCGAAGTCATGGTCTTGGGACTGTTGATTTTTACCCAACTAATAATAAGATAAAATGTATATACCTTACTGGTACATACTCACATACCGCGTTTCTTTTGATAAAAATATTGCACTCTCTCTGCGAGCTCGTGGAATATTTTTATCAAAAGAAACAAGGTATGTGAGTATGTACCAGTAAGGTAATACATTTTTATTTTATTATATACCTTCAAGTATAAGTATTTGATGAATTACAGAAGGAAATCTGCTGTCCAAGCACGATTCAAAGTGTGCTGGTATATCTGTTGACATCTTAGTGAAAGTCAAGCACAGAATATGCTCTAAGCACATTTTTTACACTTTTTTTCCCTTCAACTCCTGTGATCCTTTGCACACATAAATTAGCGGAGTGCTGCAAGTCACTGCCAGCATTTCATAAGTAGGTCAATGCAATTTTTTTCAGCCAATCAGAATTTGTATTCAAAGTAGGGTGGTACGTCATTTTATACCACATACTGTGCCGGTATATATTTAATACCAATACCCTAGCAGAGGTTGGTATTTGTGTAACATACTGGCACAGGTATATAATAAACTGCCAGGCACAATCAGTTTAATTATGGTGTACACTAATAATAAATATGGAGATGATGACGATTGTCACAGAGCAATGATTTGACTACAGTGAGCAATAGTTCAGATTGACACCTTTCGTAATGTTCATCGTGTTCAATAGGTTCCTGGTTGTATGTTATGGCTCTGTATTACCTTTCCTCTGGATTTCCAGAAAGAGCTTGATTCAGTAAATTGGAAATCTAAAAAGTAGTTATATAGAGTAGACTAGACTGATTCATAATGATTTAGAGATTTGTAGCATGTGTCATGTGGCAGTGATTTCTGAGGTATGCAGTCTAAAAAGTTAACTGTAAGAAATCTTGCCAGGTTCTTATCAAGACTGTATATGTTCTTGTGATTTATTTTTCAGCTATTTTAGCAGAGGCCTTTGATTGTGCAATGAGTTTGTGGGATAGGATATTTCAGTGTCAGGCTATTTGCAACGAGTGGAGTAACTCCTACATTACCTTTGCATTGTATCTGTTATACGAAATTTATTTTGTTTGTTACAGAAATGTTAACTTAAGGAAATACTCAAACAATCTTGTGCAATTGAACTGTATTTGGAAAACCATGTATTAAGTAGTAAGACCTGTCTTTAATAGATATACAAAAAATGCATTATCCTCTACCATACTGTTTTCGTTCAGATGCTGTCCCTGCATCGTCATTTTCTGCATTCATATATTTTTATAATGATCTGAAAAAGGAGCTCGACTGTCAAAATAAGCTCCAACTTAGTTAATAAATGGATACTAGGACTATCTCGATGTATACGTGGAATGTAATAATGGATTCCTGAATAAAACCTCCTATGAAACCAAAAATACTACTTTTTAAATGTACATGTATATTCATTTTATATATCGCTAATAATCTGACTTTCTCCTCGAGGAACTTAGTCGCCAGCAATCTTGCACTGAATTTACTTTTGGGTGGGATATTATAAGAGAGAAATGCAGGAAGTCATGTTGCTCAGTTGGTCCATGGTTTCTGGCCACCCTCATTTCAAATATTAGTTCACACCGTTACGGTAACGATAGCCTAGTTGGGCCAGCCTCTTCTGGCACACTTCTGATACAATTGATCTAAACAGGTGTCTGACATGGCCAGGTATCCGAGACTTTGTATATGTACAATGGTAAAAATACTACTCCTCAATCTCGAGAATTCATGTTCCCTTTATTTTCCCCTAGATTTATATTGATACATGTAGACTATTAATTTGATACGCTATTAATTACTTGATGACCTTCATCAGTAGAAAATAAATTAGGAATGATCATCGTTCCCGGAGTGTGTCCTGATTGGTGAGCCCTGTGTGTGGTAGGATAACACATGAGGCGTGGTCACGGAGAGTGCTGGTAACTTCTGACGTCCTTCCATGGCAAAGATTGCAAGTCTCTTTGTGGGCTTCTACTCCCTCCCCACCCTCCCTCCCTCCCACACACCCTCCGCCTCCACCCACCTCCCCCACCCTTCTCTGGCAGCCAATTAGGGAGTGCGTAGTTCGTCTGACGCCCGCGCGCGGCGCTGACGGCGGCCCCACCCAAGCCACCCGATCGATACATTGCAATATCGCAAAAGGGTGATTTAATGGGGAATTAGGCGCAATTTTTGATCCATTTGTCAGAAGAATTCCATTACCGAGCGCGGTGGGCTGCCTTTCGGAGTAAATTAAAAGTGGAGACGCCACCGCCAGGGGAAATGAAGGCCGGCGGACCGGGCGCCGAGCAATGGACGCCGCCGTGGCGCAAAGTCACTCGGGAAATTGCCATTTGTCAAAAAGCGTTCGTGTATCTTGGTTGCCTGAGATCAGGCCAGCCGATTTTCTCCTCCCTGTCGGCCGCCCTGGTCCACGCCACAAAGCAGGACACAGCCTGTGAAGTCCGCCATGCGCACCCCCTGCCGGCACTGTCCTGAACTAGCCTCCTACCCCCTCCACCTCCTCCTCCATACCTCTTCTGAAGTGTGATGAAGGGGGGATGAATGCATGGTCTCCATATCGCCATTATAAACATAGTCTTTCTGATATTGTATCACAATGTATCATCATCGAAGATCTACTACATGTTATAATATATACCCGCCCGTTCCCCGAAATGATATTACTTCGTGGCATTCCTTATATACATATGAGAGATCTTTTGATATAGGACCACTTGCTATTTCATGCTGATTAGAATGTTATTAAAGATGGCGATATGTAAGAATTCTATATGCTTTATATTACTAGGTTGGTTGGTGCGAAGGATGGATCGTTAGGCGCATGTACACAATTATATTTCAAAGAGACGTATAACAGCTACTGTTGTACGTAGATTTATCGCACAATACACGGTACTACATCGGTGTATAGTTGCCTACATATAAGTCCTATAGTGCTACCTATATACTTTTTATTCATATGACTTGTATTGCTAACAATATCAATATTTTTCGGTTTTGTAGAGAATAAACATTAAAAACAATAAAATGTTTGTGGTGTAAGCGCTGAGTAAATCGCATTTGCTTTTCGTTTCAGACATGTGTATAACCACAGGCTTGTGTGCTCATGTTTGCTGCGGTATAAAAAATGCGGTGATCTGACTGTTATTTTCCAGTATATCCAAGCTTTGTGTGGTGCAGGTCAAACATTTCCACAGTAGCCTAGTGGACCTTTAATACGCCTTAAGTCGCAGGATTCGTGCTTGAGAGGACCGGTCAATATTACCCAGCACCAGGAGCCTTCCAGCCGAGCCACGATTACACCTCAACCCGGTCAACGCTAAACCTCCACTTGGGAGTGATAATATAGCAGTTAAGAGGGATAAACCAACCCTACTAGGGTGCACCGGAAAGGTTGGCTCTGGCTCGGAGTGGACTCGTTTGGGGGAGATTTAGAGGGGGTTACTGGAGGGAGAAGAGTGAGAGACACGGGTCTCCTACACGAGAACGCATATTTGACAACAGCGACCTGTCTGTGTAGCAGACGACTTTTGAATACCGCCTGTATATCCAATCCCGCGATATTCATATCCCTACGTGTACGCCGAGTCAGACATACAAACATCCATCATTCATTTACAGGTGCATATATATAATTGGCATTTATTAGATATTTAAAGTTTTATATTTATGTATTCTAGGAAGTGATTGAAATTTAATAAAAATATTAATCAGACACACCTTATTGACAATACATGTATACCTATTGTGTTTTGCTTCACCCTTCCAGGATAATAAGATCTGATTTATGCACTGAAATACATCAAATTCAAAATTGAAAGACCTAACTTATATATGACCTATTAAATGCAGCATATATATTGAAATTCATGAATTGGCGAAGCAGGAAATTATACAAGATGTGGTAGGCGGTTTGTTTCACTGCAGTCAAACAGCGTGACAATGTGCTGTTCATGTGCGCACAAATATCAGTCAGGTACCGTCACTACATAACACATCCTTTACAAGGCATACATTTCGACCTTTATTCCTTCCATCCGTGGGAGTCCCAAAGTCTCTTCCTCCCGAAGGAAACGTGTGGGGCGCCGGGACGGAAAATTAACGGGAAGTATTAAAGATTTTCCCCGGATGTGGGCGATCCAACCACACAAAAGATGCTGCGGGGAGGAGTGTGCGGCGGCGGCGGCGGCGGCGGCCGTGCCCTGCCTTCTCCCGCGGCGGGAGGCAGTCCGCTATCCCGCCCGTGGCTGGAGGGGGAATATTTTTGTGCAGCGCGTGAGGGGGTGATGTTAACACGCGCCCGGGGGGCTACACTTTGCACGAATTAGCCACCGGAGCCGCGCGACAATGGGACACGTGGCTATGCGCAGGACTGCGCGAAATGCCAGTCGGCATGGAGAAGGAAAGAGAGAAAGATTCGTAATTACATTACCTCATCTTAAAACCAGTCCGTAAGCTGAGTGAGAATAGTCTGTGAGTAGTATGCGGAAATGAGACATTGCAGATGGAAATACTTCCCATGGTTTTCTATCTTCATATTTGTAGCATCATTACCTTATCTGTATATAGTCACCGAACTAAGTTGACAACAGCAGAAAATTGACGGATACATTTGGACGACCTTGGTGCTGGGAGAGGAAAGACACCGGTGAATATTCAGTGCATAAAGGTGCACAATGCACAAAGGCGCACAATGCAGAAAGGTGCATGTCCAATGCTCTTTTGCATTCGCAAAGAATTTAAAAAGTTACTTATAATTTGTGACATATGAGAGTGCGATATTTTATCTTGTGTGGATGTTACTTATATCTCTTATATGTTTTTAATTCATATAATACGGAAATATTATACGATACGTACTCAATACGGACGTTGTTACACAGTAATATACAATAACAAATAATAACACTCCCTAAATATCCGGCCGTGCATTCCAACGATTCAGTCGCGATATAGTCGCAGCACTTTTTTCCTCAGTCAACCACTCTTGAATCTCCTCAGGAATAAATCATGTCACAAAATGGTTTGTTTCTATGCTGGTCTACAGTTATATGAACGAGTTGCACACACTAGTACGGAGTGACACAGTATAAAAGGATCAGGAACAGATCTTGACTGGCTAGCACACAAACACCTACCTTCTCTACATACCAGCTATGTACGGTAACTTTAAACCTTAGCCTCTTTCACATTCCTTATAGGCTAATAAATAACCCAGCTCCCTCCGTATAGAAACCCAAATACAATACTCCTCTAAAGCGGAAACCCTTTAAAGACACCCTAGTCGTATACGTCATAGAGAGATTGAAAGCCTGACTTGGGTTATTGAACATCAAGACACAAGATCGCCGGTTGCAGTCCCCGGGAGGAGAGAGCGCGGGCCCGGGGAATGAGCTACCATGGCCGGCCGGGCGGATACCAGTCGACCTGATCCCGGGGACGGGCGGGCAGCTTCCGTACAGCATCCTCCATGCGTACTCACTGGACACCACCCGCTGTCCCTTGTATACATGTATTCAACCTCTCTATATTCACGTATCCTAGAGTCTTCCTCCGTGGCAGGTGGTCAGAATCTGAGTCTGTAAACGTTACAGCTTCTCCGGCCAACGCAGCGCACCGGCTGTATCTCAGCGCCGTTAACCCGTAACAACGCCCGGGCGAGGCTCGAGCGGCTCCCGGCCAGTAGAGGGAGCGTTAAGCTACCATGAGCTGCTCCCCACCCCCACCTCCTCGCCCATGCTATTTATAATTTGCCAATCTTCTTAGCACCCGGAGTAGCAGATCCTGACGAAAGGTGGGGTGGGGGTTTGGGGTGGCAGAGAACAAAGGATGCTCATTTTCTTCCACCACATTGTCCTTATTATCGATTGCAGTTTTAAATCTTCTATATAGGTAGGTACAGTCTAGCTTATGGAGGATTGTGTGTTGCTGAACTGAAATAGAAAATAGCTAGATATGTGTATTCTCCAATCACAGTCAATGATCATATTTAATCCGGCTTAAATTTGAGATGGCTGTCAATGTCAGGTGTTAGGAGATGCTAACCTAGATATTCATGAACGTCATTCACACATTGTTTACATGTATGGAAGGAATTTACAGGAGTATTAATATAAAGAAAATAAAACATGTGAAATTATAAAGTCAAACCTATGAAAATATTCCGAAGTATCTAAAGATAGATTTCAACAAGAACATCTTCTCTGAACGATAAAACAACTGTCCCTCTATATGAATTGTATACAGAATTATACATTTTATTTCCATAGTAATATTTGAAGAAGACATAAATGGGAAATTGGCAACCTTTATAGGTAGGGTGCAATTCTGTACATCTGAACACGGGTTCATCCTATTTCTTTCGGTTTAATCTTCAATTTATATATACCTCAATGGTGTAAATTATAGATATAATGATAAAGCTCTGGACGTATCAGTTGTAAGCTGGCAAGCATCGATATACGAGCAGGGCGCGGCCACTGCTCTAGACAACGCACAATAGGATTTAACGAGAACGTTAGCACCTGTCGTTGCCGACCATCCAGCAAGCCCGCCGCTCGGGGATTAAGCCTCCCGTCGGCAGTATCTCTACTTCTGTTTTATATGCTAATACGATTAAAGTTTATTTACCCACTCCCATTGTTTTCCCATTATCGATACCCCAGCTAGGGCCCCCACCCACCACCATTCAGAGTGTGTCGAGGAGCAAACAATTAACAGTCAATTCAAGTCCCGTCAAAGAAATCATACCCGGCCGCGGCTCGCATTACGGGGGACTCTCATTGCATATTTGGCGGAGGAGTTATCCAAACGCGAAGAGGAGGTGGGGAATAAAACGTGCAGGGTGGGGGTTTGAAGAGGGTAAGGATGGGGGATAGGCATGGGGGGGGGGGGGGAGGAACTCTGTTACGTGTGGCAGTTAGCATTGGTTTCTCTTCGGTATAAGGTACAAAGCATGAGAGGGAGACGAAGAGACAGAGAAAGGGAGACTTAGAGAGAGAAAAGTGAAAGAAAGAAGGTAAGAATGAGAGAAAGAGAGACAGGAAGAAGGAAAGATAAATATGAATCAGACATACAGACATAAGTACAACTAAACCTACAGAAACCGACGGTTCTTCAAATTGGAAGAGTGAAATAAACGGATGTTATAATTAAAGAGGCAAAGAAGAGAGGGAAAACAGGAGGAATAATATGAGAGGATAAACAAGTAAGATGGAGATTGGAGAAATAATGAGAGAGGTGGAAACGGATTGGTAGAAATATAGGAAACATAGAAAGATAGACAAGAGACAAAGAGATAGCTAGAGGAGTTGACAGAGAAAATAGAGGAATGAAACAGTGAGGCGGGGAGAGGTGCTGAGATATAACGAGAGAGAGAGAGAGAGAGAGAGAGAGAGAGAGAGAGAGAGAGAGAGAGAGAGAGAGAGGGTGATGCGGGGAGCTAGCCACGCCATTCTCCGATGACTGCCCGATATTAATCATAATCTCATCGATCGCCCTCAGAGATCTAGCTCAGTTTCCTGCTTGCAGTCTAATATAGTGAAAGTGGATCTCATTCGGAGGTCAGTTATGGGTGTGGAACACTGTCCGCTTCTCATATTGTAGAGACTTGAATATGACATACAACACGTTTTCGTATTTATGATAAGGAGGGAATGAGTAAATTCCAGTCGGTGATACGAAACCTTATATTGGAATGACAGAATTTCTTGAGACGCATCAACTGATGCAAGAATCACAACTGTATACTGACTATGAAGAGAAATAGTCAAGAAAAATACTTCTTTTTACCTAAAATCTAGGGTTTGAAAAATCGACCCATATGCAAAGGATGGCACAAGTGGGCAACGCATAGTCTTCTATTGATCATATATGTCCAGAGAGCTATCACACATTTAGCATATAAACTCTAAGCTGATACATAACTAATATTTGTAAAGTCTGTGCTTTGATCAACGCTGCAAAATATGAATACATTATTTGAAATAACGTATTTATAAGACGCTGAGAGACACACTATTGGTCTCTTGAAGCTAAATCCACTTCCTCCGGAAGTTGCCAACTCCGGCGCGCTCTCTAGTGGACAACGTTTGTATAGCCTCTTTGTGGGGGTCTGAAAGCAGACCCCTGGTGGCAGTGAACAAAAGAAGTCTCAGGTGTGTGGTGAGATCCAGATGCACTGCTCTCGGATGGGAAAGGGGTGGTGGTAGTGTTGGGATGAGACCTAGATGAGGATCCACTAATGCGTGCATCCACACAGTCACATACACAGACCAGGGACTCATGGGGATTGAGGCTTGGTAACCTACCTCCCCCGCCCTCGGGTCTCGATAAACTCCCGAGTACGGTGACGCTGACTCGCACAGCCGGCCATCAACCCCTGCCATCGCCGGCGGCGGCTTTCTAAAGCAACGCCATGCTCACTTCTTGGACTGAAGTGATAGCTGGATGCTCACAGATAGTTTTCACTATATGGCAAAGAAGATGCTTTTAGTTCGCATGAGGTGGCTACTGCATTTCTCAGATTCTCCGAGACTCACAGAATGTAACACGCTGGAAGCAATACACAAAGGCTGGCAACATAGCCCAACGATATTTTTGCAAATAGTTATAGTGATGCCAAAATATAATTATTCCCATTTCCGGTCACATTGCAGGGTCTTAAGGTCATGGATCTTGAAGGTAATCACGCCATCAGTTCTCTTCTGCCCTATCAGAACATAATTTTTATATTGAAGTGAAATCTTTAGACTGGGCATCGCCCAAATATTATGTGTTATGCCTCCAAAAAGGACTCAGAACACGGTAGGGAGAAAGTGAGGGTGACCTACTACATACAGCCAATCAATAAGCACGCATTGGTTGGGTTCTTACAGATAGTCTCCCCCAGACACAAACATTTCAACTAGCCGTCAGACTTTTAAGGTCAATGGACTGGCAAAGGTATGTGGACCGATATCACGATATCTTTCCGACGACACAGAACTGTCTGACTTCACATGAATGTATATCATTCTAAATTCAGAATTCCCCTGCCGTAGCTTTTTTTACCATCGGTTACTATTATTTTCTATAGTAGTGTTATAGCATACCTGCTTAGTTACGATGATATGGCCGGTGGTGCAATATTGGTCAGTGGTAGATAATTTTCATTGGGTCGTTCTTCGATGTTGACTTGATCATAGGATTACGACTGGAAGCATTGTTTAAAGTTTAGTGTTATATACCTCCTTTAGATGGGTGACTATGGAGAGAAAGATTAATGTATGTGTAAAGCATGCAGCACGGGAAAAAAATTGCCTTTCATTTCAGATTTATTCCGGGATGAATATAGAAAAGTACGTATATCAACACAAAACAACCCAACTAAAGGTGGATATCTAGGATAATGTTATAGCCTCAGACAAATTCATGAATGAAATGCCTCTATGCTGCAGGAGTAATATCTAGAAGACGCCCTTCGTGGTCCTGGGAATTGATAGTGTCATCACGAGAGCGAGGCTGGGACGGGTCACGTGACCTAGACCGAAATGGCTGACGTTAATCCGGGACCTGACGACCAGCATTTGACAGTCGCCACGTCACGTCGCCACCGTCGCCCGAGTCAAGGTGCAGCGGGTGAGCCAGGTTAGAGAGAGGTGGGGGATATGGGAACTGCCCTCATTGACCACCGGTGATATTAGAAAAAAAGTTTTAAGGTAATTTACCGATGTACAAAAAAAGCGCGCGGCAAATGTTTTGGACCATGCATTCAATTTATATGTACATTTATCAAGCCGTATATAGATATAAGATAAAATGGAAGAGGACCATACCACACTCTATAATGTGCCATCCTGATCGATCCTATATAAAGTCATTTATTAAAAAAAAGTGAAGTCCTATGTTTCTTTTTTTAATTGCGCCCTCCTTTACTATTTATAATATGATGGCTTATCAATTGTTGCATTCAAATGAAATTATTTGTCAATAGAATAGTCGTCTTATCTAGCCTTCGATATTAACTGATCTTTATACTTTACTGATAAAAATCCATCGATCCGCCAGCTATATGTCCATTTTGTCTTGTCTACTATCTTTGCCATCCATCCACCCATACATTTATTCATTTTGCCACCCGCCCTTCCGCCACTCTGTCCCTGTCTGTCTACCACCACTTCTGTCTGTCGAACTGTCAGTACGTCTATGTACTGTTCAATGCCTATATCTATATTGCATATTACCTAAAGAAGTCTGCTAAATGCAGATGAAACGTTTCAAGTTATTAATCCCCCCCCCCATCTCGATGTGTAATTACTCCCAAATAAATTCACTTTAAAATATAATCATTCTGTCTGCTTTTCTGTAGATCTTATAACAACTTGAATTCCTCTATCCACCAGACATCCAGCTGATCGCCCTTGGCTCTGTCTTTCCGCATGGATCTACCCGCCCGTCCGTTTGTCACCCCGCCCATCCGGAGATGCAACCGTCCGTCCGTCCCGGCCCGCTTGCCCGGCAACGTTGTCCTCGTTCAGCTGCACGAGCGCTGTGAGGTCTCTCGCAGAAGTGGCACAGAGATCAGTGTATAGTACTGAATGAAGATTCGAACGCAAGTCTCCAGCAAAAGCCAGAACCAGGCTAGAGTCCACCTGCACGACCTACCCTGTAATCCCACATGAAGGACATGGTCTGGCGGCGTGAAGCGCAACTCATGCGAGATGGGTGGGTGGGGGTCCATTAAGTTCGTACACAAAATTTCTGGTGATTTTCAACCCCGACCCCCTCTCCAACTTATATGCAATAGATTGGAAAAAGGACATGTGCAAAATTCCCAAATAACTGCTAGAATTATAAGAAGACATACCAAATACCTGTTAAATTAACGTAGGGTGGCATAGATGTTTTACTACGTCTCCTCACATTTCCATAACCTCCAATGTGTATGACAGCATATGGGGAGAGCTCTAGGTGATTGAAATGGAGTAAGGCCTCTGTCGTGGTACCATGAGGTAATCCACCATAGTCTAAACTTAAGGGGAAAACAGTGCTTTAGTACATATGTCTAGGACCAGCTTATACATGAACAATAGGATAGAATCATGTTTAAATTGCTTAAGTACATTATAGTTCGACAGATACAAAATAAAGGAAGGAAGAATCAAATGGAGAAGGGGGATGTTGCAGCAACTACAGTCTCTGTTTGAATGTTTTTCTCCTTTGATATTCATCATTATGGCAAATCTGTTTGATATTGTTGAACTATCTGACAATAAGTAGATTACGCCTCGGAGCTTAAATTTTGGCTTTGAGTGGTAGTCAGTTTTACGGATTAAAAAAGAGGGTAAGACTAGATCGTCTACCGCGTGAAAAAGAAGAAGTTATGCCAAAACGGTGTCTATAAATTAATTCTTGGTAGAATTAAAAAGAAACATATTCGCATCTGCTTGAATGTACGTGGATTTCATTCTCACCCGACAAAAAGAGTATTTGTTTGGAATAAACATTGTCACCTGTCTCATGCTGAATCTTAAAACAAAAGATTTAAGGGTTTCAGAAGTAGTGTACTGACTTTATTTGAACGCGTCTATAATATCCTACCTACTACATGGTTCTTGTTGGTCATGGACACCGGGCAATAGATACTATACGTATAGTCAAGACTCACTTCCCCAGATGAAAGCTACTTCTGAATTCTCTCATTAGGGGGCGCCACTAGCAAAAGTTACTCAATGTCATCAGAAGGGACACTTTTCATGGAGACCTTTTAAAGCCTGTGGTGCCTCCTGGTGTGATTCACAAATAGAATTTGGTGGGGATACGGATGAATGAATTAATATCAGTATGAAGAAATTATACATAGCATAGTCACGTTTTTCTTTGAGACCAAGACTTAAGTTTTCAAAATGCATATTGGACAAGCCAGTCCCAACTATGCATTGTGTTTTTAGATATTAGTAAACATAACTCATATTACCACCTTTGTCTACAGTTAAGACCTGGTTTTGTCTTATCTGCCTGGTTGATCTAGATTTATCTTACAATTCACAATGGCGTCACCTACTGATTTTTCAAAATTTGATCATTATTAGTCAAAACTGTTTCATTATGTTCTATACTAATGCCAAATGAGTAAGATCTAGGATTTCGATTAGTTTGACCGGGCGCAATATAGGCAGGCCTACAATGGGCCCTAATTCATTTGCTCGAGTCAACAAACGTTGTTTTATTTCAATTCTTTCAAAAACAAGGATGACGATCAATAGTTTTTAAAACTTGAATGTTCAGTATTGTACCTTTGGAAGGTTCCATGAAAACCTCAAACAATTAAATGAGGTTTACACTGTGAAGTACAACATTCAGAAATTTCTGTATATCTTATTATGGTATTATCATAACATCAATCTCTAGATTAAAAATAAACACCATGACCCCAAATTTTAAGTTAGACATCTGTTCTACAATACTTTTCATCATATTCTAGATAATGAATCAATAGATCGTGTGATGTCAGTGTAATTCACTATTACCGAGTCCTTCTTGAGAATATAGGGACCCCAGTCTTCATTTCGGATAAAGAATTATGTGCGTACAATGCACAACGTTGGAGACAAACCGATATACATATACATGTACCTGAGGAGTAGTGTCATAGGGTGGTCCTGCGTCTTGCTCTATTGATTCTATGTATCTTACTGGCTTATGAAAAGTTTCTAGTGTAAACAAACAAGACCGACACATAGACAGGAAAGATCTCCTAAACACCTATGGAATTATAGGTTGCCCAACAGAGTCAGTCAGGTATATATTAATTGAATAGAGCCAAATGATCATGTAAATTATGGCTACATAAATATGCTTTTAGTTATCGAAATAGACCTATGAATTAGGCGATCAAACCCAATCGAATGCGATGAGAGGCACCCTGGAAGACTAATGTGTGGATATATATTTCTGCAGTTTCTTTCCTGCGTAAATGAAACTCGATGATATATGTTTTTGCGCGGATGAATGTCTAAATGTCATTTGGTCTCAACTCGAAGAAATATAGTCATCATTACTTATTCTATTTATCCATTTGTTATCGTATTGATAAGAACATACGATCAGAAAATTGATCCGGAGAAACTGTGTCAGGTATATATACAAAAATATCGCTATAAGAAGCCAAAGCGAGGGTGTCTGAAAACCGACTAAGGCCTTTGTCATATGTGGGCTAACACTCTGGTGGAATATAAGAACTCGCCCATGAGGAGTTTATAAATGTTACCATGTAGATTCAGAAACCAACCATTTAGAATTCAGTGAGCATCACGAACAGGAAGTAAGGTTTTAGCGCGTCCCGCCGGCGTCCATGTTTAAATCTGTCTGACCACATTCTGTACACGGCAACGCAGTTCGGTCAACTCCTCCACAAATAAAAAATTTCCTCCGGAGAATGAGTGTGGCAGCAAATTGAATAAGATCAGCTCAGCATACGATGAACCAACTCTTTACAACCCTCACTAACATACAATACCTGGTCTAGAGTACATGTATATATTTTTTCAGAAGTGGAACAACGTATTTAAAAAAATAAAGAACAAGAAATTAATATTCAGAAAATTTCACGCCCCTACTGTCCCTTATACTATTTCTGATACTGATTCCAAAATGTTTACACCAGTACCAACCTACCAATATGTAAGATACCGGTTCAGCGCCCCTTAGTGAAGTTAGTGCATTGACTTAGGTCGTCGCTAGGTAGATGATTGGCCAACTCTTCCGCGCATCTATGAAGCCAGGCAGCTTCGAGCCTCCTCAAAGAACTTGTCATAAAAAGTACAATGTAATGGAAAATTCAACTACTTTGGATTTACTTAAGATATCGAATTTTAAATGTGTTGGGAAGCGATTTACGAATTTAGTCCAATTATATTTGGTATGTTTCGAATAGCCTTTGGATTATGCATCAGTACATGTACTAACGATTGTATAGCAAGCATATTACACATCAATCTGTTAAGTTCCAGGCCATATTCTCTAAATCGAACAGCATCCCTGCAAGGTATATAATAGTACTTTTTTTTCGATAAATATGCTTAAATGAAAGAAAATGTAATCTATGTACACATTGTCACAGTACATCAAATGCTATTTCTGGATAAAACATCTGATCAATAGGTCGTTACTTTTAAGATTCTTAAGACCAGCAACAACAGCAACAAAAATCAAGTCACGATTAGTTACATGTCGCTTAAAACAACCCGGCAGGTGGGAGGGGCGGGGAGAATTGAAGTTTCCGTTTGTTCGCCCGGTTCGCTCAAAGTAAGTACTACATCCACGATTAAATGGGTGATTTAGTCCGCCATGATATCGGAGCCCTCCTTCCGGACTCATAATGTGATCGGGCGTGCGACAAATAGGCAAACAAAGCTAGTCCCTGCTGGCCCCGGCGTTCGTCATTGTGGCGCGAAACTAGCAGACGACTTTGCCGACCGGGACGCGACTCGAACGCCCGCTCGCCCGCGGGCCGCGCTAACTTTTTACCTCCGGGAAACGCGAGCGGCGGTAAATCCCACGGGTGGCCCGCCGTCACCCGACACAGATCCGTGCTACTCAAAGGAACCTCCGGAGTGCCCGGCCGGTCCCTTGCCCGCCCCTCTTCACGGACCCCACCGGCGGCTTTGAAGTCTGACCGGACGGGGAGGCGAGCGACCTGTGGGCGGTGTCGGTCCATGGGCTCAGATCAATGGGTTCGGGAAACCACAATTTTACGACTGGATGAGTGCGCACCTGGGCCTTTTTGTCCCATGATAAAATACTGTGTTATAGTTAATTTTTGGATCGGTATATGCAATTTCGCTGACATGATTTATCTTGTGGTGCTAACATTCTTTTTCACCAAGTATCCGAAACGTCATTTTTAATGACAATCAATATATATTGATAATATATCAATATTATACATATATACATACATGTGACAACGACGACGCAGCTTAGTGATAGTGATGGGTATCATACATATAATTGTTTAACTGGTGATGATAAATTATTGGGTGAATTGATTTAGAAATAAACATTTTTGGGGAGAACATGGTAGAGGGTGGAAAATAGAAATTGTGTGATGGTATATGTGGTTGTCTAGAAGGGAAGTAAGTGTGGTGTGGAGTGAAGGTCAGAAGCTGTAGTGCTTGCGTGAAACATGTTTTATGTGATGGGGTCAGGAGCTTGATATACAACCCCCCCCCCCCCCCATTTCGGGTTGATGATGGGTAAATTGTATCAATTTTGAAAATACTTCCACTTTATATGCATCGAAAAATTCAAACTATGTGTAAGGTCAAATACAGAGCTTCTAAGGGGAATTTGACAGAAATAGTTTAAGAAAATGTAAGCATTTTATTGTAATAAACCAGTCTATTGGAAGTATTGTTAACAAATATTAATTTCGTCTACGTAAAAAGGCATAATACTGAGGGACATTGCACATTTATCTGAATTCTGTTTTCATTGAAAAATAACTTCTGAAAGCTGTTGGGGGGTATTGACTTTTTGTTTGTTTGTTTGTTTGGGTAGTTTAACGTCCAGTTTGTTCAATTAGACGTGTGGTAGTGACTAGAAGTGGTTCGTTCTTTAGGCGCATTCATTTCGTGACCTAAACCTAGACATCACTCCCTGTCTATGTTCCTCGACTAATCTATATACAATATGTTGTTCGACCATCAGCTGGAGATTTGAGAATTATTATTGCAGCGAATTTTCTTTTCAATCTGTGATCAACAATATTGTGTAGACACTTTATTCATTGTATGAAGAGGTTATATGCTACACAAGAATTAGATTTTTTTTTAAAGTTCCCCGACAGTTAATAACTTGCAATGGGCGGATAATTATTTTAGAAAAAGAAATAATATATATAATCATCTAAGCATAGCATCCAAACTTAACCGGGTATGTGTATTGATTATCATTATTGGATATTTTCTTTGCAATATTAAGCATCATATCACAACCACAGTCGAAGATAAACTATCTAGAAATGCATATAACTCGTTCATACTGCATGTCTGGCTTGTTATAATTGGTACAGATTGCCACAAATCTATAGATTTGCTTTGTTGACTATTCTAAGGGTGATCCTCTAGACAATCATTCAATTGTAAAGAAAAACACAAATAGAAACTCATTAGTTTTCAGCTTTATATGTTTTTATATTTAAATTTGTTTGTCATAGCCTTTACGTCAATTACGTGGTATTCAATCTCAATACCTTTTTCATTAACCGAAACAAAAATACGTTCTACCAATATCGGGCCTGGTGAGTTCAACTTATAAGAATATCCAAAAGCAAAGCACACAGAGTCTGTCTGTAGCGGATTAAAAAAATCTGGCGCATACAGTATGCCACCTAGTGGGGCAAATAAGAACCAACATCAAATCACGTGAATGTGGCGCACTCCAGTGTCTTATACCGACACCAATGCTCACTTCTTCCAGAGGTAACTGCAGAAGAGGCATATATACAACTTAGGTCTGGAACACGGTTCATTATAAATTATGTTATCTATTCTGACGACATGCATCAAAAATCGTTTTATATGGCAGATATAAATAGAAATAAAGAAAAACAACAGCACAGGATGCACCGCTGTACTGTTTATACCACCACTTAAAATCGTTATTCGAAACAGGTTTTATTAATTTCAAAAGTAAGTAGACCATCTTTATAGTCGTATATGAAGCAAATACTACTTAATGTAACAAGAACTCTTTAAGTAGCCCTGCTGTCTAACCTTGACCATTAGGCTAATGACAAAGTCAGGTATCGTATACATCCATTGTCTTGGATACTTTGCGGTGACCTTAAAGGTAGCAGACTTCAGATGTGCTTTATTTCAATCCAGTCAGAACAAATATTATATTTTTAAAGTTTACTTTATTGTCACAGCGATTCCATCGACAACAATGAATACGCCACTGCAATTACCATAGAATAGGAGTACCCATGGGCATCATACACCACAAGTGACACCATAAAATAAAATCAAGTACATGTAATGTTTCTTTTTCAAATATGAAGCCATGCGCAACAGATATTTTCTAATGTTCTCTGTTGTTCTTTGTATCAGTACGTGACGATAATACTCCGATAGGTCTAAAAATATTGTGATTGACTTCCCTAAATCACCTTCATTCTTTTAACTCTATGTCACATTTGTCACACTCTCCTCGGCTGAAGAGGACCGTTTAAACGAACACTTATAATGCCTCTTTACAGGAGTGGTTAGTGGAAATGAGTACAATATTTGATCTATTTGGGAATTTGAATATACAGTAAAACCCCGCTTCCGGGACACCCGGCCTAAGCGGACAATTTGTTCGGAACGGATATCAGGGTTCGGACATAGACAGCCTAATAAAATTCCAGGCTTTTTCCAGGCTTTTCCAGGTTCTAATATTTCTTTTCCAGGCACATAACAATCTTAAGCGGGGTTTTACTGTACCGGTATACAGATTTGAGCGAAATAGCTAAGGCTACATATTTATGGGTAAGGATATCATTTAAATTAAAGGTAGTTCTGATCGTGTAATCAAACGATAATTTCCAGTGTGACGACTGAACCGCTCATACATACAATACTGATACCTTATTTTCGTTTGATTTTCAGGTATGTACATGTACTCTTAAAACCAAGCACCCATCTGTATAGTAAGTTAACCTCCATCCCTCTGTAAATAGTCATGCTTATTTAATATCGATGAAGGATTCTCCTTGTAACATTATATAGACTCCATTTTTTTCTAGCTTGCGTGGAAGGTTTTTGAATAGAAAGACAAATATGAAATTCAGTTGTTGACTACGTGTAGACCTTCCTGGCAAATGCATTCAGTACCCGCGCGTGATAAAAAAAACGACCTGCATTACATAAATTGCATCCGCACACAGAGACAGTTCAACTAATTGTGAATTGATAGCTGAAGTGAGTACACACATGGTGTTTTTTTTAACAATACATACGGTATTCTTGAAACTTGCAACGGTGTATCAAACAGCAGAAACATAAAGCCACAATATAGAGTACATGTATATGTATGCAAAGGCACAGGGTATAAATATCACAGATGGAAAATGTCACGTACACGCATGGGTTATTTTCTTAGTCATAAACCCAGGTCGAATAACTAAAAACGTTCTACATACCCTTATTTCATATTCACCCACCACAGGAACAGAATACTTATGATACTAAATGATACGTGTCGATTCATGATCAAATAACATGATTGATGCCACCATTTAGTAAACAACGGGAATACAAATATAATTTTATTCCTGGTCATTTTAACTACATCTACCTAATACTTAAACGAAACAGGAGGCCTAGTTTATCTAAATTAATGTTATATACGTAATTAATCCCAATCTACCACACAGTGGCAAGCAATATTTGCGTAAAAAATATAAGACCAATCATCAAATATGAAAGTCCTACTTTGATAGATAATCATAACCAGAAATAACCGTAATCATAGAGAACAGATTGATACAAATAACTATCATACAAATAACATTTACTCCAATGGCACTAATGTGTGATCTGAAATATTAGTTTCATACAATAACGCCATAATTGATATACGGATGTTCAATCTGTCATCATTTTCATGCTTCATACACGAGTCCCACACATTCAGTAATAAGCATCAATAATTCATTATATATACATGAACAGATCGGGGAGTCAGAATCATTGCTAAACCTACAGATAAGTTCGAAGGTATTGAGTGTTCTTAAAAAGTGTAATATCGGATATTGATTAAATGCCTGCACAAATATCGGGTATAATGGCTTTGGACAGCGGTTCAATCCACTATAATAGTCGGAGACACAGACTTTGATGAAATATTTCCGAACACAGATCATCGTTTACACTTACACGTGAGAATTTAGAAAAAGTTATTTCCGCTTTATAAGATAAAATATCTATTCACGATTTTAGGAATGTTTGAAGCAGATTGACATAACAAGATATCACTCAGATGTCTACACTTTCATGTGATATTAATAGCTACATATTCATACAGTAACTATCAATATAATTTGGTTTAGACGTCTGCTTCTCATTGGGCGACCACAAGTAACCTCTTTTTGTTCTCGCCTGCCCTGTCACGGCCGTGCGCGAGGCTTTGGATAGACCTGGATTTCTATTGGGGGTCTGAGTCCTGGCCTTGCTATTAGTCAGCTTGTTTATTTGCCATTACTAACATTTGTGTAGTAATATTTTCGCGTGGCTTTTACCCCCCCCCCCCCCTCCCTTTGCGACATTTTAAGCTCCGCGTCTATGAGGGAGTGACCATTATCAATAATACAGAGCAGTCTTCACTGCTCTGTAAGGTGGTGGGTTCTTTTGGCGATATTTTTTTACACTGTTCAGTATATACCAAATGTTTTTGGGTCTTTTGCTGTGTTGTCCCCTCAAGGTTTGTGTTGATTGTGGTTTCGAATCTTAGTGATTCTCGTCTGGCCTTGAGAGGCAAGTTTGAATATTTTCACACTCTCCAGAGAGAAAGCTTTTCTGAGGGTTGTTTTGGGTCCAGATGAAGAGATTGGAGTATATTTGGGTTTAACTTTCTCCCCGACGGCATGTGCCCTTTGGGGAAAAAAATTGACGTTGCATTTATTTCTTTATCAGCCGTACCGATTGTCCATTGTGTTCAGGCCCCAAGGAGCTTGGTTCTTTGGTCTATGAATCTAATTGAACTCTATTTTGTACCGTATAGATCCTGCCCTCTTACTATCAGGGTGACAAAATATGTAGTCCAATATGTGAACTTACATCTTCTGTTCCCTGGTGGACATACTCGTTGAAGTGTGTGGGAACATTATTCTGGTTGTTTCCTTTTTCAATGTTTCTTAGGTGTTCATACATCCTTTCTTTTATTTTGCCCTTTATTTGCTTAACATATGGCAGCGTAGATCACATTTGAGCTATTGCATGTGATGTTCCACAAACGACCGTGGAGAAAGCTAAACCACAATTAACCATTGACATATATTTCTTTGGCACTGGAGGTGATGGAAATTGTGAGTCATGTATCATAAGTGACCGTTATGGCTGAATTAATTCACATTCACTATAATCATTTACGATTTGAAAAACCCCACAAATCTACAAGTGTAGAACGCAATACTTACACTACAATTTTCAAGTGACCGTCACCATCTAGAATAATCGCAAACAGATATATATGTGTATGCATATGTTAAATGAATGAACCTCCCTATGCAGTGGAAGGACATTTACATGGCGTTTATGCAAAAACAAAATACAATGTACTCAATAAATTGAGAGAACTGAACTTCCACATAAACATTTATAACATATCAAGATTGTGTAACAATACTAACTCTTATTGAAGGTGAAGAATCTATCATCCTTGGCACACGACAGATTTTCCCCCCTTATGACAGAAATATACATTTGGATTGAGACAATACCTTGCTCAATCTATGCGTGTATAAAAATGACGTAAATATGCGCGTCATAAACTGACGCTGAGGACGTAAGTTACAATAGGTCATATGTGACATATAACAAGTCACTAATTGCAACGAAGGGCAAGTATTTCAGTTTCAAACTTAAATTTCCTGTTATAATTAGGGTGATAATAAAAGAGGACTGTAACGCCATATCCCAATTTACAACTGTGAAAACTCCCTTTCCGGTATCATTAGATAATAAGTGTTTGGACGATGTAATAGCTTTGGCGACTGCTAAACGCTAGACCGGTCGTGAGATTAAATCCTCTGATGGGGAGGACATGTGGATTTTTTTCTGCCAAGGAGCTCAAAGTCCCGGCCCCCACCACCATGGAAAGGGACAGGGATTCAGAAAGTAGTTATACTTTTTTAGTACCAAGTATTAATACTTTTTCATTTAAAAGGTGGCTTTAATTAAAACAAACCCGAGTATTGCATGAATGAGTAGTTCGATGTAGCCAATGTTTTCTTGACAATCATGTTCACATTTCCTCAAACGATAGAACAACGTTATAGGTTCTCCTCTATACTCTTTGAGACGTCTGACATGATCGTCCTACCAGAATCATCAGGAAAATAAACAGAGTTTTCAAATTATTGTGGTTCCTGAGAGCAGATTGAAATCTTGTTTAAAACGGTTTCTGTAAACGGTTCAATCGGTTTACCGTTCTGATCGCCTGAGCACAGAACATAGTCAGAAAGACACATGTCACATAGTCGACGCTGATGATGTCATAACTTAAGGTTGAGGATACCGGTGAGTGAGAAGGTGGAGCTCAGTGACCGTAGACTTATTATACGGCGACGCGGGTATAAGCGCATACAGGCGGGGAGTTTGCCATGAACAGCGACGACGATGGTGACGAAGACAAGACCGCCCAGCAGGATGTAACCCAGCGTCAGCGGAGGAGCTTCACTCTTAAATACACAACATAGATTTTGCAACCTAAATGGATCTTTATCATTTTGACGACTCATTTTGAGGGATTCCAGTTGGAATACCTTCGAACACTCAAAATTGAACCGGTCAGTTGCGGAGCTTTTATTAAGAATATATAAAATTACATTCATTTTCGGTAAATCTACCCACCAGCCCTGTCGAAGGACAGAGGAGTCCGAATTATTGGCAAATATCGTATTTTGTATTGCTATGAAAATTTATATATAGGCATACTAGATTTTAGACAGAGCCCTTTTCTTTTCACATTGGGGTTTGGGATTATCCTTTATTAGTAGTAAAGTTACATTTTAATGTTTCTTATGTTCCCTTGTAACTGGAGTGAACAATTATTGCATAATTCTCTATCAGAGGCGACATCTATACGTTCATAACCCAATATTTCCATACCATTTTTTTTAAATCTTTTTTTTTTATAATTTTGATACCAATCGAAGCAGAAATATTGTCAGAAAAATCAACAATTTGTTAAGATAATGCATGTCGTAATCAGTAGCAACGTGGACAATGTTACCCTGTTATTTGAATAAGATGCATACTTACTGATGGGTCCATTGAAATTCGGTTTTGTCGTTCTTTCCAGTTAACGAGATATGTAAAGATTTTCTCGTACAGAGGATGGATTTCTTGAAGAGAATTCTATGGAAAAAAGAGCGTGAAACAGCTGATTATCTGAAATGCCGAAACAGCAGAAGAAAAGTAGGCTTTACGCCATTAAAACTAAATTAATCTCAGAAAATTATTTGTTCTTGGCAATTTGAAACCATAAGGACTCGCTGCTGAATGCTAGGTTTACACTGGGCACGGCAGCCACGTCTTGGTGCTCCATGGAGCCCCATCGAGCACCGTGGACACACATATGAGGGATGTGACACAACTCAGTGGGATGAGATGGACAAATGTGACACACCCTGGCTACCGTGGCTGCCAAATGAGAATTTTGAAATAACAAAAGATTTGCCTCAATGGCCAAGGTGCTAATGAAAAACATACCAGACCCTCATGAGATGTGATGAGAGTTGCATAACATGACTGGATGTGACCATACGTAGGCGGCCGTACAGAAAATAGTGGACACAACCTGAGGGACATGACTAACCGCAGCCGGCCGTACAGGGAACCATGGACCAAACAGACCCCTTAAATGTCCCTTAACCGGAGCTGCCAGGGCTGAGTGTAAATGCAGATTATGGCTCTGTGACCATCTACAACGGTGCCCTACGTTTTGGCGAAACACCGTCGCTGTGGCCCACTGAAAACCTAGCAGAAGAACTACAATTTCCCAGGATCCAAGAATGAACCTAAATGATTACCAGACAGGGAAATAACTCTTCAGGCATCACATGACTTTGACAGCAGGCCAGACAATTACTTAACTCATCACAATCTACTTATTATCTGTGTTATAATCTTACAAACTGCATTGATTTATATTTCGTTACCAGTAACAACACAACTATAGAATTGTCTATATATCAAACGATCAGAAGAATCGCATTCATCTGGACCCCGAGAATCATACATAGAGATGATTACAATCAATCTAGAGAAAATGACAGGCCATTAGATTGAGCTGTAAAATACATATTCATTTAACCTTCAGTTCGTAATTCTCGGGGTTGAAGAGATCGAAACACTTGGCCCCTTCGTGATCGCCTTCGCCCCAGAGTTCCACCGCCAAGGAAAATGGAACCTAAAATGTAGATAAAAAATAGATACATGCAACCGATTATTTAACTGCAACTCCTTTGTTAAAGTTAGAAACTTTCATATGTTAGCTTCAAATGCACTGCGCTAGTTCTTCAATTCAATTATATTACCCAGTTATTCTATCCCCATGTTGAATTGTTCAGGTATATCTAATAAATTTTAATTTGTCCAGCTAGTTAATTCGTGGCTAATACATTAGGGTATAGGGTATGTACACGGTATCATGCATTAGATCAATGCTCTGACAACGTACTAAGTTTGGCGACGAAATACCACTTGGATGATTCCCAATTTATTCCAGTTACATAACAAAACTTCGCGAAGGTGTTTCTATATTAAGAAGATAATATCATATTCAATTTCCTGGAAAACCTTTATAAATTCATCTTGATAATCGTTCTCGTAGTATACTGCCAGGAATGGAAAGAGTCACAACCAACCTTTTTAACTCCCGCCATGTAGTCAAATGTGGTGCCATCTGCTGTGTAACTGTTAAGTTGATAAGCCACGCCGTAGGTGTATCTCTGTGACGTCACTTTGGCCATTTGACTGGCTAGCTCTAACATAAGTTCTAAATTATTTGGTTTGTTCTGAAGGCGTTTTGATCGAGTATCTAAAATGAAAACAAAAGATGAGATAAGTGACAATCATCGTGATTGTCTGTATTTTATTCTCGGTGTGTATTTCCTTAATACCGCGGGTATTTTGGTATACACGAAGAGGGTGGTTGTGGCCCATTAGATTGTAGGTCAACTCTAGACTGAAGAGCCATCCCAAGGCGCGAGAAAATATCATGTAAAAGGTCAGGGTGAAGGTCAGGGTTTGCTGCGAATGCAGTCATTGGCTACTCGGTCTACTTTATTCCTTATATGGAATTAGTGTAATGGGACAACTCCATGGTGCTAAAGATTTGTATTTCTTTATTCAAGAATTTTTTCTTGCTGCTCAATAGTCGCGGTAGCTGCTACGTCAAACTGCAGTATATTGTGATTACATTTAGTATGTAAATGAGGTACAATGGTGGTACTGACAGATTTAAACAAATGTAGAGAAATCCTATAATAGGTTGAGACTGAAATTAAAAGCTTATAGTAACTATATACATGTAGATTAAATGCAGAAACTCGGTCATAGTCGGACATTTCAGGTTTCGTTACATCCCTGGCGTCTGGTACCCATCACGGCGCTTCTTTAAGATATAACCTGGTCTATGGACTTAGTAGTTGAATACTTGTTAGTCCGACCGATACAATCAAAACATTACTTTGTACAATGTAATCCTGGGAGTAATGTAGCAAAGGCTACTTCATAGCGATAAAGTTCGAGTCATTCATTCCGTTCATAGGAAAGACTAATCAATGTTTGATAAATGTAGGGAAAACTAATGGCTTGGTATGTTTTTTTTCTATTTTACATTGTATTTTCCTATATTATTGGGTCTGAGGAATATATAGTAACTGGGAAATGTTCATTGAACAATAATTACTGAAATAGTTTAGTAATATTAAAACAAAGCCAAACCTTTATGTATCACATTTCAACTTTGGATCCTACTTTTTCAGTCCCAAATGTTACTTTCACAAGGCAAGACAATCTAATGGATCGCCGACCGAGGCAATTCATTATGCAATCGACATACACAAAGATGAGATGAATTGCTAATGGGTTCAATTCATAAGTACATATGAAAATGCACATAAATTAGACAAACTGAATGTATAAATCCTATAACTTTTAACTGAAGAAGTATCAATATTCAAAGGAACGCAATACAACTTTCACTTATTTAATACATACCAGCAAATGGAACGTAAATCTGTTTTATTCCAGAATGAAGCGACAAAAAAGCATCCATTTTGTATCGAGAAGTAATATCAACGAGTACCGCACATTCTGGTTCTGGAATATAAGACAAAACATAATAAAATATCATATTGCTTATCGCAAAGCGTGGAAAACTTTATGTGGGAATGTAATTTTCCTGCTGGAAAACAGGCTAACAAAATCAATGAAGAATTCCAGTAGGATTTCCGCAATTCTGTGTTTCTCGACACTGACAGCAATTTTCTTTTGTACTAAATCGGGTATTAATTTCATAAGTATAAAACATAAATCTGTCAGCACGTGCAAGATCTGTTGGTGAAAAATCATGTTGCAATCACAAGGTGATGAATTGATAAAGATAAGTATACAACACTTCAAGTCTTACTATTCTCAGGAACGGAACGTCCGCACCAGAATGAGGCACCCTAGCAACCACCGCACAAAAGGGTTAAGCCAGTTTCTGTCAGAGTAGCTTTCTTGTATTATCACTCGTTGGCCAAAATGTAAATTGCTGTTTGAGCTGTACTCATATAGAACGTCCTGACCATGCTGTACAATTCACAGAACGAGATGTTAATTTACAGTTTGTACGGACTGGGGCATTTATGCCGAGTTCCGTACAAACGGTAAATTATCATCGAGTTCTTTGACTTGTACAAGCATGGTTGGACTTTATATATTTACTATATACCCAAAATTTAAAAAAAATCAATTTCATTTGGCTTAATAACCAATTTTTTAATAAACATGTATGGCAAGGTAGTCCGTATTTTAGTGTACGGACCACTGTAGTTTTATACGGAAACTGGCTTACTGTCTTCGTACGTCAAAAATACGCGGTGAAACTGTTGATCACATACATCCCGATGCCGTAGGCAGAGGGATGTATGTGATCAACAGTTTTACCAAGTATTTTGACGTACGAAGACAGTCAGCCTGTTTTCGTATTATTATATACCTAAAAATGGCGAAATTTTACCTGGTCACGTGATCACATACCCCGTACGTCACAGTGTGACGTACGGGTATAAATACGCCATGGGTAGGAGCGGGCAGTATGTGTAGGATATACTACCACAGGTATATAATAATACATCATATGCCGAAACGGTGCGTATTTACAGTATATACGGCATGGGTATATAGTAAATGATTAATATGTCAAATTAAAGGTAGTTTGATGTGTTTCAATAAACTTTGTGGGATAGAAGTATCAATGTTTGAATCTGCAGCTTTATGTACTTTTGTGTAACTTTTGATTCTGACAAATGCATCCGCCTGTCATTCGCGATTTTGGCTGGTACCTTGATTAAACACCAAATAGAATTATCTTAGTAACACAAAGTAATAGATACAAACCTACAGGTTGTCTTTCCCATGCCTTTAGCTACACTTCAGTTTTTTGTTTTAAGTCTGTATGTTAGACATTTACGGATATATTCCCTGAGATGTACAGCGTGTTTTAACACTAAAAAAACCATTTGCCGTTGGTCGTATCATGTTATATATGTAGCTTTGGTAAAACGTGTCTCTTGGATGAAATAATCATCTGAATAATATGAAATTTTGGATACAGTTATAACACCCAATAACACCCACAAATTGCTTCACTAAATATTTTGATAAGTTTCAGTGTATAAAAAAGGGGAATTCATGATGGCTAGTGTCACAGTGACAAGTTAACCCAGTTGACAAGCATCGGTTTCACACTCATATGCATTTCTGAATTGGATGCTAACCTCAAAATACAAATATATTCAGAATCTTCAGACCTCAACCATTACACTGGCATTAAATATCAAAATTAACCCAGTAATTGCTTAGATGTGTAACAATATATTTTGCACAAATATGATACAAATTGTCAGCCCTTCAATCTGAAGCTGACCAATCATGGCAGAAAAAACTTCCTAAACCAAATAAACGTACTTAGAATTTATCAGTTAAATACTTTTCCTGTATCTTCGATATTAGGTCTTCATGGTTTTATACATGAATTAGTTAACCCTTTGCCGCTCTCACAGCAGATCTTTCGCTGTGCTAAAGTGAAGGATTTCTGCTAGGAGAGTGGGATATGACGTCGGCGCTGCTCCCAAGAATCCTCTTATTGGAAAATAGTTGCAGTCGAGTTAGCAATAAGAAATCTCAGTATCACTCACCTGAAAATGGGTGTGTACCTCTATATTCTTCATCTCTTTTATCAGCTGAGCTTCCTTTGTCACCAAATTGCCAGTCAAAATTCCTGTTAAGGTCGACGCCCGTACTGGTGCCACGCCAACAGTAATTGGCCGTCTGCTCCACAAAATGACGCCCATCAGGGTTTACCATGCCCACAATAAAAAGCTCCACCTGTAACACGCAGACAACAATCGGAGTGTTTTAGCGCGATTTGCATTTTTTTTTTTTGGGGGGGGGGGGGGGGGCGGATTTCTTAACCATAGTAGCATACAATATCTCAATACAAATAATACATATATTCCAGGATGGTTAACAAAGGGACGTGTGTGTCAGCCATATCCAAGTTGGCTGGTATTCATCACCCTTAAGGCTATGCTCCATTACATCGATTCATTGGAGATTGGGGGGTGATTCTTTGGTCGCCGACCGGCCGGCCTGAACTCCACATTCGTCGAGTCAGCCTGGAAGTAGGTGGCGCTACGAACCCTGCTTTTGACAGGGGAACGGCCATCTTGGAGAAGCAACTTCGCAATGCTAGGCCTATGGAGCGTTCAAACGTTCATCTACAATACTATCTAATATGTGAGGAAGTTTAAAGTACTTCTGAGTCACCTCTCTTGATAAAATCAAAGTTCCCTGTAATTTTCAGACCACATGGGAATGTGATAGCCGTGGTTTAGACTGTTGATACGATGTCAACAAATCATCGAAACAACCAGTTTTCTTTAAGTTGGCACTTTCAAAGCATGTCTAGATATTGTATCTAATCCTATTTAAACGATTACATGTAAAGATTGCACAGAAGAATGTCGGAAACAATATTTCTTCACCATTTAAGACTCTGACAGCGCTTTGTGGTCACCAGCAATATGGCGGACTCAGTCCGTTGTCAGGGAAATTTGCATAACTTGGAGGGTATTTTAAACCGGAAGTCACCAGATGACTCGGAGAATAATCGGCACCCGATCCCCACTGATTTTTGCATGGCTCTTGATACATTCTCTCACTGGTCGCCCTTCCATTGGCGATTGAGAGCCGATTTCTCCGATCTTGACTAGGGAAGAATGACTTGAGATGACAATAGAAAAATCAGATATGGTCGAAATGGAAAATTGGAATTCATTGTACAATTTTAGAACCAGAGTATCCTATAAACATTGATGACATCAAGGCTTATCTTTATTTACCTTCATTTTTCGCAATATTTAGCGGAAATTGAAGAGCTCTCGATCATCCTCCCATACAAATCCTAGATAGCAGACACTGGGCCAGTTTGGTAGTGGTGACATTTCTCGAAAACACAAAACTTTTATTTTTGAAAAATTAAAAAGTCAATTTTCCGGAAGCTATGCAAATGATTGGCCAAATTGACAAATTCAGGTGATAAAAGAGAAAAGAAATCAAAGTTTTTAGACAGAAATTGCAGAGATTGACCGCCACGCCCCCTAGCGACTGAATGGGGAACTCTGTTGTTGCGCATAATGTGGACAATGTTCACCAGAAGGCGTGACAGTCAGCATCCGACCGTGGGGATATCCGCGGTCGCAGTAATGGAGCAGCAGTGACTGGCAGTGGAGTAGGTGCCACGGCGAGGTGCCGATTGAGAAGAGATTGACAAAAGAACAGTGGAGCGCTAATGGAGCAGGACCACATGATGCTGCTCCATTAGCCCGATCACGGGAAGAACAACTCCGGTGAAAATTGGGTGGAGAATGGTCGGAGACTGGGTGGAGAACAAGGATTGGCGCAATGGAGCAGCGCCTTTATCAAGGTTTGATTTAAGTCTGTAAAAGGTATTTTATTTTTGGACCAAGTCAAAAAGGCTATACACCAATTTCAAACACATGAAATTAACGTTTACACATGTCATTTTCGAGAACAGGTAAATAGTCGTCATCGTAGTTGTGAGGGGAAATGCATTTACATTCTTTTTACTAGTATCTGAGTGGTATGTCAACCTTACAACAGGCAGACATATCCATTAAGGTTTTAGTTAGGAATTATAACGCATTTGTAACTCAGACACCTCAATAAAGTTAAGTGATTGGAATAATAACATCTTATGCAACAACTATAAGGACAAGAACAGTATACAATCTAATTGATTCATAAAAATAGACAACGATCATCAGATTTTCAATGAAGCATTATGTGGGAATATTTGCATCAAGGCTGCTCTATTTTTCGATTACACATTTTCTGTTCAAAAATGCATTAAAAAACACATACGGTTATTACGATAGTAAAAATGGTAGTGATATCACGGAGTCCGTGTTATTATTTATCTTTAACATCAATGAAATGTATGAGAAATACCCGAGCTCTATTTACCCTGGTCAGTACAAAGGTGGAGTATAGATATGCAGGCGAGTTTCGTGGAGCTGTGAGACCACTAGTGAGATTCTCCAGAAGGTGGAACAGACTCTCCACAGGTAGGAACTCCCGGGCGTGTTCTCCGTAGGACAACAACACTTTGACCTTTGGTGTGGGCAGCGAATGCGCTATGGCTCGCTGCCCGTCCGTGAAGTTTGTTACGTGAATCAGTAATTGAGGTCGCCCTTGACGAGATACATACGAGTTATCTAACTGAAAGCGAGTAATACAATACAATATAAACAATTAGTCTAAAATCATGTTTTTTATAAGGCCGATAAAATCATGTTAGCATCAGTTATAGCTCTCTTTATCCACAGGGCTTTTAAGAAACTAGATCCTGAAAAAGGCCACTGCTGTCCCAAAACGTTCTCTCAAATGTAACTAAATAATAAGTATAGAAGAAATAAACAATATATATTATCTAAAATTTCTAGAGTTGTTTGATTTGTGAGAAATATTCACTCGAAATTAAAATAGAGTTACAAAACATGAAATTAAAATTTGAAATTCCCCACGTGCATAATTATGGACCATAAATTATGACGAGAATAACATTTGAGAAGTGGCTTAATAACTGCATGGCAAAGCCCTACATATCCACATCAAAAGGAACACTAGAAACACTAAATGTATTACCTAATAAAGAAGTGATCTTAAAAAAAGCTTTAATCGACAAAGCGAAATAAATAATGTTAAATCTAATCTTAAACTACTAGATAAGATGACTGTAGAGGAGACAAGATGTTGGTATTGGTCTATTGATCCTTTAAGACCTCCAAATCTAGATTTTACTGTCGTTATCCTAGGCATTTAACTATTTTCTTAAATGATACTTGTTGTTCTAACAACCCTCTGAATATGGAAATATAGCGAAAGGTACATGGCCCATTTAGGATTATCCTATTACAAAGAATAATGTGGTTATGTTCATTAAAAGCTAAGAAACCAGTCATGCACTCACCTTCATATAGAGGGGGTTCCGAGCCACTATACTTTCAATATGTGACTGGATACGCGATAAGTTATGGTATATAGTGTAATCTGGTACATATTTTTCTTTCTGTGGTTCCACATCACGACCCAGAGATGGCAATGTGGAAAGAAAAATCACCAAACTTAGGAAGATAATCGATGGGAGAGAACGCAAAGGTGTCACTCTGTCAGGTATGTTCATCTTCACCGCCATTGCAAGACAGAACTGTCTTAGAACTGTAAAATACAGAAATGATAATTTCTATTCATTATATCCAGTTGCAGTAGCAGATACATCTAAGCTGGGCATATTTCTTCTGATATTCTTCAATTTCGAAAACAAAGTTCCTAAAACTGGCTGTGTAAAAACATAATTCAATTGTCAGTTTCTAAATCATAAACTTAGAGGCGAACATATATATGTACGAAATGTCTGAATACGAATACAACTAAATGTTAGGTACTACATTTTAGTCTTTGGCTCTAACCACCTAAAACTGCAGTCCATGTTTTCCGATCTTATTCAGCCTACAATTAAATAAAACCTTGTTATCACACAGTTAATCAATGACGAGAATCATATAACCATAACTAGGTTAAAGTAAGCATTATATCTGCTTGCTTCAGTGTAAGTTGGAAATATAACAATGGTAATAATTGAGTAAAGGGGAAACATACCAATTCCGAACACTCCTTTGGTGGTACACACTGCTCCTAAGATGTGGCAAATATTTATTTCGTATCGAGGGTGCTTCTTTGGTTATCAAGGGTGCTTGTTTCATAATCAAGGGTATCACATGACGAAATTGAAAATATACAAGTTGGAGTTACTTGATAAGAGTGGAATGTCGATTGCGAAGGAATATGATAATAGGAAAACAATTTCCAGGTGATAACAATCCAGAATTTCTCAACGAGAATCTAGAGAATTATTCAATTCAGCCAAAGCTTCGTTAAATAATTTCTTAGATCCTCATCTGTAATTTTGGATTTTTTCACCTGGCATTCATTTCCTTATTATTATATATAATTCAAATATTGATAAAAGTTGTTATTTTCTTTTTTATCTCAAATCAACAGGGGATGCCGTTCCACTCTAAAAGGGGCTGCTCCACCAACCAGGTGCTGGCCCTGGCTTGGGGCTGTACGGGGGTCGCCCGCAGATTTGACCTGTTGCAAGCGATGACCAGCATAGTGGAAGAGTGTGGAAGGTGCCCCCTAATTTCGTGTAGAATATACCGCTACTGGATGGCCAGCAGTTGCCTGAGGAACACCGGCCTGGCCTACAACCCACAAACCCTGCTCTCCAATGAGCTGGTCGGCAGAGTGGTGCAAAATTTCAGATCATGTCCACATAAAATCATTCAGTCCTGCATGGAAAGCTTTTGCCGGCTGGAATACATGGCTGGCTGGTAGGTTTGATGTGAGTATGAAATGCGCATTAAATACTTCTCGATTATACTTGAAGTGATGCTGTCAACATGAATGACTGCTACCTGTGAACTGCTAACCTCCAAGCGGCGACCGAACATTTGGACATTTTCGAAAGTATTGGCAGGATTTTAGTGCCAGAGTGTGCTATACACATTCATAACATCAACGCTTATGTTTATTTACCTTCATTGTTCACTGCAGTATTCAGAGGTGAGCTCACATTGTAACTGTACAAATCCCAACATAGCAGCACACTGCTTTGCTTGGTCACCGGATTTTGGACAGACTGGGCTCTGCAGTGCGTGAACACAGCTTTGAAGTGCCCCGTATTGAATTAACGCCTAACTCGGTTAACATGTTAGTGCAGCTAACGTCCACCAGGTGGCGTGGCAGAAGGATTGCCCCATCGGTGCCGGTCAACTACCCGGCTTGGTGGAAGTGGTCGCTGGGTGCCTGCTGGGCATCATGTGGGCCCAATGTGGTCGTCGGTCGGCTAGAATAAGGTGGTTGGTGGAAGGGCTCAGAAAATTTTGACATTTCCAGCTGGCTTGGAGTCAGGTGCCAGCGGGGTCAGCCGACCTGCCTGCCTGTTGAAGGCCTAGTAGGTGGAAGAGGCCCTTTATTGAGTAACTCCAATTTGTATATTTTCTTCATGCATGTCACAATCTAAGCTACCATCTGATTAGGCCACTAAAAAAACAACAACTTGTTTCTCATCACCGCGCGCGTCAGAAAAAACGTTTTCAGAAGATTTTTTTTTTTTTTTTTAATAAGATGAATCTTGATATAAATCATGAAAGATATGAGTATTTGGTATCAAATTAAAGCTCCTGATACCAGGAATGCATTGAATGTGGTTATGTGGTTGGCAAAAATGATACAATGAGTGTAACCAATTATGTTTATCAATGTAGAATAGCCCCCCCCCCCCCCCTGCATAAGTGGACACCCTCCGTTCTGGGCCAAAGTGTCTGCTAATGTGGGGTGTCTGCTTACATGCAGTTTTCAGTCTGTTGATGGTTATGCTATATAAAGGAAACCTATGAAAGTTTAGGGCCAGAGTTCATATCCCATCAAGTTTGAATCGTGTAGTAATTCACACGGCGAAGCCACGTGGATTGTATAGCGATTCAAATGAGATGGGATCAAGCTCTGACACTAGACTTGAATATAAGGGTTAATTCAATAATTAAAATGTCTGAACAATCCATTATGGTTGATTTGTGGTTCGTGGTCAAACTCCCAGTAAACTTGAATATGTTTCTCAATTTATCTCACCCTTTACATTGACTAATGTGCTAAAATTTGTTGAATATACCAGGGGTGAGATAATGTAGAATATCATACATTTATATAGGTGAAACTATGGCATAGATACCGAGGAAACCTATGAAAGTTTAGGGTCAGAGATTGTTTCCCATCAAGTTTGAATCGTGTAGTAATTCACAAGGTGAAGCGTGTGAATTAAGTAGCTCTGGCCCTAAACTTGAATTGCTTTCTGAATTTATCTCACCCTTCATTTTCACATTGATTAAAGGGCTAACATTTGTGACATAATCTCCCGTTGGATGGTGTTGGATACGAGTTCCCAATGTTAGGTCTATGGAAAGAAATACCATGGGTGAGATGTTATAGAGAAACCTATTCAGGTTTAGGGTCAGAGCTTGTATCCCATCGAGTTTGAATCGTGTAGTAATTCACAAGGTGAAGCCGCATGAATTATGTAGCGATTCAAATAAGATGGAATCGAGCTCTGACACTAAACTTGAATAGGTTTCTGAATTTATCCTACCCCTAATAAAAAGCGCCATATGCTTAACATGGGATTTTGTCACAGGTGTGACATAAAGTGTTGTTTATGCCACTACTTTCTGATACTGAAAAAATATGGAAATGGGGTAGGATAAAATCTAGACGCTACTCTTTTGAGTTTGAGCTTATGTATGCCACTCATTTTGTTGGCTCTGTAATGTCACTCATCTTCGACTCGTGAAATTATGGAGCCAACAAAATGTGTGGCATAAATAAACTCAGACTCAAACTTGACTTCTCTTCATATTATCTCACCCTTCACACTGGGCTACATTTGTGACATAATCCGCCTTTGGATAATTCTCCTTAATATCTCATGGGAATTGGATATGAGTTCCCAATGCTAAGTCTATGGGAAAAAATATCAGGGGGTGAGATAAACTGTTATAACCAGACAGACACCCCACAGACACCTACTAGACACCTCCAGTAGTCTACGCAGGCCGGTAGACTGGTGTTTAGACAATTAGACACTAAGCAATACACGCAATAGACTAAGAATCAAGATAATCTGGATAGTTGTCCCTACACCACCCAGGCATATTTAATAAGGTGTCCCTCTGATGTAACCACTAACACTGGGTTAAATGACTTTTTGTACTGAAATAATTGTCCGTTAATATGGGGTGTCTATCTGAAGTCCATTTTATGACACTTCAAAGGCCATCTCTGATCCAGCAAAAAGAAAAGAAAAAAACGAAAAAAACGCCCTCGTCATATTTTTCATGACTTGGTGATGATTTTTTTGAGTGGCCTTATAGTCTCATTTTTGTCACATGATAGCCTCAATAAACAAGAACCCTTGAAAACAAATCAAGCACCCTCAATATGAAACATATTGCACACCCTAGCAGTGGTATGTAACGGAAAGATGTTTAGCCAACAGTATATATACTGTTGGCTAAACATCTTATATATATATAGATTAGGGAGTGTTCATTAATTATGGGCAGGGGGGGCACAGTTTTTGGTCGAAAAAAAGTTGCCCCTCCCCATTGGAATACCAAAAAAAATGTTGCCCCCCCCCCCCCCCTTTGGACTGAAACACAGGCACAGGCAAATGCTTGAAGTGTGATAGCATCAAGCACAATGCCAACTGGTTGAAGTAGGCTGCACTACTATACGATGCTATGATGGCAGTTTGAGTTGATGCTCCTAGTCTTATATATAGTTGTTAGATTCTGCTAATGTTCTAACTCGAAAGCAGGGATGCAACCCCTGCCAAATTGAGGCTGTACTTGGCAGCTAGCAGACATGCCAAAAGCCCCCTGTCTCCTGTACCCATATAATCAATCATAAAGCTTGACTACCTAGAACCTAATTCCCAATTAAGTCACTTATTGAGACTTGGATGTTCACATTCAAATATCCAGCAGCAACTGCTTTCTTGATTTTTGCCATCAGGTGGTAGTCTTCAGACTCCATTGCAGGATCTTAATGGACCTTCACTGTTTCTTGTATCAGTATCATTGACATGCAAATATGGATGTTCTGGCAATTTGTTATAGTCTGGCATGGTGAGAGGGATCCATGGTATGAGTGGATCAATCCATAGTGTGGCAATACAGAAGGAAGTCCCTTTTTTTTGCATGTAGCACCTCAAAGTACGGTACTAAATGTAGAGTTCTCAATGAAGAGTTCTCTTTGCTCATAGCGCTCTCCCATAAATATAGTAATCTAATTAAAATAAGCAGCAACAGTGGCCTTTTGGAGCACTTGATGTTGTAGTAAATGCTTTCAATTCATTGATGTTGAAAAAAACCTAATGATCTTGTGAGATTGTATTGATTCTGGGACAAATGCACTAGTATTTGTCCATTGTTGTCTCCCTCCACATCAGTCTGTCAGACTGAGTGAGGGTGTACACCCATCTCCCAGTAGAGAAACGGTACTGTAACCATACACACTGGACTTCAGGGAGTGATACAACTATGGTTACCTTGTGTGTTAATCATTACTATATAAGTACAACTAAGCTGATTTCTTGTGATATGATATGAATGCATTTCATTAAAAATATCAATTATTTTCATTGAACACAAATATGGGAGTGTGCCTCATTGTTTAGCTAAGAACGTCGACCCCCAGCAGAAAGTGAAAGAAATTTCGTCCACCACATGGGAATACCCAAAAAAAAGTTGCCCCCCCCCCCCCTTTGGAATACAAAAAAAAAAAGTTGGCCCCACCCCCTTGGAATGCCCCCAAAAAAGTTGCCCCCCCCCCCCCCCCGGCCATAATTATTGAACGCTCTATTAAGTATATGGCATGTTAGTACTATGGACAAAAAACTATAAGACCCGACTATAAAAATGGAAGATCTCACTGGCTGGCATAATTGAATAGTCACAGCAGGTAGTTTAGAATCATTACAAACAATACACAGAATTACAAGTACTCACCGGGACGCTATCTCTATAATGTGGGTGCAGACATTGCCTGTGAACGGAGATCTGGGAAATAGCAGACAGCTTCAGACGTACCGTAGGAGCCTTGGACTGTGTCATTGGTCTTGGAGCTGGCTAGTCAGACGGGTCCGACCCTATACCCATGTATTAGGGAACGTAGTTGTTTGGGTCGCCACGACTAGGAGCTGGCATGTGTCAGTAAAAAAATAACTAGTATTCAGATTTAATAGAAGTACCCAACCTTCATATCGTTTTCAAGGGAAGTATATTTCCAAGTGCATATAGTCAGGCATGCATCCGGTTATTAACAATAATAGCCCCACATTCCGTCACTTTAGAAGTTAGATTAAGAGTTAGATTTTGATGGATGCCCTCACGAGGGCAAATGTTGTTCAGCCTCAGGTCATGTTATTTAATGATTGAATAGGGAAATGTTTGGTAAAGTTTAAAGAGAATTCATCCTATATCACAGTTATGACTTACGTTCATGCACTTGTTTGAGTGATCTCAATGAGTGTAATTATACATTCAATGTTCATGTTTAGAAACAACAACAAACACCAACCAGCAAGACAGCTGACCGGAAGCCACTCTAGCATTTGCACGGGCACCATTAGACTGTGTCCCCGTCTCAATCACATCATTAACCATGATGAGGGCCAAGGGACACGTCGGTTAGTCCTCCTACACTCCGCAAGGTGAAATCAAGTAGTGTGTAGTGCTATCAACATTCACCAGACGGCGTGTTCACGGTTTCGGGATTAGACGATACTTTCACCACAGAGTAGAGAGATATATCTAATCTATTTTACTCTGTGCTTTTTGCCGCGATCTGTCAAAATCAGTATTCAGTCAGTATAAGACAATACTTTCATTGAGTACGGTATGCGCCTGCCAAGATTATGGAGGATTCTCTGCAGGACAATCCCCTTCCTGATCAACTCCCTCGGATCAAGATGTAGTGGGCAACGCAGACTTGTGTTGAGATGAACTACTTGAGGTGTTTATTATATAAATTCCATCCATGCCCGTTTTGCTGTCCGCTTCATTTAATATTGACAGAGTAATGTACAATGATACATGTTTACATTCACTGTCTAGCCTAGTCTATCTGAATAAATAATTTCATCCCCATGGGCAGAATGAGACATTAAAAGGGTTACCGGTACGTGTCTGTAATGTGTGAAATATGAGAACAATTTAAGGGACCATTCATTATTTACGACATGGGGGATGAGGTATTGGAGGGGGGGGGGGGGATTATATGGGGGTATTTGCCTTGGGGGGCATTTTATTTAGAGGTATTTGCCTGGGGGTATTTCATTTGGCAGTATTTGCCTTGGGGGAGGGGGGGGGGGGTCATTTTACCATGGTATTTGCCTGGGGGGCATTTCAATTTCAATGATTTACGTTTTTGTGATTCACCCACATAAGAGGTTCTAGAACTGTGTATTTTGGATAATCTATACAATTTAGAGGCCAATAGTGTCTGATCTCTTCTAGCATAATTAAGAAATTTACATAATATATAAGCATGGTTGTAGTGTTAATTGGTTTATTACTCCACCACATAGGGGATGAAGGGCTGGACATATTTGACAGTTTTGTTTTCAAGCCCCAAGCTGATAACCCCATAGATGGACAACCACCTATCCCAGCAGAGGACCCTAATAATTATGACACAGTCATTGAAAAGTACACTGAGTATTTTGGTAAGAGGGATCCACAACTGTTGCTCAGGGAACAATTCTGGTTTCATCTCAAGAGGGGGGCCTCCCAAACATTGGAGTCATGGGTGCTAGCAGTAAAGAAGTTTGCCGCAGAATGTAAATTCCCGAAAGACTATATGGAGCAGGCAGTATGAGACAAGTTAACATTCTCATGTACAGAAGAGTCATCGAAAGCAAAGCTGTATGATGTTGGCGCAGGGCTGACATTGAACAGAACTGTCTAGATCCTGTACCAGAAAGAAACTACTAGATACAAACTCCAAGAGTCGAAGAGTGCGAACATCGATGTAGTGCGCAGCAGGTTCAAGAAAAGCAGCTCAAGCAAGTCAACAGATAAAAAAGTGAAAACCGGCGACAGAATTAAGTGTGGCTATTGTGGAAGTGAGCACATGAAAGGCAAAAAGAACTGTCCTGCAAAAAGTCACACTTGTGAGAAGTGTAAATTAAAGGGTCATTACTCAAAGGTTTGCCGCACGTCTAAATCTCGGGTTTCGCAGGAAATCGCAGCACTTGTGAAGTCAGAAGTGATCGTGCCTGTAGATGAACCAACGGACTGGTGCGCATCTATGGTGGTCATACCAAAGCCAAACGGGAAAGTACGATTATGTGTGGACTTGACTAAACTCAATGAAGGAGTCCGTCGTGAACTCTATGTGATGAAAAAAGTAGAAGAGACCCTTGGGAGTACATTAAAACCCCTCTTCCGGGACATCCCTCTTAAGGGGACACCCCGCTTTAGGGGACAAATTGCTCGGAACGGAAATTTTTCCTTCTATTAAGAGTTTATTTTAACCCCGCTTAAGGAGACACCCCGCTTTAGGGGACAGTTTTTCGGTACAGAAATGCTTAAAAACCCCGCTTAAGGGGACAGTTTGGAGGGACATCATATCAAAAACACTGAAAATCCAAGTTTATGGTGCCCGTTTGTACGGGACAGACAGTTGTCACAACCAGAATAATAGACTGAGCATTCCCGGGCGTGCGCGGGCGGCCGGAGTGTGTTGTTTAAGTGGTAATCCCTACATCTCTAGCGGGTCTAGGCGGGCCACAGTGAGTGGATATTAGTACCAGTGATTTTCGCGCCTGCTGAAGGTGCCAGGTAAGAGGCCCGCTTACAGGTTAGCGGTGGGCGACACAGGGAGGGCTGGGGGCTTTGAAGGTACAGTATTCAGTGAGCCGTTGTGGCTCTGGGCGGCTCACAGTGAGTCTCTTATAGGGCTGCTGAATTCTCTCAGAAGTTACAGGGGGGGGGGGGGGGGGAGACATTGACCGGGGGGTATAAAGGAGCAAATTTCACAAGGACTGTATTTCCATCTTCAACCTCTTTTATCTATTTATTTTTAATTTTTTGTACATTTATATTAATTTTTATTCATTTATATTGTATAATTTATATCTATTTGCTTATTTATTAATACACCTTTTAACCTAATAACCATCATTTCCTTCATTTATGTAGGTATTCTCTATTGTATAACCACTGGCATCCTGAAAACCCCGCTTAAGGGGACACTTGGCTCGGAACGGAGGGTCTCCCCTTAAGAGGGGTTTTACTGTATATCAAGTGGAAGTGTGTTCTCGAAGCTGGATGCTAATTCTGGCTTCCACCAAGTGTTACTGACCGATGAAAGTGCAAAGCTTACAACATTCATAACACCTTTTGGTAGATATATGTTCGGTAGATACCCTACGGAATCTCATCCGCACCTGAGCACTTCCAAAAGCGAATGGACAAAGAACTGACAGGCCTACAAGGAGTGTTGTGTCACATGGATGATATCCTCGTGATCAGCAAAGACAAACAAGAGCACGATGAACGTCTAACTAAAGTACTGAACCGACTGCAAGACAGCAGGATCACTTTAAACAAGGAGAAGTGTGTCTTCGCCTCAAACAAACTTCACTACCTTGGTCAGGTGATAGATGCAGTTGGAATCAAGAAAGACCCAGCGAAGGTCAAAGCGATCATTGACATGCCTGAGCCCAAAGATGTCCCAGATGTCAGACGATTCCTTGGCATGGTCAATCAGCAAATGAAGTTCCTAGAGAATCTTGCAGAAGTAACAAAACCTATCAGAGATCTCCTTAAAAAGGATTCCGAATGGACTTGGGATCTCCCACAAAAAGCAGCGTTCAACAAACTGAAGCAAATGCTGGCTTCCGACAAAGCCCTTGCTTTATACGACCCAGAAAAAGAGACAATCATATCTGCAGATGCAAGTAGTTATTGTGTAGGGCCCGTGATCAGACAACGCCAGAAAGATGGGAATCTCAAGGCAGTTGCTTATGCCAGTAGATCAATGACAAATACGGAGGGCAGATATGCTCAAATCGAGAAAGAAGCATTGGCGACCACATGGGCACTTGAACACTGGAGCGATCTCCTTATTGGCATGAAGTTTCATGTGGAAACCGACCATAAGCCGTTAGTGCCACTATTCTCAACCAAATTGATCGACGAACTACCAATCAGAATCCAACGATTCAGACTCAGACTGATGAGATTTGACTTCACAATCAGTCATGTTCCTGGAAAGCTCCTAACCACAGCAGATGCTCTCTCGTGGGCACCACATGAAGAGTCAAGAAGCGATCAGCAAGCAGTGGATCTTCAACATGAAGTTGAGGCATATGTGAATGCTGTCATGGTATGCCTTCCAGCATCAGATAAATGTCTAGATGAGATCCGCCAAGCACTAAAAGATGAGACACTGAGTGTTGTCATACACCATGTAGAACATGGATGGCCAGAAGCTACACGTGACATATCTGGTCCACTTGTGAAATACTGGACTGAAAGAGGGAACCTCTCTCTACATGAAGGGTTACAACTACATGGTAGACAACTCATTGTGCCAGCTAGCCTGAGAGTTGATGTCTTACGAAAACTGCATGATGGTCACCAAGGACTAACCAAGACTACAGCCAATGTCAGCTACTCAGTATGGTGGCCTGGAATAACCAAAGATGTTGAGAAGAGAGTGAAAAATTGTGTCACTTGTGCGAAGCATAGGAGAGAACGGGTCGAACCTATGAAAGGAACAGAATTCCCTGAATGTCCTTGGTCAAGAGTGGCAGCCGATTTTTTCTATCATAAAGGGCTGACATACCTACTTCTCGTTGACTATTACTCAAGAGACATTGAGGTGTGTCAAGTGACTAAAAATGTTGATTCGGCTGAGACCATCGCTAAAATGAAGAGGATGTTCTACCATCAAGGCATTCCTGATATTCTGTTTAGTGATAACGGACCACAGTTTGCATCAGCAGAGTTCAAATGCTTTGCAGATCATTACAAATTTGAACACCTTACATCATCTCCAAGATATCCTCAGTCAAATGGTGAGGTAGAGAGAACTGTTCAAACCATGAAGGCAATCTTGAACAAGACAGATGATGAATACCTTGGCCTTCTTTCATACAGGAATACACCACTGCAAAATGGATTTTCACCAGCCCATCTCAATATCGGGCGTAATTTGAAAACCAGAGTTCCAATTCACCCAGATGAACTGAGACCCTGCACACCTGATGCCGATCTTGTCAGGAGGAGAGAGAGAGACTATAGGAAACAAATGCCTATCAACTACGATCGTCATCCCAGAGCCACTGAAGCCAATGAATTATCGCCTGGAGACAGAGCATGGCTTCCAGACCTGAAAGTGGAAGGAAGGGTTGTTGGCAAAGCACAGAGCCCTAGGTCATATATCAGATCAACACCAAATGGACTAGTGAGACGGAATCGATGGATGACCAGAAACCTAGGCCCTGGTCCCAATATACCACCAGTTCACCAGAGTGATCCAGCCACAACTACAACAGTGGTTACACCAACTATTACTCGTCCACAACCTGTGGAGATCACTGATGCCCATCCAGTGGTCACTTCACCAACTCCTGATCGAGGTGCCACCCCTAGCGTACCTGATCCGGAACCGAGAAGATCTAAGCGACAGAGATCTGCTCCTAAAAGACTGATAGAAGAATACTAATGACTCTTCTCTTTCAGATTACTTATTATATTACTTTATAAGTTAGAAAGCATTTAAAGTTACCAAAGAACATTTGATTGTATTATTTCATATTCAAAGACAATGAACAGTCCATTTACTTTCAGAGACTTTCATATACATATTGACTTATAAGAGACTTATAGAGTTACTAGTATATCATAGTAGTTATCTCATATATGAAAAACTTTGAGAAATAGTATTATCTAAACGATAACTCTCTTGCAAAGGGAGATGTAGTGTTATATGAGCACACCGCCCTGGTGGCTTTTCTTGTAACTAAGATATGTAAAAGTTGTCTGGGACTGCTACCAGTTACAGGAAGTGAAATCTGGTCATGCTTGAATACAACAGTTAACAAGAAGATGAATCTACTTGTCTTTTATTAATCTAAGCCCAGAAGCTTTACAAGAATGGTGATTGTGGCAAAGAAGATAATAAGTGAGGTAGCCTACTGTAACACCTGGCAATGCCATGTCTGTGGAGTGGGAGCTCATCATACTAAGACTTCTTGTTATCTGCCATACAAGAGCTTTTTTGAGATAATTAATGTTCATTGCAATGTTTTTCAATTGATGCTCATCTTACTAAAATTGGCAGCATCACAGGGTTATTGCAGGTCCTTGTATTTTTTTTTTTTTTTTTTAGACAATTCTTTGTTGATCAATTCAAATCTTGATTTACAAGTATTTCTCCCCAGTGGAGATCGTGTTATTGTAATCTTTTTGTTCCATAGGGGTTTTGTTGGAAAACACTGTGGGTGGAATTTTTTTTTTGATGTGGCATTATGGTGAGAGGTGTTAGAGGGAATGATGAAGATAAATCGGCTAGCTGTATGCCCGTTATCCAGAGTGTTTAGGCCTTGTGGGGCGTGTCTTCAGTCGGTGGATCCAATTAAATTCTATTTTGTTTCAGAGTCTCGCTGCTTCTTTTGACTCTGGGTGTTTGTATTTTTAATCTAATACATATATACTTTAACATCCTCAGTGCCATTGTAGGAGGTTTGGTTGAAATGGTAAGGTACTTCATTCTTGCTTGATCGTTTCTTTATACAGTTGAGGTGTTCTCTAATTCTTTCTTTTATCTTGCGCTTGGTTTGTCCCACGTATTGTGTTCTGCATGTTTTGCACTCAATACAGTAGATGACATTGGAGCTGTTACAGGTGACGTTCCACTTTGTTTGATGTTGTCTTCCGGTTGCTTTTGACTCGATTGTGCCTTCCATGGAGATTAGGTTGCAATATTTGCAGTTTATTTTCGTGCATTTATTGCAATTTTCAGTTTTTCTCGTTTCTATTTTTGTTTCTTCTTCTGTTCTTACCTCGGCATCTATCTCTCTTTTGTTGTGTGGGATACAGTTGGTTCAAGCTCTCACTGAGTAGTCACGGACGTTTTTTGGTCGTCGATATATCTAGAAATGATCGAGGAAGGGGAGTCTGTAGTAGGTCTGTTATCCCACATTGGGTTTCTGGCCGAGAAGGCGGACTCTTGTATCTTCACTACTTCTGCTTTAGTGAAATATGATGAAGAAGTAAGAAAAAACGTGGTAAAGAATGGTCTAAAATCATTTTCTGGTGGCGAGCAGATGTTGGCTACCCGCTATCTAGGTGCGGAATCAACCCGTGAAGTTGTGAAAAAGAAAGTTCAACCGGGTAAGAAGCAAAGTTCAAAGGTACGAGGTTAAGACGGTAAAATCCGCCACTGTATCAACTTCCAGGATGGAAACTTGTAGTTTTTCGAATTGCAAGTATGACCACCGTTGTGCTTCTTGTGATGGTGTCCATGCTAAATTTGAGTGCGAGTTCTGGATTATAACTCAGAACCCTTCATAGGATAGTACCAGTGAACTTCTTATGTAAAAGGAAGGTAATACAGTCGAACATAGAAAGATCGTTTAGGCAGATCGCTGGCCTTTCCATGAAAACTGACAACTTGAGGTTGTTGGCTTTGGACTTTCAGGTAAATTTGCCTTGATCGATCTCTCCATGGAATTGTATATGTATAGTAAAACTCTGCTTAAGGGGTCACCCTTTGTCCTGGGCCAAGTGTCTCCTTAAGCCGGCTGTCCCCTTAAGCCGGGTTTTCAGTCTGCCAATGGTTATATAGTAGAGTATACCTATACAAACGAAGGAAACAGGTTATTAGATAAATGGTATTTTAAATAACACATTCTAAGCAAATAAATGCAATACAAATACGAAAATAAATATAAAACAAATACACAAATGTATGAAATAAATGAATGAATAATACATGGACTTTCTGTGGTGTAGCAGCTCTATGCCTATTGACAGTGCCGATGCAGTGCATCACAACATCCACCACCTCAGCATCGTTTCTGTTCATTTAATGTTTCCAGGCCCTCTCCAAAGCACCTTCAAAGCTTCCAGCCTCTGCCCCCTCCCCCTTACCCATTTTAGCGGGTGCGAAACTCAATGGTGCTAAAACCCACTAAAAGTGGCCAGCCAAGGGCCGCTGGAGACGTGATGATTATCACACTCTCAGGAAACCCTGGTCGCTGTCGCCTGCCCGAGAATGCTTTGTCTATAGGCCTTTCTCCACTGGCCGGCGATGCGCCTTATCTGCTTAGTTACGCAATGCATGCGGCCAAACATTCCCCTGGCAACATATACTTCAGCATTGGAGGACTGAGTGTATAAGCATAATAAGTTTATAATACCCATGCACATTATTTCCATAGAAATAAAAGCGGTTGCATCATATTCATATGGTATTCTAGCTCCAAATTGATGTATCATACATGCATACCACCTCAATGATACCATAGATATATCTTAGATAACACAGGTATACCCAAGCTGTATACACAATAATGCATTGGCAGGCATAGCTATAATATGCTTATCTTTTTCCAAGTTAAAAACCAAGATGATTACCAACTATAAAGTTTAGACAGCTCAGACTCTCTGATACAATACCCAAGTTTGCTCCAACAATTTAATCTGTCACAAAACAACACTCCTGCGATCACACCCACCGTTCACACTTTAGGTGTGATTGGTGTGTTTCCTATACATATATGGCTGGACCCGGCAGTGTTTGTCCGAGCGGCCGCGTATCTAGACAGTGGGCCATTAGGCGGCGCTGAACGGCAACACCTGTATTGTCTTGGTATGTGTTGGTATCCCCTTCTTGCGACAACTGTCTAGGCAGTACACAGAGGCACCATAAACAAGGATTTCATATAATCTGGAGTGTATTTGATAAAATGATGAATATCTCTTTGGTGTGCTACACTCATTGATATCTCGGGTATCTCAGTGTGTATGGTGAGACACGCGTCTCATTTACACAGAATTTTTTTTTTTGTATCTGATAAAATGTCTCTCCGAACTGTCCCCTTAAGCAAGGTTTTGAAGCATTTCTGTACCGGAAAACTGCCCTCTAAAGCAGGGTTTATCCTTAAGCGGGGTTAAAATATACACTTAATAGAGGGGACAATTTTCGTTCCAAGCAAATTGGCCCCTTAAGCGGGGTGTCCTGGAACCGGGGTTTTACTGTATAGACAAAGACTTTCATGAGAGTGATCTTAAATTTTCTTAGCACAGAGGAACATATCTCTCTCAATTCTAACCTGAGAAGTGGATTCAACATTGTTATCCAAGCTGGACTAATTTTATTAGAATATCTGCCTCCTAAAAATATGTATGTAATTAAGGCTACATATTTGTTAATGCTTTGTTCATTTTTTTTATTCTCATACTTCTCTTTAGTTCTCACATGTATCACATTACTTCTATCTTTGTAAAGTTTGGGGGAAAAGAAACAAAAATATATTTGATTCTGTAGAGTTTAGAAAAAAGGAAAAAAACTAAAAAGAGAAAAGAATCCAGCATGTAAAGGTATATATATTACTCAAGATGTTTGACGATACTACAAACCTGCATAATCCTTCTTTAAAATATATGTATAATACTGTCCTTGAAAATAGGTAATGTATATAGTTATTGCTCAACAAACCAGGACAACTAGATACTTTTTATACAGAAATAAAAGCTATTTGAAAAAACAAGTGCCAAGTGTGCATTTTAAAATAGAAATATTGGCATTAAAGACTAAATTAGCGGGTGGACACATATCCTGTGCTTATTTAGCTATAAAAAGCAAAAGTGTGGTCAGGTCACCTAGTGACTCTACAAGCAGGTGTACTACAGAAGGATATAACCATAACCTAAAGAACAACCGTACACCCACTAATAAAGTACTAGTAAATATCCATGATCAACGAACACAAGGTATATGTCACTATTTACATTATTCGTATTTCTGAACATCTATACAACATTTTTCACTGCATTTCCACTGTCTTTGGATCGATTTCAAATGTCTGTTCTTTGACCTCCGTTTGAGCAGATAGTTTTTGTGGTAGACATATTCTCTGCTGGGCTTGGTCCTCTGTATGGTCATCATTTGTTTCCATATCTAATGTCTCTGGATCCTCATTATCAAAGTATTTTTCTTGTTCATCACGTTCTCGAATGTCCAATGAATCATATTCTTCGTTCGCATCAACTTTCCTGAAGGCAAAACAAGTTGACTATGTTTTACATTAAAATTTTGTTAAATTTTAAGAAATTGATATTCTTTCAAGAATCTGAAGGGATAATCTACCTACAGTTTATTCAAGAGCCCAATTAATGTTTTTAGTGAAATGAAAATCCGATTAAATGATTCAACCACACAAATCTATAGAACCAGGGGGGTGTTTTATAGTCGTGACTATCGTTAATAGTGATCGTTTCCAGCGTATCGCGTTTCATAGTCGTGATGAATACTTAACAGTGATCAGTCACAGGTGTGACCGATTGAGAGTGACCATTTTGCGTTGCATAGTCGTAATCATCACTAGTGATTTTTCCATAAATGTTCAATAAAACGGTCACTATTAGTGACAAGCCAATGCATGTCACTATTCGGATTCCACCCAACGTTTGAAATGGCAAGTGTAGATAGTTGTTGACCCTATGCATGATACATGCGTGTGGAGAACTTCCTGCGCTCACATTTCATGGACTTTTCTAAATTGTAACTCACACTCTCTTAATAAGCGACTAATGATGAAATGAAAATGTGAAGTGAGAGCGGCCGTCGTTAAGGAAAGCGCCGTCGGAATTCTTTTACAACGTCATTTGCTACTTTTTTTCCCCTGCGAACACTGCGCTACTCAGGTTTAACGCTCTGTAGTTTATTTTCCTGAAAGCGGTGCAGTGCACTCTATTACGATCGAAGGGTTTAGCGAGTTTTCACGCCATTGAAACCAATGTTAAATCCACTGTACTTTTCTGGTAATATCTCAGTAAATATACAATCAAAGCGGCTGCTGGGAGAGTGTGGCAGGGTCAAATACAAATGGAGCTCTTCAGTATTGGAGGTGAAGATATCGCCAATTTAATGTGTAACTTAGGTCGGATTTCCATTTCCTGTTTGGACAGACAATTTCCGAAATTGACTTAGCGAAGATAATTGGTTACTGGCAGGTAAATATCCATAGAAATAGTGATTGTTTTGATTTGATCATTATAATAGTGATCGTTTCAACAGGGACCGTCCTAATAGTGATCAAATCAACTGTGATCGCACTGTAAAATAGTGATCGGGTCTATGCATCGCAAAACAGTGACGGTCACTAGATCAGTCACTCTTTTTCCGTGGTCACTAATAAAGACGTCACTGTCTATAAAACAGGACCCAGATTTCAGAATTCATGGTGATATATCTGAAGTTCTATCTTAATTATTTGATTCTTTTGCGCTGTACTTTGAAATACAAGTAAAAAGACACAGTAAATTTATATAATTAGGGTGTTATAATGCTTATATCATAAACCATACGTGTAGTCAAAGAAGTCTTGGTCCTCCCCATTGAGGAAACGAAGCTGCATTATTCTGATGAATTCTTCTCGGAGCATGCGTTTCTCTTCACTTGAAATTGTAGGTTTTTCATCTTCTGTATAATTAGAAAATAACAACAAAGTTAATGATCAAAGGGTTTGTTTTTACTTCTGATGTCCAAAGTATTCTCGAATAACGCAGAAAAACCTATCAAGGTATTAATGATAGCATTGCTTGTGCTCTGATTAAATTCAAATAGGCTTTCCTGCGAATGATGTCTTGATGTCACTGCTATAAAATCTGATAAAATATCATAGATTACAATACAGTAAAACAAAGTAATTTTCCTTGTGTATTTTTCTATACAGTTCTATACTATAGAAACTTGGTTACGGCCACCCACAGCACTGTGGCAATATGGGTGGTCGCGGGTTATCCACGCCTCTGGTGTGACCTATTTTGACAACCATACCAAGATCGCGCGAGTGTGAAGAAGGTGCACTACCTTCAGACTCCAGTTCACTTTCTTCCTCACTGTCGTCTGCTTCATCGTCAGATGATTCCTCGGCACACTCCTGCTCCATCTCAGTCGCCTGTTAATAAATCACAATGGTCGATTAATATTCATGGTGATATGATTAACAAAATCAGAGATAATTACCTTGGTACAAATGATTTGTTATGCAACTTATTGCTTTTCAAAATGTATATATGCAACTTAGATTACAGGCGAAGTTTCGATAAGATATCATTTCTGGTTCTTTAATACTCTGTATATAGTCATTATAACATTTGCAAGTACAGTAGATCCCTGCGGAAGTGGACGCCCTTCGTTCCAGGCCAAATTGTCTGTTTACGCTGGGTGGCCGCTTACACAGTGTTTTCAGTCTGTCGATAGTTAGGTTATGTAGCATATATTATCCTACCCCTAATATAAAACCCCATAGGCTTAACATTGAGTTTCCGTATGCCACGCTGACTGGCATACAGTTTTATATGCCACTAGTGGCATACAGAATTGTTATCACGTAATATTCCAAAATCCAGGAGACGGGGTAGGATAAAATCAAAAAGCAAGTAAATTTAGTTTCATTTACAAAGTTATTGCAAGCAATTATCCCTTCAAAGTAATATTGAATGAGTTAAACTGGCTCACCTCTTTGATTTTCTGTTTGTCGTAAAGCTCATTGTTGCGTATTATATCTAAATGTGATATGAGGATTGTGGAGAACCTCAGGTCTGACTTGTTGACTTGAGCATTGATCTCATCTCCACTCAAGTGTTGCCCAACCATCTGCTCGTAAAGCAAGGGGTCCCTCTCTTTGAGCGACTCGTCCGCAAAGTATTCTCCCTTCTCGACAAGTTCTTTCATGGCTTCAAAACGACGGTTTCGAATGATGGTGTGGTTTGTGTGTACATTCAATCTTTTCTTAATTTCCTGGAGATGGAAATTGATGAAGTAATCATCAGCCATTGCCTGGAAGTTTTGTAAGTCCTCGGTTTCTAGGAACTTTCCGAAGCGGGCCAGAAACGTGGAAGGTTTCTGATCTAATAGTTCGGTGGCGATTCTGAGCTTTTCTGAATAAGTTAAGTCTGGCTCATCTCTCTGTTGGTGCTTGAAATGACCATCACTTTTCGACACTCTTTCCAGCATTCGGGCTCGATGTGAAAGGTCTTTCTGACAAGTCTCACTTTCACCTTCAAGTTTACCTTCATGACTATTTGGCTGCTCTTCTGACACTGGTTTAACTGATGTGTCTTGTGTGGAGATAACTGAAGGCATCTCCACTGAACTGTCCGTGGGATTTTCTTCCCTCGTAGATTCGGCGACATCCATCACTGGTCAGATGCTCAATCTCTTGATATTCGCTATCTCACTTCTGTCTTTATGCAAAAGAATGATATAAGATTTTCTATTATCACAAACATCTAGGAACGGATCCACATGTATATGACACATAAGTCCGATGTGTTACATTCTAACTCAGGCATAGTGCTTGTATGTATTGAGAAGGCAATTGGGCTATTTGAAAATAAATCCAAGTATTGAAGGACGACGTTGGTCTAACGAGCAAAATAACGCCGACATGACGTCGGGGTGACGTTCGTTGGACAAACGTTGGAACATCGTCTGGTTTACTGCAGAACTTGACCCAGAAATATCTCGACATGTATCAAACTCGATCCATAATGAATCTCCTGGTCACAACTAACTCCTCGCCACCTACACGGGCGTGGTAGCATGAATGTGCGAAATGAACTCGACCCATTAGAAGAACTCAACTTGTAATGAACTTGACCCGTTTTATATCATCACAACTCAAGTATCTTATTAATATGCCAACTCTCTATTTGACTACCATTTTCAGTTTGGTTTAGAATTTATCTAGTCCGACGAGTCCGACCCTATACGCTTGTATTAGGGAACGTACTGTAAGGGTCGCCCACGACTAGAATTTATCCTACCCCGGCCGTCTAAATTACTTCTACATTAACAAATGACGTCATTTGTCAAGTATATCCAACTAGAGTGATATTTTTCATTTTTCTGACCTCCAGACCGAATACAGTGAGCCAATGTTAAGCCTATGGAGTTTTTTTATCAGGGGTAAGATAAGGGAACGTACTGTTTGGGTCGCCCACGACTAATCTACCCCAGTCCGAGAGGCTCTGACTGTAGGGATGAATACAAGAGGCCCCGCTTGGAAGCCAGCACGCCTCGGACGCCCCGCTTCGTAAATTGGATGCCCCGCTTTTTTTCGGGAGTTGTCGCAGTGGCGGCCTCGGACGCCCCGCTTTTTTTTTTAATGTCATCTTTTTTGTTTATTTGCGACCTTTTCTGGTCACAGGGAGACTATATCAGTATATTCCAACATATATCCCACCATATATTCTTTATAGGATGGAAGGGGGGTGGGACAACTGACCAAAATCTCAACTGACACAAGACAAGTGACACACAGGAAAACAGTGTGTCAGTTGTCTCACTGGTCAGTTGTCTCACCCTTGTGTCAGTCTTTTTATATGGCAAAATCTAAAGCAAACAAGCGAAATAAGATTATGAAAGTCGGTGAATATGCATGCCATACATATAAAAATTATATCCTCAAATATCTTTTAATTTGATGATGTTTTTCTATCTGAAAAATCCAATTTTGTGATCAAAAGTTACAGAAGTTTTAATGATACACGGGCGGCCAGTGCGGCCGTAGTATACATCAGTCACATCTTAGGTCATAACTCTGTGAATATTTAGCGTAGAAACACCAGATAACGACTAATAGATAGCTGGATACATGTGTAAAACTGTTAATAAGTTTAGATTTTGATATACAAAACGTAAAATGCGAATTTGCCGTTTTTCCATACGGAGTTTCCCGCGAGCGACCCGAGAGCGGCCGTTTTCGCACTCGCGACCAACTGCGTATCGGGAAATAGCACATATCAATATATTCTCTTTCAGTAAACAAAATATAAACTTACGTTCTGTCTTCTACATGTCCCTAGCTATCTACTGCTGGATAATTTTCCGTATCAATCCGTATCAACAGTTCTGATATCAATTCGAAAAAAAAAGACTTTTCTTATGCAGAATTTTATCCTGATCATGTATGCAGTATAAACATTCTAATCTGATGCCTAGAAAAGGAGATGTGGCCATGTATCTCACTCCTCTGATGTGCAGGAATGACAGATTTTGAGGTGACCTTACTCCACAGTAAATGGATTTTCTCAGGCAATTTTTTACTAATGAGCATTGTTCTTACCATTCTCTGCATGGCTACACCCCCACTCTCTGATTACAGCAAAAATATGCGACAAAATTGAGCAGGTTCTTGGAAAATGAGCACTATTTTCCCTTTGATTGCCCTTTTCGAAATGTTATTATGCACCACTCTTTCTCACACTTTCCCCATATGTGTATAAATGTGTTTGATAAGCTGTGTTTGAGTTTTGTTGGTCTAGGACCTAGCACAAAGTAGCACAATGAGATATGATGAGAGTAGCCAGTGGATAGGGACAACACACTAAAATTCAATATTCACCTAATTCTATTCATGCATATATTTCCTGAAAGGTTACTTCATGGGAAAGGCAAATCTGTTTTTCATAAGTGCCCATCACCAATATTCAATTTTTAATAGATTTTTGAAAAATTTCTGTTTTAATTTGATCTAAATTTGAATTTTGGTGATAGACACTTGGGAAAAATAGATTTGTCTTTCCCATGATCTATGGTGTCAGGAAGTTAATACATTAATGGGGGTTATACCATTAAAGACAGGTTTCATTATAAAATGATATCTGACAGAAATTCTCGATTATTTTTATTTTTCAAAAATTCAGTAAAGATGGAATTTCGGGGATAGACACTCAAGAAAACCAGATCAGTCTTTCCCATGACCTAAGCTTTCAGGAAATGTATGCAAAATTGAAGATCGGTGAATATTGAATTTTAGTGTGTTATCCCTACTGACTGTGAAGCGGTGCAGACAGTCAGAGTTTCTCGGACTAATCTACCCGTACTAAAACGTATGAACAACGTCAGTGGTCATTAATGCTCGTTTTAAAATGAAACCCTCTCTGTGTTTGACCAAGCTTTTCTTAGAATCGTTATGCATGCAGCGTGATATGTGTTTAAACAGATTTTACAAAAGGAAGTGACTATTTACAAATTTAGCGGCACGGGCGACTTCTTGACTGTAAACACATTGCTGATATACCCGATACAAGATTTGCCGGGGACGACTTTTGCATTTACCCCTACAGTTGAAACCTTACCCATCAGATGGCGCACCATAGCTTGCCTTTTCAAGCACATCCTTAGACGCTCTCCCATGGCCTATGCTTGGAGAGTTCGATCACCACACTGCGCCGCTTAGGTTTGTAGCTGTGGAAATAAGGTAACTTACTCAAGCGATGCAGTGTGCTCAATCACAACATGGACGACAGCAACAAACCTATCTGTCTGTTTAGCCTTGATCACAGAAGATATATCCTGTGTAACTGAAGTTCACACATTTCAAGAACTTCTTGTACTTGCTCACGGCAATGAAGTAAGATGGTCCGCAAGAATACAGAATATCGCACTTCCTACAAGAAGGGAAACGCGAGGAAACTGAGACAGACATGGGAAGGCAATGCAGGATACTGTCTTCTCCGCCGACATTCCGAACATGTCCACACACCCCTCAACTGGGATGAGGAATGGTCCGACTGTGAATCAACTCCCCGTGGCGTGCCAGTCCATGTGTACAAACACGAGAAGTACAACGACCTGTACAACAAACGGAAACAAGACCAATTAGCGGAGAGAATGGCTCGCATGCAGCTAGACAGCCGTCTGAAAAGGGATGAGGATGATTTGAAGAATGGGCCAATTTCTCCTGGTTCTCCTGCAGTGGGCACGCCCACTACCGAACATGAAGGCAGGAAAAGAACCAGGAGTTGTTCGGCATGTGCAATGCATGGGACAACAGGCACAGCAGAAGAGGGAACAGGTAGAATTCATATTCTGTAAAACAAATATGTGAAGCCATTAAGTCAGCCTAAAACAATGATAGAGAAACAGGGTTACCGTACCGTTTAACTTTATTCTTTAAGAGTGTGTTCCACCAACTAGTTGAAAACGTTGTACAACCAGCATACAGCGTTTACCAGCAGAACTGGCCTCGATGAGGTGTCAGACTATTCGGTGGAACAGCTTGCCACCTGGCAAAAGCTGACCCCAGGTGATATCTGGGAATTGCAAACCCATGAGCAGAGACAAAAAATTCTGACAGTTTCAGTAGTTTGGGCAGAATTATCCATAGTAGGCCTATACAAGTACCTGCATTGACAGCATGCCACCTACACTGCAATGGTCATGGCCAGAGACCCTGGGCGATACCTGGGAACAGTAAACCCGCGATCAGAGACCGAAAGTTCAGGCAGTGTGGTAGTTTTAGGGGAATTTCAGCGCTAGAGGCGACCATACCGGTACGCATTTATAACACCAAAGCTTATCTTTATTTACCTTCATTATTCCTTTAACTGCAGTATTCAGTGGAAAATTGATGAGGTCTCATTGTTCCCATACAAATCTCAACATGACGGCACACTGCTTCATTCAATCTGCAGGTTTTGACCAGACTGAGTTGCACAGTGTCCAGAGGCACAGTCAAAGTGCCTCTATTGAATGAATGGGAAAGTAGCGAAGCACAATAATGCTGCCAACATCCACCAGACGGCACCACTATCCACTCACCACTATTGTGCCTGACAGCTGCCAGGTCTTGGTGTATGGGCACCATGTGGCCGTTGGCAAGCTAGAATAGATGGGTTGGTGGAACAGCGTGGTTAAAAAACGGCATTATCAGCCATGTGGACGCCATGTAGGAGCTTGGCCTAGTGACGAAAGAACGCCTGGTTGGTGGAACACACACTTTATGTACATGTAAATTGTGTAGTAAAATCAACAAACAGGTGAACTAATCCTGCAAGTAGAGGTTTCTCTGATCGTTGATTTTAAATGAATCTTTGTTTACCCTGATGTTTGAATGATATTTACATGTTGTTCTGTGTTTGCTTTGAATACCAGTCATCATCACTTGATCCTTCCTACATTCTTCCACAAAAACTCCTGTCCTTCCCCCACCTGCATGGATGCGGCAGGCTAGCTCTGTGAGACCAAAGCAACTCTCAAAATTACATTTATAGTTCTCTATAAGCTGACCTAACCCTAAACATGACCCTAACCTGGTCAGAAAGGCCCCTCTGTACGACACCGACACCTATTATTGGGGCCGGCCAGCCGGTCTTCTACTTCACAAATACGGCAGGGATATGGCCGCAGTGGGCAAGGGGAGGACTGTTATCCTGTGGCGGCAAGTCAGATGTAGCCTGCCTCCCTTTGTTTTACTACCACTGGAGTGGAACCCCACCCCATAGGTGGAAACAGGGATTTGCTTTTGCTCAGAAAATACAAGCAATACAAGTCTCCCTACAGTATATACACGTTTTATATATGTATACACCAATCACTACAGATTTTGCTGATTAAAACGTATCAAAAGCAGGATAGATATATAAGCTATTTATTCCTGGCTGGTGCTAGCTCGGCTTTCATACTGGGCATTCACAGACAACGCTACTGTGTATGTTCGGGTGTAGGCAGTGAGCAGCCAACAGGGGACGTTGCACGGCTGACTGATTGTGGGAAGGTGTGACAGTAATGCACACCCCTCAGAAGGAGTGATTGTAATGCATGCCCTTTGTCCTTACTACAAAATAGTAGTTATACATAGTACAACACTGTGTCTGCTATCACTCCCCACAGACATTGTACTTAAGGACATAGGCAAACTTTGAGATTCTTTGCGAACCAAACTGGTTCGCACAATGACGTTTGTAAAGGAAATGTCATGCAGTAAAAAACAGTTGAATTCAATAACTTACATCACAATCTTCAGTCTCACATCATATGAGCATCAGATGTTTCCTTTTTTTTCTTTATTAAATCTTCCTTCAAACTCCTGAATGGGACAACTCCTCAATCAACCATCCGCCATTTTGAAAACTTTATTTTTAATTGAGCTGGTTACCAGCGATCATATAAGTCCCAAACTTTGCCTATGCCATCAAGTCCGACTCTAGTGAGGAACAAACAGAGTCGCACTACGTCTGACTACAAAATAGTAGCAATGTGAAAAATAGTAATATTTACATGTAGTTTACTAACACCTCAATGTGTAGTCTCGCATCTCGAGAAACCCTACTTCTCTCCAATACCCTAGATGACACACACTCGCTCCCAATCTATCAGCCTTCTGAAGATAAGGATGGGTCCTGATAATTAGTGAGGGAGTTAAAACAGGGAGTTGGCATGTAGTCTTGCCGTTCTCCTCTATCTCCAGTTGCTTTACCTACACCCACTTGCCTTGAACTCTCTTACCACCTCAATAATCATTCGGCCCACTTTTTGTTCCCCTCAACTCTCGCTGTGCCCCAGACTGCCTAGACGACTCAAGAAAACCTTCACCTCAGTTGAATCCAAAGTTTGCAGTCAGTATTTTAGAATCGTTGGTAATTATTCTACCATAATTCCCCACCCCTCCAAAGAAAAAGCTGCCATTTATAAACTAGGCATAAAGGGCCTGCTCCACTGCGCCGACAGAAGGGCCACTAAAGTCGTTGCACAGCCATTGTGTTAACATGAGTATAAACATTGGTCTTGTAGAGCAGGTTTCAAATTCAACGGCAGATGCCGTACGACGGTGGAATAATTAGACCTTATAAATCAGTTTTTGTCAGATGCTTGCAAACTCGCCTATCAAACGTCGGTAGTGGAATGGCCTGTGGGTTTGTACACTATAAACATGTTTGGCAGACGCCAAACGGGGTCAAATTCATGGTACCGGTAAGCCTTATATATTAAACAGTGAATCCATATGACATTTAGTGTAAAATAACAAAATCCTAATCTTATTTACAGGTTACGAGAAAGATATAACCATTACACCTACTCGGAAACGGACTTACCGCAAACCAATACCTAAACCCAGACCAATGTCTGCACCTCTTGGTCGACCTGTCAAAAAGGAGAAAATGAAGCTGTGGCAGCATGGCTCCCCATTTGTGCCATATGGCTTCAAAGACAAGGAGAGAGAAACTGGAAGAAAGAGAACTCACAATATCAGGGCACAGGCTGAGGTATGTACTTACAGCTTGTTAGTTGTTTATCACAATCAAGAAAGTGTTTTATGATCATTACTCACCAGGGACATATATATTATGAACTGGTCTGCGACTTTTCTGTATCTACTTACACAAAAGATTTAAAAGGTACCCATAACTATTTTTTTTCCGGTTGATATCAGAAGTGCTTTCGCCTTGTTTCTTAAATCCATAACTAATTTAAAATGGACATTTTATTCCAGACCCTCAAATGCAGGATACATTTAAGTATGCCGATTAGGAAACACTATTTTCTATGATGTAGTTATATTTCAATTTAATCAATTGCGAAATCTATTTAAAAAGTACATGCACATTGTATGAATAAGGATGGTTGGCCAACCTTTCCAATGGAATAACAATTTTCTTAAACTGTTGTCCACTCTGACTGATAGTTCATAACACTCAGTGTGTAGAGCTTGTAACTTGGACCCACCTCTTGCTCCAGGTTTACCCGGCAGCACTGCGCGCCTACCACCGGCGGAAGCTGGAGGTGGAGCGGCGGCAGGAGGCGGCCAAGGACGCGCCGTACCGGGAACGTCGCCACCGAGCACTTTTCAATGACACCTTCAGGCGGAACGCGACTACCTGGGATACCCAGTATCGAGATTCCTACGTGGGGTACGATAAGAACCTCTACAAGCACAACATTGCGCAGAGATACGATCCCCTTCTCGCGTGGCAGGCCTATGTGGTGCCTTAGTTAAAGCCGACGACTTTTACACCTCATCTGGACTGTTATGATATTCTTTGTATAGAGAATGTACGTTATACAAGTATATGAATGAAAGTATGAATAGTTAGTCTTCATTAATTTCCTCTGGAGGAAACATAATATTCCTGAAATTGTTTACCCTCCCACCCCACCTCCAGATGTTGTACGCAAGAAAACCAAGAATGAACATACGCAAAATCTCCGAAGATTTTGACCCCTCACCTCACCTCAGTGCGTACGTACTTTATGGATGGCTCCTAGTTATACCTATTCCATACCGTTGTGATGAAAAATGGTCAGGGAGAAGAAATAGCAAAATCAAATTGGTGCTGAGAAATCTAATACATCCTTTCCTAAAGAATACAGCCTTCAACATCTAATTTTCATGCTTGATAGTTTCTGTTTACTGACTGGTAGCGAATCCAATGCGTTTTAAACCATGTTTTCAACGGCCTTTCCCTTTTTGGGGTAGTTCACAGAATCATGTTAGATGTCGAATTAAGAATGATATAGATCTGTTCGTTTTAATACTCAGTTTCTTGCAGAAATATATGTTATCACGGATGTAAAGTCCCCTTCATTCAATTTGAAGAAACGAGGAGAAAAAGATATCACATTTAAGCGTCCATCCACAATTTGTTGTGTACCCCGTGTTAAAGCTTTACAAGTTCAAGAAGTCACACTAAACTTTGCAGGTATAATAATCAATGCTCAGTTATACGTAAGTGTACTACAGATTGTGCATATCGCATCTTTAATGCTATAGATCCCTGCAAGTCATGAGATATGAATAATCTAGCATTGTTACATATTATGTTAGTTGCATACTTTGCCTCTGTTCATAGTCGTTCATTATTGTAACCATAGATATTACATACTCGTGTTATCTGTTGCTTTCAATTTTTTTTAAACACATGGACATTTCAAAATATGTGCATTATTATTAATCATGCTATATTTCTTAGCATTATGTTGTTGCTTGTTTTTATATGCAGCCATTTTGTATTAAAACTAATATATATTCCTGATTGTAGTTTGCTCAAAGATGCCATTCCGTCCTTATGCTATACATAGAATATATATTTACTAAATAAAGTGGTTGTATGACACCCCCATTGTTGCTTATAATTACATCCCACCTGCATTGTTACTTACGACGTGTACTATTTGAAAGAGATTTAATTCCATTGATATTTATTTAGATTGGTCAAGTTAAATCTAAGTTATTGTTTTTTTCCTAGCAAAGAACATCTCGTGAGGGCTAATATATGCCTCGTACTTTAAACAAGTTAAATCGTTCAAATGGATAATTAGTAGAAACCGAATGAGAAACCGAACATTGTCAAGTCTAACTCGAGTTCGGTTTCGTATTTATCCTACCTCGTCTATGCTTTTGTATTACTAAAAGATAAATATTGAGTCAATGACCAACAGAACTTTTTTTTCATAGTAGCTGACATCCTGCTCTCTGATTGGTCAATATTGTTATTACTCTAGTGGCATAAAAAACACTTTATGTCACGGCCTGCCACATAAAATTTCCCTATGTTAAGTCTATGGCGGTTTTTTATTAGCGGTAGGATAAACGTTTAGTACTAAAATAATCTCGTAATTCTTCTTGTGGTTTCATATAAATTTCATTTCATAGGTCACAGACACTTTATGTTCTCGCTCATAAATCATGTAATAACTATATTATCATATTATAAGACAATGAGACAGAATTTATAAACTGATATCAATTAAATCATGACATACAAAGGATCTCTTTCTGGATGTTCTTTATCTTCATCTTATACGGTTTACGCTGATAATGGTAAATAACATCAGTTTACGCTGATAATGGTAATGCTGATATATATAAATAATGATTAATCAAATTTTCTGTCTTTTTTATCCCGATGAAATGATACGTTTTTCAACCATGTGATCACAAACATTACCGATGACACTGAATAGATATATTGTCAGAAAAATAAATCTTTAAACTTAATTCTCTCATCAAGTGTTTAGATGAGGAGCTCCTCCTTCGATGGTTTCCATTTACTTATTTGTAAATGACCATTTCAAAGAAAAACAATTTTATCAAGTAATTCATTTCATATCAAACAATGGATATTATTGGGCTGCAACTCACACCCAATCAGTGAACAGTGTGTAATGACCGGTTTGAGATAATCCATTCAAAAGCCCACATTATTAATAACGCAATCCAGCACCCAGATGATAATCTGTCGCCATATATTACAATCACATCATCGTAATGTGATATGCGAACCATGGTGATGCTCCGATCCAGTTGTTGAAATATATTTCAAGTCGTATTTCGGCAAGCAGTTTAAAACGTGACAATAAACGAGATTCGACATGTCCTGTCATCATGAGCTGCTCGCGAGCTACATGTCCCAGCCGTCGGCGAGCACCTCCGAGCACCTGTCGCAGAGAGCCCGGCGATGTGGCGCAGTCTGACGGCGACATCGTCCGCACAGCGACTTCTCCGGCGGTAACAATATCAGCAAGTATTTATGTTCCTCAACACTGCCATCTGCAACCAAACAGACATCATCTTCAAGCAAGAGTGCAACTCATGGTTAAAGCCAATCTCGAGGGAACATTTACTGGACAGCGTCCATCTTGAGTAGGAAATGTATACTCATGGTAGTTTGCTATATGGGAGCTGTGTTCCACCCTGGGCCCGACGGTCGTCCATCAGGCCCCTTCAAAAATTAGAAGACTATTTGAAAGCTTGCATCCTTTTTTCATTCAGAGCAATTTCCAGAGTAACTACTGGTTGGTCACTGTAGAGGGGGTAATCAAATATAAACAAAGAAATCTATTTCCAAGTGAATTGGCCGCAATCGATAATTGGTCGCCTGGATAAGGTGTTTGAAGGATACTCATTATAGACATGTGTTCGTAAATAAACCGTATAATTATTTCCCTATCTGTAAAACAACGCCGATTATTTCAATTTATCAACAGGAACCTAGTTCTCTCGACTGTAGAACGGTTCAGCAACATACATCTATGATGAAGACAGAGATCTTATAGTTTACACAGACAAGGTGGGGTCTTTTGAATACTCAATTATTAGCCATACCCGTCCACAGAGAGCTTCTTGGTATGACAATGTGGAACTTCAATATCATTTCAATTATACGAACAGATAAATTCTCGAATCTTGTCCATGTTGACATCTTTCCAATAGCGTATATATGAAGAACAATCTAGAGAACCTACCTGGCATTACTATAGGGCAGTGACCTTCGACGGGATCGGACTCGTCGGGAATGACGGTCGGGGGACGGGAGAGAAGAGACGTGTGAGAACACTGCAGCAGCTCAGCCAGAGCCGATGTGCTCGACGTCTGCTCCTCCTGTAGAATCTGTGCAAACAAGAACTTACAATTTTCTTCTCGATTTTTTTTCTCTAAAGCAATATAGGATCATTTTTATTTACCTCGTAACTTTATAGCTGTCTCATTTACTCATTCCGAAGAACTAGATGATATAATTACAAGAAGCAATTTTCATATTGGTAAGTGACTATAAATCTACAATACCACTTATCTTTAATTGATTATTGATTATACACAAATGGTATTAAGATAAAATGTATATACCTTACTGGTACATACTCGCATACCACGTTTCTTTTGATGAAAATATGCCACGAGCTCGCAGAATATTTTTTATCAAAAGAAACGAGTATGTACCAGTAAGGTAATACATTTTTATTTTATTATATACCTACAAATATAAGTATTTGATGAATTACATAAGGAAATATGACAACGTCCGAGCTGGATTCAATCAAAGTGTGCTGGTATATCTCTTGACATCTTAGTGAAAGTCAAGCACATGATATATGCTCCAAGCACATTTTTTACTCTTTTTTTTCCTTTCAACTCCTGTGATCCTTGTGCAAGTCACTGTCAGCACTTCCTAAGTAGGTCAGTGCAATTTTTTTTAGCCAATCAGAATTTGTATTCAAAGTAGGGTGGTACATCATTTTATACCACCATACTGTGCCGGTATATATTTAATACCAATACCCTAGCAGAGATTGGTATTTGTGTAACATACTGGCACAGGTATATAATAAAAATAATAACCGAGATAGAAAATAATCAACGCCAACGTCTGTTCAATACTGAACGAAAGATATAATAGGGCGCCAACGTGGCCCCACTGAAACCGCAGATACCCCTGCTCAAAACACTATTTTCGGAGATAGACGCTCAATATTTTGACTATATAGGTCCAAGATTGTCATTCTTTAATCGTTTAGATACATATTATTGATACACTTAACAACTGTCAAAATTCTAGCCTCAAACCCCAATAATTTAAGCACTAAGCCTCCTTTTCCCTGGCCTCCGGAAATGGTGTTTTTAGCACGGGTATCAGCAGGTTCACTTTGGCTCCCTATAAGTTCAACTTTGACTGTCAACTTACTTTAATCTTTTCGAATATCAATGCTTTCGCGCAGACAACTACATCAAACTGTACAGGGTTGTCGGAAGCTATGGCGACGTTGAACGTTTCCTTCATATTGAAGACGATATCAAAGGCGGAGGCCAGTTCAGGGTTGTACCAACAGGGATCTACCTCAAACCACCTCCGCTTAAAGATGCTATCACAGGCTGCGTAGAGAAAATGTTACTTTATAAGCTTTTGGCAATCATTTCATAAATATTTCTATTTTTATAGTTATCTCTATGAATGATGATTATGAAACGAAATTTGGTTGGTTATTTTTCTGGAAAAATATCTACGAAATTCCAGTTGTAAAATGTTACTATTCAGTGATTGAATACAAATCCAGTTTTCTACCGCCCTCATGCGAAACCATCAAGTATGGAGAGACAAACAAGAACAGCTAATGCAAAATTGCGCAAATAGAAAATCTGAATCAGACATAACATGATTGGCATCAATTGATTTCATGGTGAGCGGCTTAAGTGGATAGATAGTAAGAGAAAACGTGGTTACTGAGCCCGAAGGGATGGCCGTTCGAGGTCTTTTGATGCCATAAATACGTCCCGACGCCGCAGGCGGAGGGGCATATTTATGGCATCAAAAGGCCGAGAATGGCATCCCTACGGTCTCAGTCACTACGTTTTCTTATTATTACATGCTTAAATTTCAAGAAAAACAGCATTTTATATACTTATCTTATGTACATGCATTCACTATTGGTACAGTGCGCCCGAATATTCACTACGGGCGCCCGAACGGGCGCCCGAACATTTTTATACTGTACCCCTAGTAGCGGGTAGTATTTCATAGACGTTCGGCCATAGGTATGTAATAATAAGTATTAAGTGGTCAGCAGTGGGTAGGCGGGTTACACTCCTGTGAAGAGAGAATACTTACTTGTGTAAAACAAAGGGTTGAGTGCCAGGTGGGCCTCCTCAGCCATGTGGGGCAGTATGGGGGCCACCGCCCGCAGTAACACCTGGAGGACAGCGTGCTGTACCGTCTGCCCCGATCTCCGGTAGGGGGAGTCTGCCGAGCTGCAGTACAACCTGCGAAGAACAGTCACGACACTAACTCACAGTACGCTTTAGTCGTCCCAATAGCTTTAAGTTACTAACAGTTCCATTTAGCCACTTATCAACAGTGCTATTTAGTTACTAGCAGTGCCATCCAGCGACTTTTTACTAATTAAGAGTGTCATTTAGTGAAAACCTATGAGCACTAGTTAAGTTACTAACCCAAAACGTTATTTAATGCTAAACAATACCATTTAGTCGTTAACAGCACCATTTAGTTACTAACTAAGAGTGCCAGTTAATGAACAAAACTCAGTACAATTCGATCACTTTGTACCAGTACCAACAGTACTGCTTAATCACAAATGAACAGTACCATATTGCCATAAAGGTATCAATGAGCCACTAATGAACAGTATAATTTATTTACCAATGTGTAATTTCGTTTAGTCGCCAGCTTAGAGTATCACTTAATACCTACAGTACCAAGCTAGTCAGTAATTAATGGAGCCATTTCGTCAATAACTACCAGTGCCATGTAGTCACTGGCCAACAGTAGCATATTCTCATTAACAGTATCTTTTAGTTACCATACCAATTATCTTTCAACAACTATTCCATGTAGCCAAACAAAACTAAGATCGGACTATATCAACCTCTTCAGTGCTTCCTGAGATATGAAACAAAAACTAGACCTGTTCTGGCAGTCATATTAAAGTGGTGTCAATTCTTAAAGGCACTGTGACACAGTGACTGACCACATAATAAAGATATTTCAGGTTTCACATGTAAATACTACATAACGGCATTATGTCCATGAAGGATCTGTCAATCACAGGCTTGACCACACCCCTCTTCCTCCTGACTAATGCATATTCCTGTTGTAAAATCAATATTGACGTTGTAACGTTTCCAACCAGTGGTTTTAGTAGCTCTATGATCAAACTCTTTTAAGGACTGGGTCACTCTGGTCATGGATAAATTAAGCCATGTGGTCACCTGTCTTTGGAAACGTGGCAGTGGAAGCCGGAGACGTGCGTGCTGACGAACTTCTCAGTGAGCTGCACGACTTGTGTGTAGTTATAGTCCTCGTACGCTGACGTCACCTGAAAGCAGGGCGTTAAATACATAGACATTACGTTTTACAAGGTTTAAAAATTTGCAGTGGCACTGTAAATAAATCTCCAATTAATAACCACAATAGCAATACAATAATCACCAATACAATTGGCGTTCTTCTATAAAGCAGTCGAAACTATGGACAGAAAATGTAGAAAAGACAGTCATTTGATATTAGATGTTGCAGTGGCATGGGACATCTTCAATGCACAAAAGGAAGCAGCGAATGGGGCAGATTGTCGCCTAATCCAGTCGATTTCCTTATTAGCACCCATCATACTAAATTGAAGGCGCCTTGAACTCAACAATATATTTGAAAACCATCAACCGATATCATAATTAGGTCAGAAGAGATTGAATTTAGCATCATTTTCTAGTAATAATTATTATACGAAGGTTGAATGCTGCCTATGCTAGTGGTAGTGTGATATCATTGTCCTTTGGAGTGAAATTGCAAAGCACCTTGTCAGCAAATGAGAACTAAAGAAGAAACCAACAAGTAAGCCATTGTTCTTCTCAAGTTTAATGCAGAGCAATATGAATGAGACAACAGACGAGTGAATGTCACATCGCATTCGAGTTGGAGAATAACAACTATGACCAAAACCAGTTGCTTTCTGTATTTATCTCACCCCTGTACCCACAAAATGAATAAACGATACACAGGATATAGATCATGGAGAATGGACTGCAATACTCGTAGGGGCATGGAGAACTAGTTCCCAATATCAAGCGTATGGGACAAAAATACCAGGGGCGAGATAAATATGAATTCCTTTGCCCATGGCATAGACTTACCTGTTATCTGTGATACCTCAGACGAGTCTTTGGTAGACATAACTGTCCCCGTGACTGACACATTGAAACAATAGTTATACAGGGTTCTCTATCATCTCAGATTAGAGGAGATAGTTACCTACTATATTTAAAACGGTAGAATTCCGTCGAATCTGCTTGAAGTTGCTCCCGCACATAGAGACAGAGTGAACCAGACCTAGGCATGGAGACTGAAGGGGCACGAGAGTGAGATTCTCGTGCAATACTTAACTGAATCCTGCCAATTTTTTTGTGTTTCTTTACACAGATGTACTTCTATCCTTAAGATTTGTTGCTAGCTGTACTGAAAACATAATTTAGAACTATACTTTTCCAATCTCATTGGCATGAGATCGGTCTGTGAGACTATTGCGCTGGTTGCCCGTACACACACTGATACAGTGATAGCCCTATCAAAACTTCGCTGATTCCCCCCACCCACCACCAGACTAAGTATTTGGCCTACATAGTCAACCTGTTTCTGTGGAGCAGTCAGCAGAGCTCTTGCTTGGGAATGCGAGGGACGGGTGTTTGATTCCCGCAGTCGGCGGTCCGTTGTTGCGTTTTTCAATATTTTCCCCTTTAATTCGGACTCGACGAAGTCGCTAGTGTGAATAATATATGTGGCCTGGGCATCCATTACAGTGAAACAATAGCCATACGAAACTCTATCATACTACCTTAGCAGACTTCCTATAGACGTTACATCAGAAGTTCTCATTAACTGACCTGTTGACAGAAGTGGTGAACGAGATGCAGCATATACTGGTCTTGTGGTAACAGCTGATTGTACTCCAACCAGTGTTCATCTGGCTCAAAGTCAAACAGGTTCCCCATCAGGTATCGCAGCGCTTTACGAATCTGTGTTGGTGTAATGTGAATGAGATTGTTTCTATGTAAGACTGATTATGAATAAACGATGTCTATAAGCTTTTAAATAAAAGGGCGTAAAGCTGTGCCTCATAGCATTAGAAACCCTAGGTAGAAAAACCTTTACATTAATAACCTGAATGCTATAGAAGGACAGTCATTTGATTAGATAAAGCACGGACTTCCATACACTGTCTTCCATCTCCGTGGTCATAACCAGATTACCAGTAAAGAAAGAATTTCTTTTCAATACTGGATACATATATACATTGTATGCATCTTATATATGTAATGATTAATGTATATTCATAGATACGTATGTGTCTATGACGACCTGAACATCTTGGGATATTTAGTGAGCTGCTCACCCTGAAGACCTGCTCGTGACAGGAGTGTATGATGGAGGGCCCGACTTGGACGGTAGTCTCCAGTCCCGCCTGCGCCACCCACCACCGCAGCACGTCCGCCCCGTATGCCGGTGCTGCCTGACGGTCCTACGGGTCACCAGAATTAACACGAAGATAACGACCGTTTACATTTAAAACATAACTATAAGATGATCGGCAAGTTAAGTAGGCTTAACTTATGGACAGTATGATCATCGAAAGCAAACAACGCCGAAAATCCAGCCTACAGAATGTCAAGATTCACAGATATGTCGAATGTGCCTTTCACGCTCCGTACACAGTTGTGGTATTCATTGACTAATCAGATTCATGGCCAGGAATACTTTCGTGGATTCTCCGTGGTTTACTGCTTTGCCGACACTAAGATTCCCTTTGAACTGTATCAGAGTTGGCGACAGGGAGGGGGCTTAGGGGATGTGAAGTATAGTAAGTAATTTAGTAGTTGTAATGTTCTGTTCATTTCACATCAGGGGAACGAATTATTGCCTTGGAAACAATGAAAATTGACATTCTTGTCTTTTGCCAGTTCAATATGCATGTACATAGGAAAAGCTATCAGTGCAAATCCCCAAACTGCCATAGTAATTTCTAGTACCCTTAATTTACTGCAGAAGTCAATGAGGTAGCTTCTTACATATTACTGAACACGGCATTTAATTCTATATATAAAGATATGGGTACCCTTACATTATTGTGAAGAGTCATGAAGTATGGAATTTACAAATCTAGGTTTCATATTCCTGAAGCTTTTTTTTAGAGACAAGAAACAGGAGAACAAACCTTTCCTCCGTTAATGATAACTTGTGGGTCTACTACATTCCCTACTGACTTGGACATTTTCTTTCCTTCTTCGTCTACAGTGAAACCATGTACAACCAAAGACCTGAAATATGAAATATACAAACATAACACATACAGTGGAACCCAATTTAATGACACGACCTTTCTCAGAACGGTTCCCTATTCTAAATGTTTGATTTTACCCTGTGCATGGGCTAACCTCTGCTCGGAACGCAGGGTTCTATTGTATGTAGAGATGTCAAAGCACACTGCTACCACATCGCCATAACGTGCCAGCTTATAAAAACAATATCCTTCTGAGAACTGTAATTTTTACATCAATAATATCACAGGGAACCGGAACGGATTCACAAGGAATTATTTACCGTAAGAGATGAACATCCATTATTGTGTGAAGGATTAGGTTAATTCATTAAGATTATATCAGTATTTATTCATCTCACCATGCTCTACTGGTGGACTAAATGCGTAGGTCTCAAACCAGTTAAAAGAATAGTTGAACACTTGAAATATGACCATATTTTACTTTTTCATCAATAACATATCACTGATATTTCATACATCGATCTCACTTTCAGAGAATCGCCAGTTCCTCCCTGGTTAAACTGGATACAACATAAAACTTACTTGTAAGGCGCTTGACCGCGGGCAGCCACGCTTGTTAAAAGAGATGATTGGAACCAGCCCCCAAATTGGTCCAGGCCCTCCATGTACACGTCAGCCGTTTTACCTAAGGGTCAAAATTAATTTGTAACTCAGTGTAAAGTATACAGTCCTATAGCTGTTACTAGGATGACATATCATTCAGATGTCACATATTGGAAAAATTGAGCATACTTGGTATATTTGACAGAGATCTTAGAATTCCGATTAAAATATAGTATGTTCATCACAAACCAGTTTCAGAGAGTATTAAATTGAATGGTCTTATTCAATCAAATACTAACACAGGTAAGTATGCGCACAGGCAGATAATTCCAGACAGATGAGGTTTTCCTTTATATCAACTGTACTGGGTCTGCATGGTTAAAGGCTATTGACCTGTAATACATTTTGAGTTGTTGGGCTTATCTCTATTTCCAATTGAGAGCTCGGTGAATTTCATTAAACCCTACCTTTACACTAATACACTGATACCAAATGGAAAAACGAGTCGTCGGAGAAATAAAGAGTGCATAGAGTCCTCGTTACGGGTTTTATTACTGAGAATCATGACTGTGATGTCAATAGGAGTCATTAGTCGATGGCTTCTCTACGGGAAGGCGTCTCTACTAGGTGGCGTGATGTACCTTTCAGCACGGCGGCCCATGACGTGCCGCTATCAAACCAGATGTCAAGGACGTCATCCCCACGCGAGCACTCCACATTGGGATCAAAGCCACTCTAACAATGCAGGAAACAAAAGACACGGAACACTGTTACATTACAAAATGCAATTAATACAAAATCTTCACCACAAATGGATTTAATACCAAACTTTCCCCCAGAAATATCATAAGGAACCAGGTTTTACACACATAGATTGAGAGCCTAGATATAGATGTAAATAAATGTATGTTCCTATAGAGAACCAAAGTGAACCCACTGAAACCACAGATACCTCTTTACAAAATACCATTTCCGGATATAGGCGCTCAGTATGTTGACTATGTAGGTTCGAGATTATATGTGTTATTCTCCAATCTTTTAGATCCATATTTTTGATAAACTTAACAACTGTCATCGTAGCTTCGAGACAGAGTTATTCAGAGACGCTAGTAGTAAACTACACTTCAAAAGTAACAAACGAGACCAATGACAAGCCTCAAACCCCCATAGGTTTAGCACTAAGCCTCGTTCTTACTGGCCACCGGAAATGGTGTTTTGTAAAAGGGTATCTGTGGTTTCAGCAGGTTCACTTTGGCTCCCTATTCGAGCTCTTCTATGATAGTCTATATGGGTTTACTATGACACCGGTTCTCAATTCGTTGAATATGAATACAAAGATTTTAAAACCACATTTCTAGATAATCAAACAGAAAAGTTCAATGAATGATGATTTCTGTCAATCAGGCTTAATTTGGTATTGTAATCCATTTACTCTTCCTCCGTAATTATTGCAGACGATAACAGACCTCGCATTTTTACAGTTTAATTAATTATCTATTATTTTCTTCGGCGTGTCATCCGCTCTAGGTTCTGCCTTTGTTTACAGATGTACTATCAACGGGAGAAGGGCCTCAAGAAATACAAATGACAAACAAGTCGTAACGAGAAACAATGTCCTGGCAACCTGCCAACTGTTGCTAAACAAAATCCCGCTTACCTGTTCTACGACAGAGGAGGGGAGCAGCTCTTCCTGTGGCAGCGTCCACCAGCAGTCCGTTCCGAACTTATGTACAAGACTCTTGATATGGTCAATTGACGCCCTATGTTATAATGATAAAGTAAAAAGCAGATAAGCTAAAACAACGATATAAAATTTAGGTAGAAAACAAATACCAAAATGCCGAGAACAAGTCAGGAACCCTACAAAAATTATCAAACAAGCTATACCAACAGACCTACTTGCACCTGCAATTCCATGAGGATAAGTATTCATTCGACCCAATATTAATTGTAACTAAGATCGGATTAAGCTTAACTTATTAATTATGGAATTCTTTTCATTTAAAATCAACGATAGCATAATTACTGTAACCGAGCATAGAAAGAGCATTAAGCACCGACCTAGAGATGAGGGGCGTGGCATCGGGCCCGTGGTAGAAGATAGGGATGGGCACGCCCCACGCCCGCTGACGAGAGATGCACCAGTAGGTGCGGCGGGCCAGCTGTGCCTCCATGCCGGCGGCGGAGGAGCGCGGAGCCACGGTGACGTCCCGGAGACGGTCTGCCGCCGCCTCGCTCACCCGCCGCGTGTCCACGAACCACTGCCGGGAAGCACGCAGGATCACCGGCTGTTTGCTGCGCCAGTCATACGGGTAGCTGTGCGTGAATTTCTCCGTGTGCACTAACTTCTCACCAAGCCGTGATAACACTGTAAAAAAAAAAATTCGATTCAACGTTGTTTGATAAAAAGTACACTTCTGTACAGATGAATATCTGACGAGGCAAAAACAGTACTACCTCCAGCTTAAACATATCAGTGGCTTCTTTTTAATCGTCCCTGTCAGTTGCAGGGGGAATCAAAATTGTTGTGTTATGATATGTCATGTTAGGTATTGAGGGACTTTAAAGCGGTACTTCAGAAGAATACCAGTGAATTCGGTACCGCAACAGGTTCGGTCCGGTGGTGAGTTCGCTATCGTGACAGTTTCGGTCCGCGAAAAAGGTGAATTCGATACCGCCCGCGGTGCCGGGGTCTACGGTGAATTCGGTCACACGCGAACTCGATACCGGTGATTTCCCGGCCGACCCGGCCGACCTGACCGCCACATAGGCGTCAGGCCCGGGAACGTAGCGGTATCGAATTCACCGGTACCGAACTTGTAGCGGTAGCTAATTCACCGGTATCGAGTTCGCGTGTGACCGAATTCACCGTAGACCCTTCAGAATAGGACTTCGGGGCTGCCATTGGCCGCAATACTGACAGCATCACTATCACCCAACACACTATCACTCGGTCATGAGTTCCCCCATCTGCGCTTGGGCCTCTCCATGGGAGGCAGGGAGATGTGTGAATGCCCTGTGTGAGAGCCTGTGCAGTGTCTCAGGAGCTGTCCGGCCACACCCTTCTGGGTGCAGCCGATGGTGTGAATGCTTAGCTGTAGCTTAGTTCATTATGCATTCTTACTCTTAATCGGGGGTTTGTAAAAGATATTTGAAGTTCTAAAGTCACAGTGATCTGTCATTTCCTCTTTGACTACTCCCTGCTTCCAGCACAACAGACGCAGTCAAGGACCGCGGGCGATATACAGCGAGCTGCTAACCCATGAGCGGAGACCGATAGTTCTGACGTTTTCAAGAGTTTTGGCTGGATTTTACACCAAAGTGTGCGATACACATTCATAACATCAACACTGGTCTTTATTTACCTTGATTGTTCGGTTGAATGCAGTATTCAGCAAAAAATTGACAAGCTGTCATTGTTCCCATATAAACCCCAACATGGTGGAGCTGCACAGAGTGTGGAGGCACATTCGACGCACCCCTATCAAATGAACGGAAAATCAGCAAAGCACGATAATGCTGCCAACGTCCACCAGATGGCGTCGCGGAACCATCGCCCTGCGTGGGCCCTGTGTGGTACTTTTGTGAGACAGTAGTATATTTATTCCCTACTTTTTGCTTCGGTGTTGTTCTGTCAACAACGGATGTTCATCTGGTATTTGTTCTATGTATTATGATACACAAAACCAAAGGTTATTACATATACAATGAAAAATTAAAGGGTTGATATTTAAATAAATTTATATGAATACAGACCTTCCTTATTGCCATCTTCGAGGACACAGATTCCAGCCAAGCCCAGACCGACTTCTGATGTGTAACGTCCATCTTCATCAACATGACAATCCTGAAATAGAAATGTATCTATATTCTCTGTTTACCATTGCATTAGATAATTTTTTTATGTGTTGTCTTATATGTGTGTAAAAAGTTGATCTTTGACCGCAACATAGTAACGTTCTTTGTCTTGGGACGCCACAATGCCATGTCAAAAAAATGTTTGCAGACAAAGAATGACCTACATGCTAAATTTGTAGTTAGCTGGAATAACAAGGATGATAGTTGTACTGTGTGCTTCATATCTATAGCACTAATTAAATCAGTCAATCATACTTGACTTTATTGACTTCACAAGGTTTAATTCTCCAGGTCAGCTTGAGACTTCCGGACCAAAAGACCCTCCAAATTCACCTGACAACAGATATGTCCACCATCTTGCTGGTGACAACAAATCGCCAGAATCAGAGTGTAAAATGGTGGAAAAACTGGTGTTAACGCCTTTTCTATGATTTTTGACAAGGCAAAGGCTTGAGAATTACTTAACATATCCTCACATATTAAATACTATTAGAAATGATCATCCGAATTGGCCATAGGCTTAGCACTACTTAGGGGCTTCACCAAGATGGCTGCTCACATGGCTAGAAGGTGATTTGTAGTATCACCTACTTCCAGGTCGACTAAACGAATACTAATTTCTAGCATAAAAAACTAAGTACTTTACTGAGTCCATGTTTTACGGCAACTTGGAAGTCTTCCGGCCCATGGGCGGGTGCCGTATGCACCAGGCCCGTTCCCTTAGAGGCAGTCACGTGGTCACCCGGTAACAAGGGAAGGTCAAGGTTAGAGTAAAGAGGATGATGATACCTTGTCCCAGCCAGAGCAGCACCTAGAATAGTGAATCGACAGAGAATCTATCAATAAATCCGCAGTCTGTTCATCAATGTGTCTAAATTTTCTGAAACTGTATGTTGATAATTTCTCTTCAGTTAATTTGAAACTACAACAAAAAATGGCTTAAAAACATAGATAGCCCAAATTATTTCAGTCTCAGCAGTCTAATAAGGTTGGAATGGCTGTATGTGGTTGTGCCCGTCTGGATACGATAGTTCTACCACGTAAATGCCAAACTTAGGTAAACTCAGCTGCGCTGTGATAATCGAACATTTGGCTTTTGTGACTTGATGTCACACTTTCAACATCTGCTATGAAGCAGTGTCAACAAGATTGTCGACTCTCTTTGTAAGCAATTTAAAGTAGAATTAGCTGTATGCGATTTTGATTGCATGTCTGCACATACTTGTGGTAAGAAGTGTAGTAAATCATAAAGTTCCTGTGTTGCATTGCTGTTACTGTATTGCATGAGCAGTACAGTACCAGAAGCAAGTTTTGACAGTTCAGGACAGAACATTGTTGTTACACATACCAGTGGTTTATAGGATTAGGAAAATGAAAACGCCGATAACAAGAGCTAAGTGCGCATTTTCAAATAGAATAATTGGCCTTTAAAAGGCCAAATAAGCAGGTGGACGCATTTAGAACTCACTACAAGTAGCTTAACACATGTTTAAAATTGTTGACTGAAAATATTTTGATATCTTAATTCTAACGAAGGGAGGGAGGGAGGGAGGGAGGGAGGGAGGGAGGGAGGGAGGGAGGGAGGGAGGGAGGGAGGGAGGGAGGGAGGGAGGGAGGGCATGAATAGGGAAGGACCTGCATTGATTGGCTATTTAAAGGCCTATTCCTCTGTGAACACAGTAGTTCATGGATCAGTGCACACATATATTTAGCTACCTGTAGGGGATTGAATTGGAAATCCCCTACAATGCCTACATACAAAACGATTTGCCTCATGGATGAGTGCACACAGACCTGTCTGCATGCTGCCTGTCCATGTGGTCCAACAAAAACTTTGTTCCTATATACACCAATAAAGTAGGTCAAGCCAATATCTGGTTGTAAATGGCATTACAAATGATTTTACAAAACAATATCATTTGACTAGGTCTTGACTCATTCCTAAAACAAAGTTATGAACCATTTTGACTTCTGTTTGTGTGTAAATATGATGAATAAAATATCTTCTTATACACCTTCTACCTCCCCCCCCCCCATTATGAGATTTGGCAAAAATACATGAATAGCACAACAAATATACATTTCACCTTAATAATGACACTTTCTAGGGTGTAAGCAACTGTTACTGCCACATATGGAGATGGTAAATGTTACACTAACGCTGAATGTAAATCAATATTGAGTAAACATGTGTTTGGGTATGCACATTTCACCATAAAACCCCCCAACTCTCAACAAATACCTGAATATCTCAGTAAATATAGAATCTACCTGGAAAATTCCACTTCCTAGCACCTACTGTTTTTTATTCTCTTTCTAATGAGGCATATTATATCATGATTGAACCAGTTTTGCAGGTAGAAATATGTCCATAAAAGAGTTCTTAAAAATGGACCTGTGACTCAAAAGTCCCCCCCCCCCCCCCCCCAACTGAAATCTCTCTTCTTTTTTTCTCTAAATATCCATGTCAATATACTAAAAATTTAAACTGTCAGATATGGTATGACCTTAAAACCTTCTGTCCAAAACAGTAGACATATTCCTATCTGTACTTAGTGAGCTATACAGAGCATAAACGTGGTCAGGTCATCTAGTGACTCTACAAGCATGTGTACTACAGTAGGCTATAGTCATAACCTAAAGACCAACCGTCCACCTGCTAATAAGGGTATTAATATAAATATAATTAGAAATAATTATCAAACAAATGCTTCTTGACACCACAGCCCCTGTCAATTTCAGAGATTTTGTTGTTGTCTTTTATATCTTAGTTTTTTTAAGCTTGTATTTATGCAGAATCGGTTTTGACTAATATGTGTGTTACTTTACGTTATTTTATGATGACATATGGTCAAGATAAATAAAGTGAGATTAAATGCTTCAAAACGATCAGATATTTGAATGATTATATGGAAATTGTATCCAACATACGACAATCATATTTGATTTAAAAGAAAGAAGATAAACTTCCAAACAAATACATCCTTTGACTCGAAATGGATATTTTTGTGCTTTACAATAAAAACACACCTACCTGTTACTGTAAATAACGTTTCTAATGTCTTCCCACCAAGTAAACTTTCGAATGTTTCCTTGAATTCCGTAGATATGATGTAGTGGTCAAACGATTGCATATCCCTTACAACACAATACCTAGAAGGAATGGAATGTAACAAATTATGAATTTAATGCGGATTGTATCGTGTGGCACGGAGTATACACTTATATAATTTGCGTTCTAAATCTAAGTTTGACTGATATAAGTGGAAATCCATCTGAATAGCGATGAGCAGATATTTTCCTTGCAAAATATATACATAGTATATGAGAAGATTGGTTGAGATATAGGTCCGTGATATTGGTTGAGATATAGGTACGTGATATCGCCAATTACTGTATCTACTAAAAAAAGCTCGCTTAGCAAAGAACACAAAGCGGCTAGAGTATTTTGTTCTGGCGGTTGGGCGTTTTACCACTTGGTTCCCGCAATGCTGACCCAAGGAACATCGAGGAAAGAACATCTTAAACAAATCCATTTATTCTCCCCGCGAAATTCCCATTATTCGGGAATAATTTGTGTAGGCCACACTCAGGTTTTTGCAATCGGTCACTTACACAGGTTTTGATGCAGGATGCCCACATCGTGCCCCTAACTTGTGAATTCCTTATGATGGAATGCAACTCAAATAACGTTATTTGCCCTTGGTCATTTCAAGGATACATGACAAAACATAGTAGAATATAATTGTTATTATTTTTTTTAACTACATACTCCATATTAGGTCCATAGCAGATAGCCCTGTTGGCCGGTAGTGTCCAGGGTGTTGTGGTCCACACGACTGCCCAGCACTGACCGCTGGAAGGACCTGGATGTGCACCCAAAGCAGAGTAAGACATTGCATCATGAACCAGAAGTATCATACCATCAAAAATGAAACTGATATTTAGACTTCGGACAACCGAAGTTCCAAACAAGTTTTACTGAGATTTAAGGCAAAATAATTGCAAATCAATAAACGACTTTGCCCCAATAAGGGGTCCAGTCAATTCAAAACCAAAATCTAACATTGTTCTATTTTCATAAACAATTCTGATATTCTATTGCTGCTATGATAATTCCTTTATCTATTGAGAGCTAATAGGCAATTACATGTAGTAGTAATTACCTAATTGTTGGTGGATATGTGCAGGCAGTTGAAACACAGGGCAGCGTACATACACCGCGGTGCTTTCATGATCATCGTGGTATTCAAGTTCAGCCTCTGCCAAAGCTGTCCTGGAAAACAAATATCAATTTCTTGAAATATTCCCAAAGCATGGTAATGTAAGTAGTGAAGAATTAACCTATTAACGCCGAGGGTTACCTTGAGGCATCAACCATCAACCAGGGCTGGCCGGGTGATGCCTCAAGGTATCATCCGGGGATGGCCGGCTGATGCCTTGAGACATCATTTTCATAATATTCGTTTTTGTGAATAAAATTGGAAATATTTGTTCAATAAACGTGAAATTTTCACAGACAGTATGTAGGTATAATATCATATTTAATATTTCTATGCAGAATAAAGAATAATATCAAGGATCACATCTCATTTCATTTGATGCAATGATACAATTATCACAATTCAGCATCTATACCCGGCCTCTAGCGGTAGTCACTGACACTAGTGCCCGGCTTCAAGCCTGTGCTATCAGCTAGATGCAAAAACAGTAACAGAGAGACATTGTTATCAGCAAGTGTGTGTTCAGGAAGCAGTCTCACTTGACATTTCCAAGTATGAAATGGATTAAGTTATGGATTTCATGTAGTGCTAATACTCTGGCTTAATGGTCACGAATGAAGATGATATTTAGAATTAACATATTCATTATATATAGACTGTATTTTCACTAGATACGGTATAATCTTCTTTTGATGAACAAACCCGTTTCAACAATAATTGCAATTGATTATTCCTGTGTCGACTTCGGACTACCATGATTACAATAAAAAGAAGAAAAAAAAGAAGATTACAAATACTCCTCATTCAAAGAAATAAAAGTAAATGCTTACATTGACGAGGGAGACCAATATACCGGCATGTAATCCTGGTATATGAGGCCCTACAAAGAAAACATAGGACTGCAAACTGTGTTCAGCGTAATGAATTAAATAATAAGATCCTCTGGTATAACAGAGGAGTATAGGTAATGGAAAGAGGTATAGTCGTTTCACCTAGATAATAATTACTTCGCACAGAACCGTCTGGCCATAAAGCCTTTCAGGATTAAACGATCGCAAAAGTCATTTATCTCGACACAGTTTCTTGAAAACTAAAAGAAATGTCTAAGATTAGGTCAATCATACCTTTTCATACATTGAATAAAATACTTCTATTTGATCTGCTTCGTAAGATTTGTCGAATGTGTAGTAACAGTTATCCCAGTCGGCCATCACTCCCCATCTTTTAAATGCTGAACGTTGCAAATTAATAGTTTTCTTTGCAAATTTTTGTGCTGAAATAGGAAATTTATATAAAATTAATCTGATACTATATGGCACAAATACATAAACAGGAAATATTGAAATGGTACTTTTGAAAATAAACTATTATTTCTTTGTGACATTTTCTTGTCTCTCGAATGACCTTGGATATTTTTGATTACAATAAATCCAATTTAGATGGATATCAAATTGCTGTATAAAACGTCAGGAGATATTTACCTCTCATTCGTATGTCTAGTGGTTCCATTTCCTTGTGTGTAGTACGGAGATTTTGCAAAGCTTTCATTTCAATTGGGAGTCCATGACAATCCCAGCCGGGGACGTAATGCACTTTATAGCCACGCATCATTTTATAGCGGTTGGTGATATCCTTTAGAATCTGCATTAATGTAAGGGTCGTTCAAATTATATCCAACCTGATAAGGAGTAACTGTAGTGTAGAAATAAAGTAAGCTGACCGAGCTGTTCAATTAACAAGAACTAAGTGTGCATCTCAAAATAGAATTGTTGGCCTTTAAAGGCCAAATTAGTGGGTGGGCCCATTTAAAACTCAATACAAGTGCAAGTCTAAGCCTAAGTTATCGTTCAAAGTGTGGCTGAGCTCCAACCAGATATTCAGTGTTGTTATAAGGACAATCAAACAGCCCCCTTGTGGAAGTTGACTGCATTACACTGTTCTATGCCATGTGCTTCCAAAGATTTCAGACCCCCCCCCCCCCCCCACTATTCTCTTTCAAATGAAGCATATATTATTATGATTGTCAAAATACCGCAGAGACCTGCTGAAATTCAATCGATCCAGTGTCTAAAGACTAATGCACCGGTGGGTCTGAAGCTGATGGACTCACTGAAGCACTAATTCAAACCTAGCAAAGACATACATTAACCCAAATCTAGCCATATTCAAACAAAATTTCAATACAATTTCGCCATTGTAAGCCTGAAATTTTATAGCTGGTGAATGTCGACATGAATTTTTCCTGACTACTCATTTAAACCAATCTGCTTCTAACCTGACTCTTCAATTACCTTAATCATGAGAGCTGACAGATGCCAAATGTAATTCTGAAAAACTTGGTTTAAACAATAAATCATTGACTCCAGTTTATTAACCCATTTCTCCTAAAATTGTGGCCACTAGTAGGTTATCTGTGGGTAGTGTCAACTGACACCTATCCCTCGCAAATTTCAGGTCTATATATCCCTATCGTAGCAAAGTGATATTGGTTTCTATGAAAAGAAAGTAATCATCAAACTTGCCAGTTATTTCTAGTGAACAAATAGGCTGAATTGGAAGAATCACCATTCTGGATTATCCTCCACACCCTTGATGCTTACATTTCGGCTGCCATGCCTTAAAATGGCATATTTACCCCCATTATAACTCAGCTCTATTTCCTGTCAACATGGTAGCAGGATTGTCTAACAATGACACTCTGAGTTGTTAGTAGGCAACAGTGTGGAACAGGTGCACAACTGGAATAATCTGGTCTCCCAGTATTAGCTGTTGGTACAACAGCCAATGAGAATGCAGAGCTCACGGATGCCTTGCCTGCCATGTCAACCTCCTGAAGCATGTATAAAAGAAGACAAATCCTGTCAATATACCAGTTAAGTTCATGACTCATAATAGTACCACATACTTTTGTGCTAGAGTGTTTACTCCCTTCATCTTAAGGTCTATCATCGCATAAGCTAGGATCTAGATTTTCCACCCTGTTCTCTTCCCTAGAGCCTGATGAGTACCGAATGCGACTCCGCTTGATGAAACTCGGACACTTCCGATAGTCCGCTTTTCTTACATTACAACAAGATGGTAACTCATCCTGTGACAATTTTTTTTCAATAAACGACCCGTTACCTAGTAAATGACATCATACTAAGGGCGCCATGGTAGCGAGTGATCCTACTATCGATACTGCAAGCAGCCTTTCCTCCTTACTTCTATGTGGCAGCTCAAGCTATCAACTCCATCTTCATAATAATACCTTTTTCTTTTTTCCTATTGAACAGATTTCGCCAATACTGGCGGTTTTACATTTTGCTCCAGAACATTCAGTAGTCGTTTCATTTTAACAACTTTGTTCATAATAACAAATCTTCGAAAAAAAGAAGATAATATAATATGTTGACATGAAGTGAAATATACAGAAGATATGAATGTACAATTACATACAATGACTGGTACTTTCTTGCGGCTGACCACTCAGTAATTAGTGTGAATATATACTGGGAAAATGTCTCGTAAAGTTCTATGATCGATAGGGGAGATCATCTCAGATGATTGGCTTTGCTAAAACAGGTAGAGCTTTCAATTTCATTTTGAATATATTTTTTTATTTCTGACCCTTTGACTTCCTCAGGCTGTGATTTCCACAACAGATAGCCAATATACATAAGGAAGCATTTCGCTTGTTCAATTCTAGGTTTGGGCAGGTTAAACAGAGATGTGTTGCATTTTCTAGTGAAGATATAGAGATATACAAAGCAATGAAACACAAAATTTCAACGGAAACCTACCTTATTAAGCGCATGACCAACATGAGGACTACCGTTGGCGTACGGAGGCCCATCATGAAGAATAAACTCTTTGGTTCGTTTCGCTGACCGTTGCCAAGCGTATAGTTCATCAAAGCTGCATTTCTGGAAGGTGAGGTAAAAGAATGAGTTATTCTGATCTGATCAAACCAATAATGACATCAACCGTAGGCCTAGTGACACGATTGATTAATTAGTATTCTATAAGCTTTCATATTTATATTGAATAAAATACACTACACTTTTCAGCCAGTATGCTTGGGACACTATGTTTGGCAAATTGTTCAGTGCGCTTAAATTTCGAACGCAGATTATCCTACCTATCATCTTTACAATGTCCTATCCTACTAATATGTCTTAAATTTGCAGTTTCTACATCAAATCTACAGAGAGTTAAAATATAAAATCTAAAGGGTGTGTGATAGGGAGGCAAGTTTGTCAGTTTGAAAGTGCCTGTCTTAGCTCAGCCCATCCTAACCCTAAGCCAAACCTATCCCTAACCCACTCTATTTGCCGATCCAGGACGAAACATCTGGTCAAGTAAAGAACCTACACAAGCGCTTGACAATACTTTAATCCACCATCTCGCTGATGACAACAAGCCGTGTCTAGGTAGTTGTGAATAGAGAAAATGGTAGTAAAACTGGGCTGGATGGGTGGATCCCCAAAGAGTTCGTCCCACCAGCACGATGGATTTGCCATATGGTTTCTGGGTATGCCTTGTTATATCTCATAGCATTGCGATATATCTAATGGTTTTTTTTTAAATAGTAAATACAAATGAAATAGAAAACAAAAACTTAATAGTTCAGAATTTGTCCAAACTGACACACTCGTATGGCACCTGTCATATGGTGCTTTGCATCAGTCACTTATTTCTTGTAAAAGAAACTCAGTACTTTACATTTTAAATAGTTAAGGGCCTGTTGAACCAAGCTTATTGAATGGTGCCGCATGGGCGGCATGTGGATGCTATATCAAGGGCTGTTAGGTAGGTATATACTGTAATGATTAGCAATGAATACAAAACCAAACGAGTGGATCCAGTGCGTAAGCATTCAAGAGGTTTTATTAAGTAAAGACGGCAATACACTCTGTGAGAATCTGCGTGTCCACCTATGTTCTAACTAATGTCTTCTCGGAGTGAAAGCGTACAACACACAGGTAATACGGTTCAGATCTCTCCTCGTATCAGGGATGTCCGCGCTCTATGACCTGGAACAACAGAGTGGTGAGTGCCGCTTTGGGACCCTCCTTATATAGGGCGCATGTAAAGTCACACTGCCAACCTTGTGGATTCACGTGGACTCTCGTGATGGACGAGATCTACGATCTCGCACCTTCCTCCAGTGGATATCAGACCTCTTCCGGTGGATATGGCTGCTGATAACCTGCCGTCGCTACACTACAAATAACTGTAGTGGAGCAGGTCACCAGGCTGCCCATGACTCTGTATCAATCCATGACTGGCATGAACCTGTTATTAATGTTTCATGGGTTGTTTGCTATTCCACAACCATGCAGCCATCGCCAATGAGTTTGCGACTTGTTCCACTGGACGGATGTCTATATGTGACTGACACATGGTGGCTGTGCGACGCTCTTTGGTGGCTGTGCAGTCAGCCCAGTGGAAAACTTGTTAAATAGGTTTCAAAAGCAAGATATAAGGGGCTATTCCACCAGCTAGGCATTCTGCAGGCGTCCCTTATTCTAGCCGGCCAACAACCACATGGGGCCAAAAGGTGCCTGGCTGGAACCCAACGAGTGCTTCCAACAAGCCAGGCAGTTGACCAGTGCTGGCGTAGGTGATGCTACCACTGCACCATCTGGTAGACATTGGCTGCAAACATGCTAGGCCAGTTCCCCGTTCATTTGATAGGGAGCACCTCGAACGTGTAGGAATGTGTATGGCACACTCTGGTGCTAAAATTCTGCCCAAACTACCAAAGCTGTCCGAACTTTCAGTCACTGATAGTGGGTTTACAGCTTACGGGTATTGCCCAGGATCCCTGACCACGTCTGTTGCAGTGGAGGTGGTGAGAGGTCAGTAGGCACTTACATAACTCCCGGTTGCTGCTCTGGTGCTCATAGTGTGATCAACCCTTTGAGGGACACTTTTTACCTCACCTATCTTCAAAAGTTGATTCTGAAGCTATTCATTGGAATATCAAGACAATTAGGGTGTCACATAAACGGGCTTGATGAGATCTATCACTTGCATATAAGTTATCAATGATTGGTTGGGAAATAAATAGGGTTTGGTCAAGTGAAATTAAAGCCCAACTTTAGAGGCATTTTATGGTATGAAGATCAAGTTGCTCATAAAAATAACTAGTTTGCACATGTTCTACGGTTAAAAATGATATAGAGTATGCCTTAACATTTCCATTTAGACATGGACCACAATGTTTTATAAGCAACCCCAACATCCTCAGATATAAGCTCTGCAACATTGACCTTAAAATGACCTTTACCTTGGAAAAGGTCATCTCAAGCATGGTCACATCCGCCTTGTGCTGACCTTCAATCCACTTTTAAAATCATATTTCTAGCTTCAATAGTTCATGAGAAATAGGCATTTAAGTAATCTTGACTCTTGATACCAGCTTGGTGGATCACAAAATTTGGATCACAATTGAACTCTTAACTATGGTTAATTATGGAAGAACGGTAGGCTGAATTCCAGGTCTTTGAATGGCCTGACTTTGCTTTAAATTGGCATAAAGACTTCATTTAAAAAGCAAAATCAATCAGTTTTCCCAGATCTATCCATAGATCACTAGCTAGAGTGCATAGAACCAAGTCTTAAAAATTAGGTAAGTGCCTATCAACAGTAGATGAGTACTCGGGTCAACCAGTGGTGTATTCCAACTGGCAAAAATTGTTTAATAAGCTTTTGCCAGTGATCTTTTCCAGGCAGGACTGAAGAATTTGGTCTGGACATTCGCACATAAATTTTATGCTCTCCTGATGGCCCGCTGGGTTGAGGAGCTGGATTTGTGCAAATACAGTAGAACCCCACTTCCGGGACACCCCGCCAGTTGAAGGTGGCGGGTAAGAGGCCTGCTTACAGGTTAGCAGTCGGCAGCACAGGGTGGGCTAGGGCCTTTGAAGGTGATAAATATATACATATATACATACATATATATACAATCATTCTATATATCTATTTATTTTCTCTTCATTTTGTATCTATTTTCATGTATTTGCTTATAGTTGGTTATTTAGCAAACCTTTTATCTAATAGCCAGTGTTTCCTTCGTTTATATAGGTATACTTTACTGTATGACCATCGACAGACTGAAAACCCCGCTTAAGGGGTCACCCCGCTTAAGGGGTCACCCCGCTTAAGGGGTCACCCCGCTTAAGGGGTCACCCCGCTTAAGGGGTCACCCCGCTTAAGGGGTCACCCCGCTTAAGGGGTCACCCCGCTTAAGGGGTCACCCCGCTTAAGGGGTCACCCCGCTTAAGGGGTCACCCCGCTTAAGGGGTCACCCCGCTTAAGGGGTCACCCCGCTTAAGGGGACACTTGCCTCGGAACGGAGGGTGCTCCTTAAGCAGGGTTTTACTGTATATGGTCATTGCAGCTGGCCGGCGCTTCACAGGCTGGCAGAAGCTCTCCCTGATTGGTGGTAGCAGTGGGATTTTTCATCAGGTCATGGCCCGGCTCTGGCAGTTCAGGGCCCAGCTAGCCACTTCGGTGTACTGTAAAACACTGAGCCAGTTGTCACCAACGTATGGCCCCCAGACAGGGCTAGCGCCTGCATGATTGGTGGAACAGCCCCGATTGCCTCAGTGAGACAGGGCTCAAATATCAAAGCATAGGCTTGTCACTGCTGTCTGTGTATTGATAGCCAATTTCTCCCCGGTGCCGAATTCTTTTCTGTGCCAACTTATCTGGTAATGTGGTATGGATAGACTGGAATGAATATGCGTTCATTAATTATCGCCCAGGGGGGCCACAGTTTTTCTAACACCGATCGGTCAAAATAAAGTTGGCCCCCCCCCCTTGGGAATACCCCCAAAAAAGTTGCCCCTCCCCCCTTGGAATGCCCAAAAAAACCATCCCCCCCCAATCAGGATAGGGTAAAAGCACAGAGGAGGCTTCATTGATGTGGCATTTTATCCATAAGGCTTTCCTTCTTTGCTTTAGAACAAACCCAGCTACATTCAGTCATTTGTCAAAATTTTTACCAATCTCAGTAGCTAAGTGGTAGGGGTGTTCACCTTAAGCATGGTAGGTCATGGCTTCAAACCCCGGTCGGGTTATACCAATTACTTACACAAAAATAGTAGCCACTGCTCATTTGGCTTGACACCTGCCATTAGAATGAGGAGTAAGGGGCTAGTGCCCGTGCCCAAGTGGAAGAATGGCTGTACCAGCAAATTTCGTGATGGTACACACAATATTCACTTCATAAAAATTGCTTTAAAAAGAAAATAAAAGAAACAAGTAGCAAATAAACAGCTGTTGTTGACGGAACAGCACCGATGCAAAAAAGATGGGGGAGTCTTGAGCAGAACTGGAACACACACCATGTGGAGGCCAGTTTCAATGTCAATCATTGCCATCTGGAGTCAACTCTGTTGGAGAGGAGCTCGCAGTTGCACCACTGGCAGCCAATAGCAGATAATGTCAGCCCTTAGGTATTCCTTGGCCAGTTTTACAGGAGAGTCCTTGGAGAGCCTATATATGAGAGGTTCCTGTGTCCTGCTTTTAACATATTAAATTGAATCATATACCTGATTTGACTCATAAGATTTTGTAAGAATCATATACATGATTTGAATTGTAAGATTCTGCTAATGTTCTAACTCAAAATCAGTGAATTATCCCCTGCCAGATTGAGGCTGTAGTTGGCAGCTAGCAGTCTTGCTGGAAGCCCCCATCTCTCCTGTACCCATGTAATCAATCATAAAGCTTGACTACCTAGAACCTAATTCTCAATGAAGTCACTTATTGAGACTTGGTTGTTCACATTCAAATATCCAGCAGCAACTGCTTTCTCGATTTGTGTCATCAATTCGTAGTCATCAGACTCCCTTGCAGAATCTCAAAGGACCTTCACTGTTTATTCGCAGTATTATTGACAGGCAAATACAGATGTTCTGGCAATTTGTTATAGTCTGGCATGGTGTGAGGGATCTTTGGAATGAGTGGATCAATCTATGGTGTGGCACTACAGAAGGAAGTACCATTTTCTTGCATGCAGAACCCCTTTAAGTACTCAATGCTCTTCCATAAATATGGTAATCGTATTGAAATAAGCAGCAACAGGGGCATTTTGTAGCACTTGATTTTGTAGTAAATGCTCTTTATTCATCAATGTTGAAGAAAAAACTAATGATCTTGTGAGACTGCATTGATTCTGAGACAAATGTTAGTGTTTGTCCATTGTCGTGTCCTCAACATAAGTCTGTCAGACTGAGGGAGGGTGGACACCCATCTCGAATTGGCGAACAGGACTGTGACCATAGAAACTGAACTCCAGGGAGTGAGACAACTATAGTTACCTTGTACATTAATCATTATTATAGTTGTACAACTAAGCTGATTTCTTGTGATATGATATGAATGCATTTCATAACATCAATTTTTGTCATTGAACACAAATATGGGAGTTTGCCTCCATGTTTCGCTGAAAACGCCGACCCCACGACAGAATTAGTGGAAAATTTTGCCCCCCCCCCCTGGAAATACAAAAAAAAAATTGGCCCCCCCCTCAATGGAATACAAAAAGAAAGTTGCCCCCCCCCCCCCTGGGAATACAAAAAAAAGTTGCCCCCCCCCCCCTAAAAACTGTGCCCCCCCCCCCCGGGCCATAACTATTGAACGCTCCCTTATGACTATGAGTGAGCTTTATCGATAGACTATGCTTATGAGTGAGTGTTATGGTTATCTATAAATTATAACTGGAATTGTTATATATATATATATATATATATATATATATATATATATATATATATTATATATTGTACAACGCTCTCAAACAATTCCAATAGAAAGAGCTTACACGTTGGATGTCCAATTCACGTTTCGCTGACACCCCGTCCTTCATCGAAAGTGGGAATGACGTTACCTTCGGAAGATTCAGTGTTTTGCGGTATTTTGAATCGGGTTTTGATAACTTCAAGGTGGATTTCCTGATAAACCGAATCGACATACCCAGGCTTTTTCTGGATATGTCATTGCGCGTACCAAGGCTCAACATCTTTGAAGCCAGCAGTGGAAGGTTCTTTTCAAATCATGTTGACTGCCTTCTTGTTTACGTCCGAAAGGTAGCTGTACCTCACTCTCGATGGAGGCTGACATATTGTAGGACCGCAGATATTGAAACAGATACGATGACAGAAATATAAATTAAGTAACTATCTGAACAATGACTCTTGGTTAAAAAAAAGTTTGGCCCAAAAGTTCCCTAAAAATTCAGAAAACAAGAATTTGCAAAATGCATAAATATCCAAACAGAGTCTATGATATCATATCACGATATAAGTATTTTGAGATGTGCTTGGAGAGTGATAGTCGCTGGTAACTTTCGCTGAATCTTGGCGTACAGAGCACGCGACTGCGGTCTTCGTATTTATGTCTCAGCTGACCACATCAGTGACAGTTTTGGGCGATCGATAAAAATGTCTCTCAGTCAGGAAATAACAGTCCCGTGATCCGAACTTCATCGGTTATGTTTGTTTTGGAGACACGTTGATCACAGATTTGTTTACAACAACTCCCACCGACAAAATGGATGGGAATGAAGGGCACCACACTATTCTATCATCGGGATCATCTACGATAGTGCCACCCAATCTGAAGCCAGCCCTCCCACCAAGCGTTCACCTCAGTTTGACAATAGTCTACATTACACTCTATGGATTCCTCTTCATAATGATATACGTTCAGCTGTGGATGATCTTATTCTACAAACACAGGCGATTCAGCTACCAAAGCGTGTTCCTATTTCTGTGTCTGATCTGGGCCGGATTACGAACTACTTTGTTCTCATTTTACTTCAGGAACTGCCTCTTAGCAAATACACTGCCGATTTTTCCATACTGGCTGCTTTACTGTTTTCCGGTGTGTCTCCAATTTGTGACACTGTGTCTACTAGTCTTATTTTTCGCGCAAGTAAGTTGTTATGAATTGATTTATATTTTTATGCGCATGATTATCAAGTTCTCGCTTTAGTCATAACTGAAGGTGTGATAAGTGAGCAGTGCACACCAAACACACATTTAGATTTACACGGTGGCAGATTGGTTATCACTATCAGTAAGCTTAAAAGCTAGTAGCCTCGATGTTGTTGATTATCTGTCATGAAAAGCCCCAGTGCAAGTCTTCGAATGAACGACATATAACTGAATCCATTGCCTATGCCCTGGGGACCAGTATATTCTTGTAAGCGAAAAAAGACCACACCCAACTTCGGTGTACTGTAAAACCTGGGTGGTGAATTGTGCTTTATATTAGTGTACGTTATGTATTGAACTACACGAATAGACTGTAATTTATGAATGGGCGCACGCGGATTGTGACAAGGTTTAGGCTATTACATGGAGCTCATACTTAATGATAGTTATGATTGAAATGTATTGATTTGTTTGTGAACAGAGTTTTGATTGAAAGCAAAATATGTCCTTTAAACTTATTTTGATACTCCTATATGCTCGACAGCTTTCTACAGCATTCACCCACAGAACTGCTACATTGATATGCCTACCCGGCCTACCCATCCTGTCTAGTGATCTGTTTTCAGTTATATCATAAACAATTGAGAGGTCCATGAAACCTACTACATGTATGTAAAGACGTCGTTGTTATTTGTTGAAATAAAGTCCTGATTTAACAAAACTTTTATCAATATAAACATAACATCTCTATCCTCCCCTTTGTTTATAATCTTAACAGTGAGTCATATAGGTTACCAGTAAAAGTGCTTTCCAAGTGACAAGTCTCTGCTAAGTGTATGTGTACCTGGTGTAAATGAAAATGAGATGCCTATCATTTGTCTCAGTTGTATTTATATGCTCGATTAAAGGCATATGGACAATTTATCTTCACAGTTTTTATGCAATTAGGTTTCAAAAGATCTTTAAAAAATCTTGATAACAGTAAGGCTGGAAATAACTAAGAGCTGCACACACCAACGGAACCCACAGGGTAGTAATTTGACTTCGATTAAAGTGCTGGCTCCACCAACACGATGGATTTGCTGTGGTATGTCTTGTAGTGTCTTACAGTGTCGCGATGTGTTAGACCTCCGTTGTCTCGAAATGTAGTGCGCGATGTCGTTTGTCTATTTTGGTGCTCCACCACCGCGATACCTCAAGACACATCGCGGCAAACGTGCACTCAATTATTCAAGACCTAGCAAGCAAGACAACCAAATCGTGACCAATCTCAATATGTATTGTGTGTCGGTGGAATCAGTACTTTGTGTGGTACATTGACTCCAGGTGGTACTTTGATTGGTCCCTGTTATATTTGCCCTCTGTTGATTAGGTGAAAAACTGCATGTAGCAGATGACCTATGCACAAAAGTGTACCGTTCAAGGTCACTTGATGGATGTTATTTGGAACCTTATTTGTCGATCCCTGTCATGCGAGAATATTATGGATTAATCAGTTATCTGATATAATTTGTCTCGTAGAATTGTCCATGTTATTTTGGGGAATAGCTTAGGATAGTGCCTTCTATATCCTCTTACTCACTTGGCTTATGCCAACAGAGCAGGGTAACTTCCTACTTCACGAACATGAGGTATAACAAAAGTTAAGAATATAGTTAATGAATAAATAACTCATAATGGCACAATGAGCAGTCAATTCTACAAAGCTTCACAAGATTTCGATAATATAATTCATTCGACGTAGAAGATTATTAGCAACAGAGGACGAATAGAGAGTTCGACTGGCTGTCATTCAACATAATATGAGAAGAGAAGTGGGTCTTTGTTTATAAAGATAATGGATGCTTAGAGCTTCCCTTCATATCCATTAATGTATGAATATATTTGTGCTTTGGTATTTTTTAAATGTTGATATTGAATAGGGATGTAGCGTGTCTAAGAGATTAAGATGACACAACCTTTACTGGTTTTACTTTCTCTTATTCACAGGTAGTTCTGAAGGCCAAGGCAAAATATGAACCAAATCGATACAAGTAAGTGTATACTTTTATTGTTTGCGTGTAGTTTTAAATGTTGCTGTTGTTGTTAGAAATATCCGATGAGACCATCATGTGTGAAACTAAATATAAAAGCAAAGTAGAATGTATTTGTGATGGCGGACCGAAGTCACTCAACTTTAGTTTTGTCAAGGTATCTCCCATAACATACCATAGGCATCCAGCATTGGTTATGTTTCAACCATGTTATATGTTAACCTGTCTTCTATATTACGAAACATTTTTGTTTACAGGATTGCACTGCGTGTATGTATTGGACTGGTGACTCTGGTTTTCTTTGCCACCAACATCAGCTGTGCTATCATCGTGAAGCAACACCAGCAGGGTTCCAATAGTGTCCCTGTCTTTGTGTCCATTGCCCGGGTCATCATAAACGATTCACTCTTTATCATCTGCGGTGTTGCCCTTGCCGTATTCCTCTATAAAATGAGCAAGATGTCCTCATCCAATGTTGTTCTGGAGGCCAAGGTCAGTTTCTGATTAATTTTATGGTGGCGGAACATTATTTATGTTCAATTAAAATTTAATAAAGTTCTACATTATACGGTGTCTTGTCCTATCCCGATAAGTATGACAAGTTGCTATACAGCAATACATTAGCTGAAAGGTATTGACTGATATTATTGATAATATATGATCATGTAAAATTAAATTACATACCTTCACCCAAGTACGAACTCCATCTCTTGGAACATACCTCAATATGAATATTGGTGTTGGAAATAGTTGGTTTATCATATAAGTATTGTAACGCTTACATAAGAAAGAATTCTCAAGAGCGGCAACGACATCACGCAACATAGTAATGGGTATGTCCGGCTGCAAGAAGGAACACTGCGCTACTCAGGTTTATCGCTCTGCAGTTTATTTTCCCGAAAGTGGTGCAGTGCACTCTCGTACTCACAAAGGATTTAGCAACTTTTCATGCCACTGAAACCAATGTTAAATCCACTGTACATCTCTGGTAATATCTCAGTAGATATCCAACATAGAGACACCAAACAAAAAATGACATGTAGCTGAAGAGCAGGGGAAGAGGGTATTTGGGTTTCTTTTTATCCATTTGTTATGCAAAGATTATTTTATTTGGTGTTTTCTCCAGCAAACTGCCGAAATTTCAGATGACAGGCTGCTGCAACTCTCAAAACAAAAACTTATTCAAAAGTGCATAAATCTTCAAATTCAAACATTCACACTTCTCTGCCACAAAGTTTATTCGTATAACTTGTCAGAAGAACATCAAACAACCTCTAACTATGCATATTAATCATGTGTAGTCACTTCAAACATCAATTTACGTTACGCCAGTTGAGCGATGATACCCGAAAGCTAGGGTGCCACAAAATGACAAAACCCTTTGCCTGCTGCAGCCTCGTTTTGGTTTGAACGTTCTGCTCCCGAGAATATCGAATAATGCTGCCAAGAGAGTGCTATATTGTTACAATAATTATGTCATCATATCCCAGTGAAATATGAATAATTTCATTGGTTTATGAAATGCTGGTCTAGAGACGTGTATCTAAGTGGCTGATTAATGCCTTTGTTGTTGCAGGGAACCAGTAAGTGTCAGGCTCTCACAACGTGCGTGTTAATCGTAGTGCTCTACACTACCCGGGCCGTTTACAACATGGTCGCTGTGGCACGCCCACTGAGTGATATGCTCAGCTTTGGGTATGGCTGGATCAATGTGTCCGACCAGGTAAAACTATTTCTCTATAGATTACCATCAACTAAGTTCTTTATTCCAGATTCCTGTATGTAAGATATTTACAATTACAGCTAATAATGAGAACCTCGTTGGAAAAACTTTTTCGTTTGCTCTCCCCAAAGGGTATCAGCATTGGAAATTTTTTTTTTATTACTTATAATGATGAGAACCTCTTTTTACTCCCCAGTAGACAAAATTCAGTAGAATATTATCTGCATGGAATCTAAAAGCAATGATGATATGTTTTGTGAATCGGCAAATTCATGACTGATGTATACATTCCATTTGTCTGTGGGTTTTTTTGCCATTTATCCATTGCCTTGTTATGAGATTGGCCAACACGACACTTCCCTAATCGATTGTTTCCCAATGTCCACTGCAGGCAGAAAATATGGATCTCGATGAAGGGTTTGCCTATATCTCGTTTGGTATTGTGCTGTTTGTGTGGGAGTTCCTCCCCACCTTCATCGTCGTCGTATTCTTCAGGGTGCAAAGACCACAGACAGGCGACGAGGTAGGTATGCGGGCTTCCCAACAGCAGTTAAGACTCTGCGGTGAAGTAGCGTTTGGTAGAGCTAGTACAGAGAAAGTAGTAACAAATACGACTATCAGTCTGTAATTGATTCCATGTTCTATGGTTCGATCACAAAAAAACAGTATATATGTACGCATTATAAATGTATATCACATTGAGTTGGATAGAAATGTAAAAAAAACCCTGTTTTTTATCATATCTTAATTAGATCAAGAGTCGTCGAACAGTGAACATTTGGAATAGAGAATTAGTATAGGGAAGCCTCAATCTTCCCTATGACTTCCCTGTTCTCCATATGAATGTTAGCAACAAAAGCTATGTATTATTCATCTTATGATGAGGTGTGTTATGTTGAAATGAGACAGGTAGGTGTGCCCACAAACTACCACGCATTCTTAGAAAGCAATAAAAAGATTGAACATAATAGAAGATGCGCGTTTAAATCTCCTCCCACTCTCACATTATTCAAAATGATATAATCCTACCAGGATGCTAATAAACAATTTGCTGTTAGACCGCATATTTTATCGGGATGATGTCAGTCCCTAAATGCGACTATTTTCAAAAAATATCTATACCGTGAAAACAAATATTATGTACATTTCTGCTTCATTGTGGAAACAAAAATTCAGACATTTCTTTCTTCCCGTCGTAGCTGGGTTAGAGGTGTTAGTGCCACGTCCTCACAGATTGAAAAATCTGAAATTAAGACGACTAAACATTCCAGGAAAGTGATTGTTTACACAAATATGCACTGCATTATATTTCACCTTAAGTAAAACTCAAGAAAATATCACAATTGAAATAAAAATCAAGTTGACAAGTGAAACTATTTTAACAGTGACTGACCTCAATTTCTGATGAGTATAAGTGAAAGTAAAAATGTAGTGTCGCTAACCCAGAGATAACAGCTTAATTAGTATTCCCTCTGTTTTCAGCAGGACATGGGCCGTTTGAATAACGAGAAGTACAATCCACGGGCCTACTTCTTCGACAACCCTCGTCGTTACGATAGTGATGATGATCTATCAATCAGTCGCAGCCTCCAGTCCCGTGGAAGGTCTGTTTCCTTTATGTATTCACAGAAATATATCGGTGTATTGGATATGCAGTACAGTAGCTAAACAACCATCGATTTTTTTTGTAGATCACAAGGGCAGATTAGTAGAAATTAGAAAAGTGTGGTGTGGGGTAGCAGAGAGTGTAGCCTCTAAGTGTGAATGGAGCCTGTTGGCTGATTTATGGAAGGATATACAGTCTACCAAGTACAGAGAAGTGGTCTCTAGTGCTCTGGACACCCTTGGTCAGGGTTATTGAATAAACACTCTTTAAATATTTCCACATGTGAAACTAAGACTCTAGGGTTAACGTTCTAATAGAAAACCCATTACTCGCTTATCCATTTCTGCCCGACATAGATAATAACCATATTCGTTAAAAACAAATTTAACTGTTTAATAAAAAAAGTAAAGCTTCCCTAAGTAATTCTTTATAAAATGATGATATTTACTGAAGGGGCAGCTATGCTTGACACCATCTTATATCGTTGCGACTTGTTCTCCACTTGCAGTATGTATGATGGTAACGGAGCTTATTCGATCAACGTTGGGTCCAGCATACCCAACCAGCTAGGCAGTTACGCTCATGGCTTACCGGGGACTCCCCCTACAATGTTTACCACGACGGGATCCCTGCCTCACAGCGCCACCATCGAGCCCTCGCAGTACTACGACGGGACGTGAGGCGCATGCGTGGGACGCTTTTCAAAACGCTTGATAATAAACATACCGGACCAGGACTTAGGACGGACTCTGATTATGTCCAATGCTAGTTAGATTCTAGCACTTCGTTCTACTTGTGCCCAAGGATAGAATATCCCCGTGTAATACTGGTAACCCCATGCATGGCCTGCTTTTTTTGCTTGATAATTGATACTATTTGTTGTATACTGCCTAGAATTCAGATACGGAATAAATAGATGTGTAAATATGCTTGATATGGTTGTTGACAACCTTCTGAGAACTTTACTGTCTCAGTACTGGGATTTTGACCCGAATGAGGATTAATCAACGGGCTTATGTTTTGGTTGTAGGGCCTTGGCATTTGGACCAAAGGTGCAATGGTGATTGTGATAAATGTTAAACTCCTGAAATAGACGCTAATGTTTTCAAGTTGAATATTGTCTACAACTACCCAAAGCATTCCATTAAAGTGATGTATGGAAAGAGAGCAATGAAAGTAGAGAGCAATGAGAGTGAGTTATATAGAATATGGTAATAGACGTGTTTGTAACAATAATGGTCATAAGGTATAATGCGAATATGAAACCAGAAGGATTGATATGGATCCAAATACTCTAGCCATATCCTTGGGAAAGCACTTGATAGAAGGTTTGTGAAACCCAGTAGAGGCATTTTTATCAGGGTAAAATGCAGTGACGTGAAGTTATCGAATTAAACATAGTCGGCTGTATAAATATATTTTGTATTAGATATGTATGAGAATACAGAACGCTTAACATGCGTTGTCTACATGGTGCGTATTAAACATGGATAGCTTAAAATAAATCCGAAATATATCTTTGTATATCGAGGAATGTAAAGCAATTGCCACAAGAGTGTGATCTACCCCTTTGCTCGTTTATAACTATATAATGTCATATTATGCCTGTAAGTACCGCCTACACTATATTACAGATTGAAAACTAACTTGAGAAATGTAAAATACATCCAGGATGATTTCTACTGGTATTTATTGTAACAGACTGGACTAGTATTCCTCTAAAAATGATGGTCCCTTGTACCCACTCTTGCGCCAGAAATTGTATGAAATACTTAGGTGAAGTCATAACAGCAGAATGGATAAGAACCCAGTGAGTCTCTTTATGCGATGCCTATAAAGCCGAACAATTATAAGTTTATTTGAATTTCCTAATTCGTTTTTTGTTTAGTCACCGCACATTTATTTTTTCAATATATGGCGGTGTTGTTATACACTGACCATTTTAAACCTTGTTTTATTATCACTGGCATACTATTTGACACATTTTATTTTCGTTACTTTGAAAAATCACTTGCGGTATTAGATAAGTTGATAGTGATCGTATAACCGTTTGGGATTTAATGGTATTTATTCTCATGCCGGTTATATTATGCTTGTTTATGATCGAAGATAGCTTGCATTAGAAATGAAATACATGCGTCTGTTAACCCTTAACAATTTTACATACGACACTTTGTCACATTGACAAGGAGAGATTGGTTCAATTAAAAGATATCTAAGTTAAAAGGATTATGCAAGATGCATTTTAAGGGGATTCATATTTTCTTTCTTCTGAATTCCTTTTTAAAGTATAATTCCAGCAGCAATCACTCAAAAAGATTATTCTAATAGCGGATTCTCTCTTGAAGGAAAGGGACACTTAAAAGTGTCAAATTTTATGAATATGCGTTATACTTCATCGTGTACGAGTATTTGTTATCTTTATAGTTGTCCTTGCCCATTGTTTTGGTTTAGCATTCTCTCAGTGTATACTAAATAACAACGTATATTCAGAAATATAACCATGATATGGTAATGTTTGTGTTATGTTTTGACGAAGCCTTAGGAACATAAATATCATTGATTTGTCGTTTGCTATCTTTATGGTTATTCAAGAAGGGCATGTGCAATTTCTACATATTGTTCTCAATGTGTTTCAACGGTGTTATTGAAATCCAGTTAGTCGTTTACTCTTAACCATTTGATTTGCTTGTAGACACACGGATCATCTACTTATTTACTGTGGCAATTAAAAGTCATTATAGACACATGTAATAGTCTGCACTGTAATTCGGTCTTTTATGGTGATATGGACATAAATTGTACACATTAATGACTGAAACGTTGGAAAATGTTACTATAAGATACACATATATAACAGTCAAATAAAATGTTGCAATTGCACGCTTAAACTCCCCTTGTTTGATATTTATTCTCTGGGTCTGAACAACGATATTCTTGGGAAATTATTAGAGTTAATATTAAAGATAAATTATGAAAATAGAAGGCCGTTTAGTTTTCACTCTGAGACATGTTGATAAAGCAGTAAAAATAATTTTTTTTAAACTTTCATCTAAAAATAGGTACTTGCATTTGGGGTTGAGTACATGTTATAGATCGTTTCTGTTTGGCTCATTTACTCTGTCTCTTTTGTTGGTTTCTCTGTGGGATATCCTTGTTATCTGAATTGTTTGGTTTTCATTGAAGCCTCGACTTCATAGCCTATCGTATTTAAGCAAATCCTCTTTATTCTCAGTAGCTGGGAACAAAGGATGCTTCTCTTTTGCAAAGCGGGATGTGCCGAATCACCTCTCAAATATAAATTTTCTTAGTAGTTTTTGTGTATAGTTTACTTTAATACCAAAGTCCGATCATTTTCTTTTTCTCTCAGGAACATGATGGTTTCATGATGGTTATTAGCAGGTGGACGGTTGGTCTCTAGGTTATGGCTATAGTCTACTGGAGTACACTGCTTTTAGTCACTGGGCAACCTAACCACATTTTTGCTATTTATAGCTCACTAAGTACCGATAGGAATATGATTTCCATTTTGGACAGAAGGTTTTATGGTGGTACAATGCCTTACAGGCATGGATTTGTAAAGAAAAGTGAATTCAGTTTGGGGGGGGGGGGGGGTCTCTTGTAGTCACAGGTCCATTTTTAAGAACTCCTTTATGGACATATTTCAACCCCTTAAACTGATTGAATCATAATATGATAAGTAGATTTTATATTTACCAAGATATTCAAGTAAGTGGGGGATGGGGGGGGGGGGGGGATTTGTGGTGAAATGGGCATACTCAAACAGATGTTTCCTCAATATTGATTTACATTCAGCATTAGTGTAACATCTCCATTTTAGTATTTTGACATGGATTTTTAGAAAAAAGATATTTCAGTTCTTTTTTTTTTTTTTTTTTTTTTTTTTGGGGGGGGGGGCACTTTTTGAGTCATCGAAAGCAATATATATATTAAATATATGTGTGCACTGATCCATGAACTGCTGACTTCACAGAGCTTTAAACAGCCAATCAATGCAGGCCCTTCCCTATTCATGGACTCCCTCCCTCCCTCCCTCCCTCCCTCCCTCCCTCCCTCCCTCCCTCCCTCCCTCCCTCCCTCCCTCCCTCCCTCCCTCCCTCCCTCCCTCCCTCCCTCCCTCCCTCCCTCCCTCCCTCCCTCCCTCCCTCCCTCCCTCCCTCCCTCCCTCCCTCCCTCCCTCCCTCCCTCCCTCCCTCCCTCCCTCCCTCCCTCCCTCCCTCCCTCCCTCCCTCCCTCCCTCCCTCCCTCCCTCCCTCCCTCCCTCCCTCCCTCCCTCCCTCCCTCCCTCCCTCCCTCCCTCCCTCCCTCCCTCCCTCCCTCCCTCCCTCCCTCCCTCCCTCCCTCCCTCCCTCCCTCCCTCCCTCCCTACCTACCTACCTACCTACCTACCTACCTACCTACCTACCTACCTACCTACCTATGGACAGAATTGATTTTGAGTTTGAATGGTCCTTTATGGATTCTTGATGATGCCATATCTCCATTTATTGAATGGGGAATAATTGAACATTCATTTGAAAAGACTATGACAGCAGCATTTATTATAACCAATTGCTTACTCTCAGAATCTATCATATAGATTTTTTATGTTAAGAAAGACAAAATATCAGTTTACACACAACAAAACACATCAAATCAATTCGACATTCATTGTATTGGATCTATCATGTCTGATTTGGTGGGAAATGACACCTTATTTGTCTTTCTAGGTCCTCTAGATCTACCTCAATGATAGTAGATTTGGCTGTAAGCGCCATCTTCGGGTGAATTAAAAAAAAAGTGTTATTTCAGAGTCTCCTCCCACCTACTCAGAGAGATATAAACAACCAAGGTGAGATATGGAGGTTCGGAAGCCACAGTCATGGGGCTATTGATTTTTACCCAACTCACTTGTCAGTGAGTTGGGTAACTTGTCACCAGGTGGTGCCACTCTGTATTGTAGGATAAGCTGTGCGGTCCATAACTATCAAAAATGTCAATAACTATCAAAAATGACTTGATTTGAGACTTAGGGACATTTGTCATGTCCATAACTATCAAAATGTTCATAAGCATAAAAAATGTCCATAACTATCAAAACCTGCTTAAACTAATTCGTTACCGCATTCGCGTTACATTGCGTTACCTAGCGTTACATTCTAACTGAGTCACGCTACCTAAGAATGAGTTATATTTCGATATGGATTACAAGCTAACCAAGTTACCGTGTTACCGTTACCACGTTACCGTTACCGCGTTACCGTCACGATTCTAACCCCATCTTAATGTTACTGATAGTGCATTACCATTCTAACTGCATTACCGTTCAAACACCATTACACCATACTGTTACTGTGACCATTCTAACCCAGTTACACCTTTACTATTCTAACCCCGTTACTGTGTTATCATTCTAACTGCATTACATCCTAAGCCTGGAACCGCATACAGCATTACCATTACCATGTTACTGTTCTAACCCTGTTACCGCATTACCATTCCTAACCGCATTACCATTCTAACCCTGTTACCGCGTTAATGGTTCTAACCGTGTTACCCCATTCCTGGAACAGGTTACAGAGTTACCATTCTAACCGCGCTACCGTTCTAACCCCATTACACCATACTGTTACTGTGTTACTTTTCTAACCCAGTTACCTCATTACCATTACCGTGTGACCATTCTAACCCAGTTACAGCGTTACCGTTCTGACCCCGTTACTGCATTATCATTCTAACTGCATTATATCCTAAGCCTAGAACCTCATACAGCATTGCCATTACCATGTTACTGTTCTAAACATGTTACCACATTACCATTCCTAACTGTGTTACTATCCTAACCCCATTACCGCGTTATGGTTCTAACCGTGTTACCCCAATCCTGGAACCATGTTACCGCGTTATCATTCTATCCGCGTTACTTTTTCTAACTGCGTTACCATTATATCCCTGTTCTAACTGCAATACCATTCTATCTCCATTCTAACCGCGTTACCGTTCTAACCCCATTACACCGTACTGTTCCCACATTACTATTCTAACCCAGTTACCTCATTACCATTATCATGTTATCATTTCAACCCAGTTACAGCATTAACGTTCTAACCCCGCTATTGTGTTACCATTCTAACTGCATTACTTCCTAAGCCTGTAACCTCATTACAGCATTACCATTACCATGTTACTGTTCTAACCCTGTTACCGTGTTATGGTTCTAACTGTGTTACCCCAATCCTGGAACCACATTACTGCGTGACCATTCTAACCCCGCTACAGCGTTATGTACCATTCTAAAGCTGTTATTTCTTTACTGCATTGCCGTGTTACCATTCTAATTGCGTTACACCCTAACCACGTTAGCATTATATGCTAACATCTTAAAGGTGTTACTCCGTTACTGCCCTACTGTTACCATGATACCGATACCTAAGAATGGGTTATATTTCTGTCTGGTTACAACCTAACCAAGCTACCGCTTTACCGTTACTGCGTTATCATCACAATTCTAACCCCATTTTCACATTACCATTAGCACATTACCATTCTAACCATATTCTAGCCCTATCACAGTGTACCATCACCACGTTACCATTCCAACCTGGTTACCGCATTGCCATTATATCCCGCTTACCATACATCCTAATCCTGTAACCTCATTACCCTATTAGAGTTACCATTCTAACCCTGTTACGGTGTTACCATTTCTAACTGCATTATCATTCTAACCCCGTTACCACGTTACTGTTCTAACCGCGTTACATCCTAGTCCTGTAAACTGCGTTACTATTCTTACCCTGTTACTAAGTTACCTCTCTAACTGTGTGACATCCAAATCCTGTAACCTCATTACCCTCTTACACTGTTACCACATTATCATTCTAACCACATTCTAACCCTATTACAGTGTTCCATTACCGCGTTACCATTCTAACTGGTTTACCACATTACCATTGCCCAATACCATTCTAACACATTTAATGCATTACCATTCTAACCAGGTTACTCCTTTACTGCGTTACCATTCTAACTGCATTACATCCTAAGCCTGTAACCTCATTACCAAATTACCATTACTGTGTGACTGATCTAACCCTGTTAATGCATTACCATTTCTAACCGCATTACCATTCCAACCCCGTTACCGCATTATAGTTTTAACCGTGCAACGGCGTTACCAGTCTAACCCGTTACAGTGTTACCATTCAAACCCCATTACTTTTTTACTGCATTACCGCGTCACCATTCTAATTGCGTTACACCCTAATCACGTTAGCATTACATACTAACATCTTAATGCTTTTCCTCCATTACTGCCTTACTGTTACCATGATACCTTTACCTTACCTAAGACAGACAGACAGAATATTTCTGTCTGGGTTACAACTTCACCAAACTACCGCGTTACTGTGACCACGTCACCGTCACGATTCTAACCCCATTACCATTCTAACAACATTACCTTTCTAACAACATTACAGCATATCATTACCACGTTACCACTCTAACCCAGTTACGGCGTTACTGCTAATGCTTTACCATTCTATCCTGGTTACCATGTTATCTTTACTGCGTTCCCACTCTAACACATTTACTGCATTACCATTCTAACCAGGTTACAGTGTTAACATTCTAATCCGTTATCATTCTAACTGCAGTACATCCTAAGCCTGTAACCTCATTACCATGTTACCATTACTGTGTTACTCTTCTAACCCTGTTACTGTATTACCAATTTTAACCATGTTACCATTCTAACCCTGTTAACATGCTAGCATCTGTTGTAGATGCCCCAGATGATAACGACAGTTTAAGATGATATGGGTGTCATTCTTTATTTATCTTCGGTTCGTTCGACATAGACATCGACATAGACATCGTCAAATCTGCAATCAGTATATATAAGTTCAGATAATTAGTTCAATTTCACACCTCGTAGGTTTACAGATATGACACTTGCTTGACATTAGATAGTTATACAATTAATAAAACAGTACTAAATGATATAGACTTATGTGAAACATAGTACCACATTAAAGTTCCTTGGAAAACTATAGCAGTCATTAGACTCACATAAGACTGAATCTCCTTGACATATTCAAACACCAGTACTAAACTAGTCATAGAGTGACTGAGTGTTAAACTAGTCATACAATGAGTATTGGCCATACATCAACATGAACACATTAAGAAATACACATACACCAACTAGAAATACTCCACATATCAGACAAGTAAATAGATACACTAAATGAATAGAAACATAGTACATACATTCAACCACTACCTGAAAGCATGGCACTCTCAAACAAAGGAATCTGAAACTAGGTCAATACTGTGAGTAGCTCCCACTAGAATGTCTACAAAATCAGTATTTCTGTGCAATACACATACCTCACACATAGGTACAGCAAATCTACATGTAAATGTCAACTTATATTTACCTTGTGGCCTCTGTAAGTTACATCTGGACATCTATTTGGACTGATTTCTTCAGGATCTTTGTTCACTTCTGTGTTGCAGTTGTGCAATCCACATGATGCTAGTCTTGAACCCTCAGTTGTACTAGATTATAGTTAGTCCACTTAGGACATTATAAAACAATAAGTATAAACTTAATCTGTATGGTGATATCATGTGTAAATCAAATTATATTACATTTAGGTTTTATAAACACAATATCTTATTTAAAAGGTGGTAAACTTGATAAGTGTTTTGTTTGAGATTAACTGTTAGTACTCAAATATACACAAGGTGGCAGCAGAGTTTAATTCTGTTAGTACACAAAGTAGCCACCAGACTGCAGCACGGTTCTGGCATGGTTAAGTATGGCTGCTGCTACACTCCCACCAAAATTACGAATGAAAAATGTTCACATAAGATGACACATACATAGATCAATAAAAAATCATGAGTAATTTTCAAAGTACAAACACCCATTACATTACACAGGTCAATGACAGGTCAGGTTGATAATGCAGGATATCAGGGGACAGCTCTTACTCTTTCTCAAGCAGGAGAACCAAGCTCTGTATTGGACGTTCAAGAACCAGGGGTTTGTCGAGTTGTTTCCCTTGGTTGTCTAGCTTCCTATTACTCATCTGTACTTTAGCACTCCTCACTAATCCATCTGGATTTAGTTTCACTTCAACTACTCTGGCTAGTTGCCACTCATTGCGAGGTAAGTTTGTGTCCTTCACAATCACAACATCATCAACTTGCAGATTTCTTCTTGGGGTGTGCCATTTCTGCCTGCGATTGATGTTTGAGAGATATTCACTTTTCCAGCGATTCCAAAACTGGTCAGCAAGGAACTGAACCCTTCTCCAGCGTTTCCTGGTGTAGACATCCTCCCTTACAAATCTACCAGGTGGAGGCAGTGGAACCTTACATTTCATTGTCAGTAGATGGTTTGGTGTTAAGGGCTCTGGGCTTTTTGGATCATTGATGTTATCGGTAGTCAGTGGGCGACTATTGACAATGGCCATTGCCTCATAAAGGAATGTACGAAAGGAGGCATCATCGAGGCGGCCAGGGAATTCAGAGATGATGGATGACAGCACGCTTCTGACAGTTCTGATCTGTCGCTCCCACACTCCACCAGCATGACTTGAGTGGGGAGCATTAATGACAAAGTCACACTGCTGTCCTGCCATGAATGACTTGATCCTCTCAGCATCCAGATCTGCTATTGCATTTCTCAATTCATTTCTTGCTCCAACAAAGTTAGTGCCCTGATCGGAACGAAGTTGTTGTACTGGACCTCTAATGGCAATGAGGCATCGTAAAGCATTTATGAATGCATCAGTAGTCATGTCATCTAGAGCTTCGATGTGAATTGCCCTTGAACTCATGCAGGTGAATAGAAGACCATAACGTTTCAGCTCCCTCCTGCCAGCCTTGATATAGAAGGGTCCAAAGCAATCCATACCACAGAAGGTAAACGGTGGAGTGGGTTCTACACGTTCTCTGGCAAATTAGCCATTTGTTGTTCCTCCACAGGTCTTCTCATCCTTCGACATTTAACACACTTGTTGATGCAAGCAGCTACGACTTTGCTGCAGCCGATGATCCAGTAGCCATTGGTTCGAATCTCATTTGTAGTCATGCCTCTTCCCTGATGTTGCACTTTCAATTGGTAGTAGGAGACAATGAGATCAGTTATATGACTATTCTTGGGTAGAATCGCAGGGTGTTTCATTTCAAATGAGTGACTTGACTTGTTAAGTCTCCCCCCAACCCTGAGGATTCCTTCATTGTCAACAAATGGATCAAGACTGTTGAGTTTGTTGTTGTTGGGAACCTTGGCTCCTTGCTGGCTAAGTAGGTTCATCTCATCAGCGTAGACTTGATGTTGTACTGCCTGGACAATTATGGACGCAGCTTTCCCTTTCTCAGCAACTGTGGCAAGTCCATTTGACTTGTTCTTCCTTGCGACACAAATTAAATGGGCAACAGCTCTCACTGCCTTTGACCAATCAGAGAAGTGAGATATACGATCGATGAGACAACAATTTTCTTTGGTATTCATAGTCAGCACTTGCACAGCTTTTACTTCTGGATCTCCAATTGATATGTCTGGTAGGGCTTCATCATTGAAGGTGATTTCGCTTGCCCATAGAAATGCTGGCCCGGAGTACCAATTTGATGTTTGTAGCTCTGCAGATGTAAGTCCACGTGATGCGTGGTCAGCAGGATTGTCACTGGTGGATACATAATGCCATTGCTGTGGTGACGTACTCTGCCGTATACGTTGTACCCTGTTTGCAACGAATGTGTGGAAACGACGGGCTTCATTTCCAATATAGCCAAGAACAACCCTTGAATCGGTCCAAAAGTGTTCTTCAATTTCCTCATACTCCAGTTCTTCTTTGAGCACATTGCTGACTCTGACTGAAACTACTGCAGCAGAGAGCTCTAACCGGGGTATAGTAGTTACCTTCGTAGGAGATACACGGGATTTGCCCATGACAAGGGAACAGTGTACCATATTCTTGTCATCCTTAAGGCGGAGATATGAGCATTGCCCATAGCCTGACAAGCTCGCATCTGAGAAGTGATGGAGCTCAACCTTGTGCAGCCTACCAAATTCTGGAGGCTCGTAGCACCTGGGCAAGGTGAGTTGACCAAGGTGGATCAGATCTCTTCGCCAACACTCCCACTGAGGACGGAGTACATCTGGAATGGGATCATCCCAGCCAGTTCCTTGACGGCACATTTCTTGAAGGATCCGTTTTCCATTGAGTATGAAGGGAGCAACGAAGCCTAGGGGATCATATACAGAAGCAACTGTAGAAAGTATGCCACGTCGAGTTAGAGGTTGATCCCTGAGAGTGATGTGGAAGCCAAAGTGATCAGATTCTACGCGCCATTGTATGCCAAGGGCCCTTTCAATTGGTAATTCCTCAAAACTTAGACTGAGGTCCTTCACATCAGTGGCTCTCTCAGATGGGGGTATGCTCTCCAATACTGTCCGATCATTTGATATGAATTTGTGGAGTCGCAGACTTCCTCGAGAGCAGAGCTGCCTTGCTTCCTTGATGAGTGAGATAGCAGATTTTGCATCCTTAACACTGGTCACGCCATCATCCACGTAGAAGTTTCGACTAACAAAACTAGAAGCCTGTGGAAATTCTGTTTCACGCTGCCTGGCAAGATATTTCAGTCCATAGTTGGCACCGCCAGGGGATGATGCTGCTCCGACCAAGTGGACCTTCATTCTGAACTCAATAGGATCCTGCTTGATATCACCATTCTCCCACCATAGGAACCTCAGGTAGTCACGATCCTTTTCTTTTACATGGAATTGGTGGAACATTTTCTCAATGTCACACATTATAGCTACAGGATGTTTGCGGAACCTGCAAAGGACACCAATTAGTCCATTTGTCAATTCAGGCCCCTTAGAAGGTGTTCATTCAGTGAAGTCCCTTGATACTTTGCTGAGCAGTCGAACACAACACGAATCTTGTCCTGTTTCTTTGGATGGTACACACCGTAATGAGGGATGTACCACGTTTCCCCAAATGCAGACTCACCAGTGACATGCTCAGCATCTCCTTTGTTTATGACATCGTTCATGAAGTTGATGTAATGGTCACTATATTTCTTATCCTTTACAAGTCTTTTCTTCAAGTGCGCCAGTCGAGTGATGGCCATTTTTTTGTTGTCTGGCAGGTTTGGCCGAGTTTTAAAAGGAAGGGGCATCTCATAGTGTTGGTCTTCATTTTTCCTTATTTCTGACTCCAACCTTTTCAGGAAGAGCAAGTCATCCTGGGATGTACGCTTGTCATCGAGCTTGACATCTACAAAATCAGATTCTAGTACTCTGATTGCATCAGCTGGCGTCACAACTGGGAGCTCTTTCACAGCGATGCGATGAGTGAAGGCGAAGTTGTTTCCTATGTCAAAGTGTGGAGATGCACATCCAACTATGCTCCATCCCAAATCTGTCCTTTGAGCATATGGCTCTGTATCCTTGCCTAGGATGACTTGTCGTGGTGCCAATGCTTGAGAACAGTTGTAGCCGATAAGTAGGCCAACTTCACACTCCTTTAGCTCTGGTAGGTAATCTGCTATAGTAACCAGATGAGCCCAACTTCTGGCTGTCTTGCAAGTAGGAATATGTGACCTGTCCACTGGTATGAAATCACGAGTATATACAGGGGGAAGGTCTATTCTTGCAGCCGAACTGAACCCTCTGACTTGAAGTCCAGTTGCACGCTTAGATTGAATTACTGAATTTTGCGACATCATGGTCGTTAGTTTAAGTCGCACTGGTGTGGAGTCTGCATTCAGTGACTCACAGGTTTCCTCAGTAATAAATGTGGTGTGTCGAGCAAGGCATATACAAGTTTCTCCCTTCCTGGGTTAGCAGTAGTTGACACCCATACTGGAACGATGGTTGATGTGTTGGTCTGGCCCCCTCTGTTCACATTCAGAGACACCGCAGACTCTACTTTGTCTTTCGCCGATGATTTTTGCTCGGTCTTGACACATTGATGCCTTACTTTCGACTGGTCTGGCTTGTATGCTTCGACATGGAGACAGGTTGGGTGTTTACGTTGACATTTTTCACAGGTATGTCGTCTCCTACAGTCCCTGGAGTGATGTCCTCTCTTTAAACATCCAAAGCAGAGATGTTTTTCCCTGACAAACTTCCTCTTGTCATCCACGGTTTTCCTAGCAAAGTTTGAACATTTACTTAAAGTGTGGCCCTCCTTCTCACATAAAAGGCAGGACATCCTTTGGTCTCCCTTCTGTCCATCCATTGTAGATTTCTCATTGGTTGCTGTTGCCAAGGTACTTGCCTTATTCTGCTTGGTATCACGTCTGTTGCTTGCTGACTTTGAATTTGACACGGGGGCATCTAAGGATCGCAGAGCATTGAGCGATGATATGGGATTACATGCAATCTTAGCTTCCTCTCCAACAAAGTCTACAAACTCGTTGAATGCTGGGTACTTCTCCTTTTTCCTCATTGCAGAATGTACAGTGCGGTTCCAACGTAATGTGAGCCAATCTGGAAGACGGCTAAGGATGCACTGATTTTCATGGCAGTTGTCCAAGGACTGCAGACCCTGTACGTAGGGCATGGCTGCTCTACAGCTTTTTAGGAAGTCTGCAAATTCCAGTACCCCTTTACTGTCCTTGGGAGTGATCTTGGGCCAGTTGTACAGCTTTTCCCTGAAGGCCTTTCCAACGATGAAGGGATCACCGTAGCGTTGGTTGAGTGCATTCCAGGCTTCAGTATAAGCCAATGCACCGTCCTTGAGAAAGTAGCTCTCGAGAGCTCTCTTGGCTTCACCGCCCAAATAACGTCTGAGATAAAACATCTTTTCACTTGGTGATGAGCATCTGGAGTCTATTAGGGCGATGAAGGATGACTTCCAGTCTGTATACTGCAGAGGATCGCCATTGAAGACGGATGGCTCAGGGGCTGGTAGACGACTGAGACTCATTGATTCAGTTAGGGCCTTTACAAGTGTTGCTGTATTGTCTGTCTCTGGGGCTTGACTGGTCTGCAAGGAGACATCTTTGAAGCACTCTGAAGAAGGTCTACATTTACACCAAGACGTTTATCTTGAAGTAAACTCTTGCAATCTTCAATGTCAAGACATTCTTCATCATAAACCTTGAACCTTGCCCGGGCTATCTCCACTTCCTTCTGTTTCTCCAGACGAGTAATGTCACGTCTTTTCCGTTCTAGTTCTTCTTCCTGTTTACGCTTGAGTGCTTCCAGCTCAGCTTCCTTTTCTTCTCTATCCTTTAGTGCCTTCAACTCAGCCTCCTTAGCAGCGAGCTCAGCAGCAGCTTGCAGTCTTTTTGTAGATGACGACTGGGATGCGTTCGAACGGTGACTATGTTGTGTTGCTCTAGAAGCAACAGAGCTGAAAACAGATGCATTTTCATCTTTTTGAAGTAAATGTTTCAAATTTGTAACAGTATCTTCCATCTCCAAATTCACCATCCTCTCGTTTATGTGGTTTAACAATGCCTTTGTGACAGCACTACAAGTGTCAATCTGCCGTCGTATCTCTTGTTCTGGTGGGCAGATCTCACGCAGAGCTTCGTAGCTCTGAATGGCGTCATCATGACTTTCCTGCACTGAAGTAAGGATTGATGTCAGGTCCTCTTCTGTGCAATACCCTTTCAACTTCGTTCTACCAGCCTTTGCCTCTGCCTTCCAGTGGTCGTATTGTTGTTGAGTCATCCTCCTCAGACATCTTTCCTTCTTCTCCCTCTCCCTTTCCTGAAATTCTAACAATTTCTCTGTCGGTTGAGATGTGCGCATGCTGCGCCATGGGGCCCCAGAGTCATCAGCCCCTTCTTCTATTTCGTCAGGTGACTCTCTTATCACTGTTGACCTATTTTGAAGGGTTTCAACCTGCCCCTCTAACTCCTGCACTTTATCACCCTGACCCGACATTTTACAATATTTTGGAAAGTAATAACCGTGGAAGAAAGGAGATTATGACAATAAACACCTATACCACACAATATGGAAATTCAGTTGTAAATAGTGATGCTGGAAATTATTGAGCTCTATAAACAAGAGTACTTGTTTGAAAAAGTCCTGCAATAGATGTTAACGAATCAAGTAAACGAATTGGTAAACATGTGATATTAGCAAACATAAAAAAGGGATAGTATTAGCCTTAATTGAGTCCTTGGTTTTAGCTGTCAGAGTATTGATTCACAAGAAAAGCATTTAAGAGAGTCATTTAATCATGGAGAATTAGACCATTAAGTACCATTGATTGACGTTAACGAGTTATGGTACTTCACTAATTTGTCTGCTTCTTTGGCGATGCGATGAGTAGACCCAACACGATGCTTTTTTCTTGTTACGTCTTCCGACACGATTTGGTCACCAATCGCTTGTTTGATGATCCTACCTTGGACTGTATACTTGTCGCCTTGTTCACATGCCTACATCACTATGTAGTCGACTTCCCTCTCTCGAACACGTCTTCCTGCAGCCTTCGAGCATTTACAGTACATACAGGGGTTGCAAGGTGAAGATTTGACTGTAGATGCCCCAGATGATGACGACAGTTTAAGATGATACGGATGTCATTCTTTATTAATCTTCGGTTCGTTCGACATAGACATCGACATAGACATCGTCAAATCTGCAATCAGTATATATAAGTTCAGATAATTAGTTCAATTTCACACCTCGTAGGTTTACAGATATGACACTTGCTTGACATTAGATAGTTATACAATTAATAAAACAGTACTAAATGATATAGACTTATGTGAAACATAGTACCACATTAAAGTTCCTTGGAAAACTATAGCAGTCATTAGACTCACATAAGACTGAATCTCCTTGACATATTCAAACACCAGTACTAAACTAGTCATAGAGTGACTGAGTGTTAAACTAGTCATACAATGAGTATTGGCCATACATCAACATGAACACATTAAGAAATACACATACACCAACTAGAAATACTCCACATATCAGACAAGTAAATAGATACACTAAATGAATAGAAACATAGTACATACATTCAACCACTACCTGAAAGCATGGCACTCTCAAACAAAGGAATCTGAAACTAGGTCAATACTGTGAGTAGCTCCCACTAGAATGTCTACAAAATCAGTATTTCTGTGCAATACACATACCTCACACATAGGTACAGCAAATCTACATGTAAATGTCAACTTATATTTACCTTGTGGCCTCTGTAAGTTACATCTGGACATCTATTTGGACTGATTTCTTCAGGATCTTTGTTCACTTCTGTGTTGCAGTTGTGCAATCCACATGATGCTAGTCTTGAACCCTCAGTTCTACTAGATTATAGTTAGTCCACTTAGGACATTATAAAACAATAAGTATAAACTTAATCTGTATGGTGATATCATGTGTAAATCAAATTTTATTACATTTAGGTTTTATAAACACAATATCTTATTTAAAAGGTGGTAAACTTGATAAGTGTTTTGTTTGAGATTAACTGTTAGTACTCAAATATACACAAGGTGGCAGCAGAGTTTAATTCTGTTAGTACACAAAGTAGCCACCAGACTGCAGCACGGTTCTGGCATGGTTAAGTATGGCTGCTGCTACATCTGTGATACCGTTACTACATTACTATTATGTTACCATTCCAACCACACTACCGTTTTAAATATTCGACTGCATGACTGCATTACCGTTACGACGATAACATTACTTTATTACCCATTTAGCTCTGATTACCAAGGTACTGCTACTGCATTACCATTCTAACCTTGTTTTAATATCATTGTTCTAACCATGGTCCATCTTAATCCTGTTAGCGTAATACCGCGTTACTGATACCATAGTACCTTTACCAGATCATCATTGTAACCCAGTTACTTGGTTATCGTTCTAATCTTGTTACAATTCTAACCCTGATTACTACATTACCATTACCATGTTACCATTCTAGCCTGCCTACCATGTTTCTGTTGCAACAGTTTAACATCCTACACACGTTACTATTACTCTGGTACCCTTACCACATTAACATGCTAACCAGGTTACCATGTTACTATTGTAACCTCATTACGATCCTATCCCAGTTACCATATTACCATTCTAACCCAGTTATTGCATGTGTTACTGTTACCACATTACTGTTTTTACCCCGTGACGACATTGTTATCTCTTTACTGTTCTTACCATGTTGCATCCCAATCCTCTCTTATTCATTATCGCATTACCATGACCTCACATTACCACGTTACATCCATAAATCCATGTTGATATATTACTGTTACCTACTTACCATTTTAACCCTGTTACCATTCTACACCGAATAACCACTGTACTGCTACCGTGTTACCATTCTTGTCATGTTATTGCGTAACCATTATCACGTTACCATTCTAACCACATTACCTGTTATCATGTTACTGCTACTATTTTGACCCTGTGTTACCACATCACCATTATCATGGTGATATTACTGCTTACCATTCTGACCTCGTTACCAAATTACCATTCTAACCCTGGTTACCGCTATAGTGTTACCGTTACATTACAATCCTGTTAGACCCAGCATCCACCTACTACGATATGGTTCCGATATGGTCTACGATGCACCTCATGATGAAAAAACAAAATCGCGTCAGAAGGTCACCTAGTATCAGGGCAATTAACCACACTTCAGCATTTAGGCACCGGAAAAAACCCCATTACGATGTGTGGTGGATTGGCATGTCAAGGCACATGTCTACGATTTTACACCTTCCCGATATGTCTCCGATATTTGTTTCTTGTATCGGTGCCATATTGGTAGGTCTACATTTCTATCATAGTAGGTGGGCGCCACGTTACCACGTTACCATTCTAACCCTGTTACCACGTTACATCCTCATCCTGTTACCATATTACCGTTACTGTAGTAACTTTACCACGTTACTGTTCTAACCCCATTACCATTCTAACACTGATTATTGCATTCCATCCTTAATGTTATCGTGGTAACGTTATTACAACCCTGTTATCATGTTACCATAACCTTAGTACCTTTTTAACCCTGTTACCGCATTACATACTCACCCTTGTATCGCATTATTGTAACCATTGTAACCTTACTGTTTTACTGTTCTAACCATATTACATCCTAACCCTATTACCATCCTAATACCGTTACTGCATTACCATTTCAACTTCAATATTGCATTACTATTTTTTTGCCTGTTACTGCCTTACCATTACAATGATACCCTGACCGCGTTACTGTTCTAACCACATTACAATATTACGCTTCTGACCATACTACCATTCAAACTCTTTTACCGCATTTCTGCATCACTGTTCCCTTGTTAACATTACCTTGCTACCTCTCTAACCCTGTTACCATATTATCATTCTAACCTTAATTACCACATTACCGTAATCATTCTAACCCTGCTACCACATTACTGTTCTAACCATGTTACATTTAGTATGGGTCACTCAAAAAGGGTTACTAAGTAAGTGTCGCTCAAAACGGGTTACTCAGTATGGGTCACTCAGAAAGGATCACTCAGTATGTGTCACTCAGTATGTGTCACTCCGAATGGATCACTCAGTATGTGTCACTCAAAAAGGATCACTCTGTATGTATCACTCAGAGACCCATACTGAGTGACCTATTCTAAGTGACATACTGAATTGCCCTTTCTGAGTGACACTTACTGAGTGACTAGGTACTGGTGAGTGAGTACTGGTAAGCACTAGTAAGTGAGTGCTGGTAAGTGAGAACTGGTAGATACTGTTTAGTGAAGACTGGTGAATGAGGATTGCTAGGTGTGGACTGGTGAGTGAGTACTTTTGAGTGCAGACTGGTGAGTGAGGACTGGTGAGAGAGGTCTGGGTTAGAATGGTAATGCAGTAATTGTAACATGGTAATATGGCTAAAATGGTAACATGGTAATGTGGTTAGAATGGTAACATGGTAATCGTAACAGGGTGATAACGTTAGAATGGTATTGCAATAACGGTAACATGGTAATCATGTTAAAATGGTTATGCGATGCTGGGGTTAGAACGGTAACACAGAAAGCTAATAATGCACTTACTGAGTTAGAATGGTAATTTGGTAATGCAGTGATGGTAACAGGATTTAGATGTAATGCAGTTAGAATGATAACACAATAATTTGGTTAGAATGATGACATAGTAAAGGTAACATGGTAAAATACCAATGCAGTAATGGTAACGTGGTAAAATGGTTGGAATGGTAACAGGGTTAGAATGGCAATGTGGTAGCAGTGTAAGAGGGTAATGAGGTTACAGGATTAGGATGTCACACAGTTAGAGAGGTAACATAGTAACAGGGTTTTTTTTTTTTTTTGATAAGTAGAATTTATTGACAATATAGCATTCATCAAATACATTGACGATCTTCCGTCTATATGTCCTTAATACTAATACATGTATAAGGTTAACATAGAGAACAATTATAGGAAATAGTAGATATATTATACAAATACAAAATATCAGTAAACTGTACCATGTTTTACATGGTTTACAAGGTTTGTTGGTTAAGTACTGTTCTTGTACGTATACTTAGTGTATTAGGTACCAAATTAGTATACCATATATCAAAAATACAGTACAATTAAGTTTGTGCGTGACAGCTATGTCAAGAAAAACATTCTTTACATGAACGGAATGGATCGGACTTAAGTTCTATAGTCTCGTATTTTATTTGGATCAAAAATTAATTATATATCTATATACTCAGCTAGTAGGCCCGTTACTAAGTGTCATTTATCTTTGTACATTATTCTCTTAACATAAATTCCTTTACCTGACTTTTAAACTGTTCCTTATTTTCTAATGCCTGTATTTCAAGTGGGAGTTTATCCCATGATTTCATTCCTTGATATAACGGGGATTTGATATATTTTTCCGTATTTGGTCTTTTTATTTTTAAACGTATTTTTGCATTCGCTCTCGTGTTGCTGAGGTCATTTTCGAATACATTATCAGAGAAACTGCTCCACCATTTAACTATCATTAGTTTATGAGTTACTCGTCTATAAGTTAGACTTCTTATTCTACATGCGTCTAGCAGATCTTGGACACTCATACCTATTGATTTCCTCTTTCCTACGACCACTCTCAGTCCCTTGTTAAATAATGACTCTAGTTTTTGCAACCTAACAGCACCCATTAGGTCAAAGATAGCATCGGCGTACTCGAGCACAGGCAATAGCATCTGTTTGAAAATTTTAAGCCTTGTGTCCCTATTTATCAGATGACTTATTTTACGTAGTTTAAATAGTTTCTGGCTATATTCACCTATAATTTTATTACTGTGCTTGTTTAATGTGAGTTTGTTGTCTAGTTGAACCCCTAGGTATCTATATAATTTGACTGCCGAAAGTGTGTGTTCTCCCATTAATATATCTGATGCGAAATTGATGTCTTTTTTGTTACTAATCCACATTACCTTAGTTTTACTGTAATTTATTGCCAATAGATTTTTCTTTGTCCAGTTATCAATTTGTTTGAGATCATTTTCCATTCTATAGGTAACATCATTTTGTGAGTTACCATCTACTGTTAGGGCGATATCATCCGCATACATTGATATTTTACTAAAATTCAGATTTTTTTCTAAGTCGTTCATAAAGATTATAAAGAATAAAGGTCCGAGGACCGATCCTTGAGGTACTCCTACCGTTATTTTATGCCAATCAGAGATTATGCCATTTAGTCTTGTTGTATGCTGTCGGTTGTCTAGATAATTACTCAGGATAGAAAATAACGTTCCAGTGATACCAGCTCCTAATAATTTTTCTTTAAGAAGCGAGTGGTCCACACTGTCGAAGGCCTTGCTCATATCTATAAATGCCGTACAGATTACTTTCCGGTTGTCGAGCCCAGTTATAAGTTCATTTGTTAGACTGAATATTGCTTGAACAGTTGATCTCTTCGGTAAAAAACCGTATTGGTGGTTACTAAAAAAAAATTTTTCATTAAGGTAATTTAATAATATAGAGTGTAGTATTTTTTCAAAGACCTTCGACAGTGTGGGCAAAACAGAGATTGGTCTCCAGTTTCCAAAATTAGTTTTGAGACCACCTTTTGGAATAGGGGTGATACAAGCTTGCTTCAGACAGTCAGGAAAATATGCGGACTGGAAAACCTTGTTAATTATTTTAACTATTATTCTAGTGTTACTCAGAAATATTTTTTTAAGCAATCCTGTTTTCAGGTGTTTTATGCCAGTACTTTTGTCATTATCCATCGTCTTAATTATTTGGGTAACTTCGTCCTGTTTAGTATTAACTATTATTTTAGTGTCATTGTCATTATGAGGTCTGGGACAAGTAGTGTGGTTTTGGTTATCGGTTCTGTTGGAAGCGGTACGGTCTCGTAATTGGTGTCCTACCTTCGCAAAATATTCATTCATTTTATTTGCATTTTGTCTATCTGATTCAAATAAATCGGGATCTTTTTGAGTTTCCAGTCTTCGCTGTTGGGGAGCCCATACATCCTTTAAAATACGCCAGAATTTTTTCGGGTGCGCCTTATTATTATTCAGATTCTTACGGATCTGACTTGATTTGTTCTTGAGTATATCGCCCCTTATTTGATTTCGAAGTTTTCTTATGTTATTAAGTGTTTCATTAAAGCGGGTGTCATCCCTTTTCAACTTGTTAAGTTTCAACATCAATTGGGCACGCTCTTTGATTTTTTTGGTAATAAAAGGTGGTAGATATTCTCCATTATTTGTCATCACCGTTATGGTCTTGATAGGGAAAGCTTGATTAATTTCTATTTCCAAGTTATTAGTAAATTGTTCACTAAGCTCCTTATGGTTTAGATCAGGGCAAGTATTCTTAAGGAAATCACATTGACTGTACGCATTCTCCATAATATTACTATAATTTATTGGTGGGTTATTTTTTGTGTCACGTAGTTCATAGGTCAGTTTTGGATGTTTTTCACGTTTTTTCTTTTTTAACATATAAATTAGTACATGATCAGAGATGTAATAGTTAAGATTTCCAGACTCTGTTATGTGTGTAGCATTAGTGTAAATGTGGTCCAAAGTACTTTTATAGCTTTTCATTATAAATGTTTCATGGGTAATTCCGATTGTTAGTCCTGTATCCATCAGGAATTCCTTAAGTATTTTGTATTTATCAGAATTAGTTTGAACTGTATTAACGTTGAAGTCGCCACATATCCAGATTTCATGATTTACAAAGGCCTGATCATTTAGTATCGTTTTAAGATAATCATAACAAAAATTGACATCGTCATTTGGAGGTCTGTAAACAGTCACTACTAGAAGTTTCTTATGTTGAGGTACAGTGATTTCGCTAGTAAGACATTCTAGTTTTGCTAGGGAGACTGTATACTCAGAGACAATTTTTGTATAATCTTTGTACTTATTATCCACATATAGTGCCACTCCACCTCCACATTTATCAACTTGTCTGTCCATCCGTAATATGAATTTATCTTTAATTAATAGCATATCATCTGTATATTGTTTTGTTAGCCAAGATTCTGTTATTCCTAAGAAGTCTATGTTTTCAGAAATCATATTGAGTTGGTTTATTTTACTGTATAAGCTATGTGTATTTATCGTTGCTACAATTAAGCCTTTCTTGTTATTAATTTCATGTGGGGAGATATATCCCTTAGCTATATCAATCATTATGTAATTTTTTTGTAACCGTCTAGTTAGTAACCTTGGATAATTTTAAAGAATCATATTATATACATACAGACACCACAGGGCGTTACAGGTAAACAAATAGTTTGACATACATACACACGAGGTTCATGACGAGGTGTAAGACAGGACAAGACAGTACACAGGTGGCTGACAACCTGTCTAACCAGCTGAGCTCCTACTAGCTCAGGAGCATGAGAGTGCGATCAAAGTAGTAGAAAGAAAAAATTCCTAACCCTATAAACATATGAAATAAGTACCAATAAGGTTCAGATAACAAGGAGATAACCTAAAAAATTGTAGATGTAATTATTACCTTGTCAAAATATAATGCGCTAAGTCACACTCCCATGCATATGAAGGGGGACTGTATCCCCAGACAACAGAAAAGTTTGGATCGGTGGTGCTTTGTTGATAAATCACATATATATATAAGGTTGGTATCTGGGCAGAGGCAGTATACGTATTCTTAGATAATTAGTAACATGAAGTAATAGCGTTAACCTACGTTTGCAATTTTGTACAATTTATTCAATCATATATGTAAGTGCATTCATACTTTGCATTAAATAATTGTCTTGTAGATATAAGTACATATACATATATATATATACAGAGCTCTTATGGGCCGTGTATATGAAGCACGAGACAATGCTAGTTCTTACGTCCTAGCATAGATTATGATACGACATATGCGTTTAGGAGTATTGAAATTGATTATCACATGTTCTAGTAAATCTATCACATAATAGCTGTCAGCTCTTATAAGCCTTCAGTGGTATTTTTCATTTGACTACTTGTTCTTACGTACAAGTGAGTTTGTTAAGTAAGTTATAGCATACAATATCCTTCTATTGGTGCTTACTATGTTGAACATTTTTATCGATTGTTTTACTAAGGAGCTGTGCTATTTTATGTTGTGTTTCGTCACTGGGGTGTACGCCATCAGATAGCTTCCAGTACTGATATTTAACGCCTTTCCTTGGGATGTTTACTTGTATCGCCCTAGTTAGGTAGGGGGTGTAGACTGATTGGGTTGCATTCAGTTGTGAAATTTGCTCATTGATTTCTTGGATTGCCACTTCCAGCTTGGTTTGATTGGTATGCCGACCCTTGAGTATCTTGTTAGCCGCATTGAGGTCTACCGAGTACACAGATCCAAACACAATTGGCACATATGGGTCAACAGACCGAATTGCAAGAATCAAGTCATTAAATAGTTCGATAACATTCATAACTACATCACCTGGTTTGCCATTGCGGAGATTGATCACAGGGGGCTTACCAGTTTTTTCTGTTATATTGTTAATACCTCCAATTACATAAACAGCATGGAAACTATGACTGTAATATTTTGCTCTCTGTATTTCGCGCACTGCAAAGGTAGACATCCTTGGAATGCTGGCGCCAGGTAGCCACATCATCATAAAATCCTCAGACCGTATCGATAACAGGTGCTGTCGAATGCCTCGGAGACGGGAGTCACCAACGATGAGGTAGGACGGCCACATAGTGTAGAATCTTTGTTTAGATGCTGTCACCTAGTGTTGGTTTGGGGAGATGTACTTGGTACTTGCTTCACGGTGTGTAGAGCTCCCTCTCTGTTGTAAATCGTGTAGTGTCTCAGTCTGTTCGGTTCGTCTGTAGTCATCCCTCAAGTCCATCAGTAGTTGGCCTAAAACATTCTTCCCCGGGTAATAACCCCTGTTGTATTCTGGATCAGCTATGTCCAGTCCTCCCGCCCAGAATCGGTCCGTTGTTCCTTCTACCAGAATTCCTGGATGGGTCATTTTCAGAGATGTAATCAAGTCCGGATTTTGAGTAAACTTGGTTCGGAGGATAAACTCCATAATCTCAGTTTTACTTTTTTCCCAATGTGTTGTGGTTTGGCATTTTTCACCTAGGCGTTTCGCGTCAAGTGGGGTATTGCATTGTAAAATTTGCAATACCAGATCTGGTCTAGCACATAGTCGACATTTCTCGGCTTGATATGCATGCTCAGAGCTCTGATAATTGGTACCGTTGTATTTTAATCCAGTAGGAGCAAAGTTACTTAGAAAACTCCCTTGTCCCTTGAAAAGGATTAGACTTTTCTTTGGCCTAACAACGGGTTGCGGGTTTGTAACGGTGTGTTGCATAACCTGTGGTTGAGATTGGCTTGTGACCATTGGTTCTGGAGTGTCTTGCCTACGTGGTACTGGCATGGAATGAGGTCTTACGTCCAACATCCCTTCTGCTGTATCTCTATGTGAGTTGTTTTCTTGTCTTAGAACGTTTGGGATTTGAGGTGGAGGCAAATCGTGTGTGTTGTAGTTATTATACAATTTTGGTTGGGGATTGGTGAGAAGTACCCTTTTCTGGGTGGGTAACACTGAGTTTTGATGTTGCGTTTCCCTGTATTGATAGCTAGCATTTTCTCTCCAGGGATTTTGGTGTGGGGTAGGGTTCCATGTGTTTCCATATTTCTGTTTAAATGCATTGTCAGTAGGATATGAATTCGCGGGATGCAATTCAGCTGGGATTTTTTCCATGTATTGGCAGTTGTACCATGTGTCATTTATTTTACATTCATACCCTCGTAGCTGGGTAGAGTAGCCTAGGTTTCTACAATGTCCGGCCATGGCCCTAGCCCGGCCTCGTGCTTGGCGGATTTCAGCGGGTTCATCATAGTTTAGATAAATCCGCTCGAAACCTTCTGTTCGTTTTAGTATTCGTTTATTTTTTAACAAATGATCATGTTCTCGCACACTTGTTAGGCATACAAGTATTGGAGCTGGTTCATTTGTTGTGTTGTAGTTTTTCCTTGTTCGTTGAGCCATATTTATATCTTGCAGGTTTATTTGTGGGTCAATTTGTTTTAGGACAAATAGTGAAGATTCATATGGGTCCTCGTTTTGTACTTCCCTTAGGCCCTCAATATAGAGGTTCATTCGCCGAGGGGATGTGTATCTGTCATTATTGATGAGGTTCTGGCTGTCAGGTCTTGTTTTTAGTCGGTTTAGTTCCTCACCTTGTTTTTCAAATTTTTGTGTTATTACATCTAGTTCTCTTTTGTTATCTCTTATTTTTCCTTCTAATAGATTAACATGTTTTCCAACCTCTTCATCAATGTCTTGATCCCTCGATAGTGCTCGTGCCTCACTTTCATGAACATAGCTTACCAGTCTATCAACTTCAGATATGTGCTTTTTTAAGTGTTCATCTTGTTCTTTGCTTCTATCTTCAAGTATTTGGTGTCTACTCTGCGTGGTGTACTCAAGTGTATCTAGTCTATGTTCTGTTTTTTCTATTCTGTTGCATATTTTATCTGTAGTTTCTTTAAGCTGTATTTGTAGTTGATTTACCTCTGCATTTGTGTGATCAGCTTTTCTGGTGATATGGGCTTTTGTTTCGGTTATCGCTTCTGTCACTATACCTATCTCTGCCTTCATTTCAAGTGAGATTTCAGATAACCTATCATTAACCAGTTGCATGAAGTCGCCTAGTATTGTTTGAGGTAACATTAGGTAGTCATCTTTGTCATCACTTTTACTCGCTCGTTTCGAGGTGCCTGAGGTGGGCCTGGTGTGTTGACTATCCGTTGTATCTGATAGGTCTATTAAGTTTGTCAATGTGGTTTCACCTACCTCGGGTGCTTGCACTAGCGGGGATTTATCTCTAGGTGATTTTTTGTGTAGGTCTAGTAAGTTCGTCAACGTGGCTTCACTTACCGCCGTTGCATCCACTCGTTGGTTAGGGATTTTTAGAGGGGGTTTGTCACTGGGTGATTTTTTGTTCATTTCCGTATTGAGGGACGTGTCTGAACTTAGTGTTCGATTGCGTTTTATACTTTGTGTATTTGTCTTTTTCTTCTTTGTTTTTTTCTTTCCGTCCTTCTGTTTACTTTGCGTCGGACAGTTAACTTGGTCTATTATCGCTCTGTTTGTGTTCATACCTTTAGTACTCCTTAGGGTTGTAGGTAGTTTGGAGAGGGGAATTTTATCCAGTTCATCAAAACTAGAATTGTAGTCATGTATAGATTCATCTAGGATTTCCTGACTAAATTCAGACATTTCTGCCATTTCATAATCTAAACCTTTATCTTCCATGTAGGGATACACACAGGTACCAGCGCACGGGTCAACAATGGCGGAGTTCACACTACCACACCGGCAGCACACAGGCTGGAAAAAGACAGGCGTTACTCGGAATGTCCTGGTCCAAGGGACCCAACTACTATAGGTTTGAGTTCTCAGTACCTTTACACTTTTGTTCTCTGTGTTTTCAAGATTTGATAACCAACCTGGAGTTTGATAACCTACAATTAGCCTCTACCCGATACAACAACGCACCACTCACCTCGCCATCGCCATCGCCATCGCTGAACTAATAGTATATAGAATAGTAACACAGTTTACAGGACTAAGATGTAACGCGGTTAGAACAGTAACGCGGTAACGGAGTTAGAATGACAATGCAGTTAGAAATGGTAACACTTTAACAGGGTTAGAATGGTAACTCTAATAGTTGTAAACAATTCGAGCTAGAGGATGGTCATACCTAGCAGACCCTGCACTCCACGAACAGTCTTAGGTTCCAGCATTCTGAATACTGATTCTACTTCCTTTGGATCTGGTGCAATACTGTCTTTACGGAATAACATGCCAGAGAACTCAATTTTCTTCTTTCTAACTCACTCTTATTAAGATTTGCTGATCTCCATAGACCATTACTTATTGAAAATGCTGTTATGTGCCCTGACTCCTTAGCCAAGGTCAGCTTATGATAACCAGGGAGCTGTTTCAAAAGTCGAGTGAGGTCTCGCCAGCGGCACGTCACATTTCAAAGCGAGAGGCCGCAACAGCGAGTGGCACTTTGAATCAAAGCGGCAGCAAAACCATTACCAATACCCAATAGCGAGCGGCACCTCCACCTCGACAGCGACGCTTCAACTGCCATTGTTAGCTCTCGCTTTGGAGGTGAGTACTCTCGTTTAGCACCCTCCCGACTTGTGAAACAGCTCCCTGATTTCTAAGTCATTTTTCTAAATATATATGTGTGTTATTCACTGGAATTATGCTAACTACGGTCGGAATGGGATGGTTCCAATGGCACTTTTATGGCCAGCAAGTGCCGGTCTGGATTTTCCTCCTACCAAATGCAGTCAGACATGTATCACATGTTTGCGGTTTTACATTTTTAAACACAGACTTGCTGTTTATTCATCAACTATAGACAAGGCACTGCTATCAGCCATCATGATGACTGACACACCTTCCTTTTGAACTCAACATTAAACTTTGGTGGTTTGGCCACATAGGAACTTGGCTCAATATCAAACACATTTTTATGATTTAACGATATACAGCTGATCTTCAATTTTATGTACACTATTTTGGTTCTGTCAGTTGTCAACACTGTTATAACTAGCACCTTTAACAGGCCATATTTTCCAGTACATTTTTTTATGTAAGTGAAATGAAAGTTAATTGGCCTATTTCAGTAAATAAGATTGGATAAACCAGATAAAACGTTAGAATTAGTCAATTGGCATTAGAACGAATCCCACAGAACAAGTTCCGATTGATAATTGAAAATCACCAGGTGGTGCCACAGTGAATTGTAGGATATGCCTTTAACCGGACCAAAACAGATAATGCCTTGAGGCATCACGGGGCCCAGGATGGATAATGCCTCAAGGAATCATTTAGCCAATACACATGAAACACTCTTCAACAAGGAAATAATTCATCAATAAACTTGAGATTTGCACAGAATGTATGTCTAACATCATATTTTAGATTAGTAGACAATATTAATTGAGGAACCATCAAATTATTAGTTCAGACAGTTGCTGGTGGCAGTCCGTTCTGCCAAAAATCAAAAATCGCGTGTGTATTCACGTGATATAATGCATGAATTTAATTTCAGTTAAATAGAAATATTGCATATTATGTCATATCTACATTATGTGAAGATTTAATGAATATTGCTCTACTATTCTTTTTATAAAAACAATTTGGCAAATAGTGAAGAAATGATGCTTGGAGCCATCTTTTGTGTGGTGATGTGACAACCTGCTTAGTGAAACACCTTGCCCATGGCCCTATCAGGCACCAGGGCTTGGTTCTTGGCTCAATCCCGCTCCTGGCAGACGGTGTGGCCGTGGGTTGTTGAGCATCAGCTGGGCTCCAAGCCAATGGCCGCTCTTCCATTTCCGGGACGTGCCCCCGGCATCATAGCTGGCTTCAAACTACCTGAAATGTTTGCATAATCTCGTCGGCCTGGCGTTAGGGCTCCCAGCCAGCAGATTTTACCGACTCTAAGCCATGGCCGACAGGTAGGTTTAGTTACCACCGCAATGGATGCCGTCAGAGACACTGGACGATACCCAGGAACCGCAAACCTGTGAGTAGAGACCGAAAATTCTGAGAGTTTCAGAAGTTTGGCCAGAATTTTAGAACCAGAGTGGGCAAAGCGCATTCATAATATCAACATTTAATATCATTAAGGCGGTGCTCCATTGCGCCGATCCACTGGAGATTGGGGGGCGATCATTTGGTCGCCGACTGATCGGTTCCCTGTCGCAGATAATTGGAGCTGTAGTGGTCGTCGGCACCCCAACTCCACATCATCTTCACCAAACCTCCACTGATTTTTTAATGCTTCTTCTCATTCTCTCCCTGGCCATCCTACCATCAGCGATTTAGAGGCAATTTCTCCGATCTTGACCCTCCCAATACAGGGAAGAGTGGCTTGTGATGACATTAGAAAAATCAGATACGCCCGGGATTGGCAAAAATGGAGCGGAGGCAGAAAGTTTTGATACATTGTACAATTTTAGAACCAGGGTATGCTATAAACCGCAATATTTAGCGGAAATGTATAAAAAGATTCAGGGGTTTCCTGTGAATATAGAAATAAGAGTAAAGGTGTGATATCTTTTTTAGATTTGTAACTTTATCTAAGAAAGATTGGCCTTGGCCTATACCCTGCTCCATGGTGACTGGTCTGTCAGGCACAGTGTTTAATTTATCCTTTTGCTAAGTTCTTCTGCCACTTTAAGTGCCAAAGCACTATTTCAGCCAATCAGAGGACATCTTGAGTTTCACTTTAGTGATAGCACAAAATTTCTATGACCAAAACAACTTGATCAAGCACCATTTTGAAAAAAAGCTCTTCACACAGAAATGAATGAACCAAACAATTTTGTGCCTATGCCATTACAAAGAACATACATAGAGGATTAGTTTGATGTATGGTATGCCATAGTTTTATAGATGTAAGTGGTCAGCATCTTGAAATAACTATTTACAAGTCAAAGATATGCATTGCCTTGTAAAGCATGATCTAGATTAGAGAGGAGTATCATTTGGGTGTTTTTGTGCAAAATCTATGTATCATTATTACAGATTTCCCCATCAATATGCAAATTAGCTAAATCTTCATCAAGAGACACGCAAACAAAGAAATTGTTACATCAGTGATAAAGAACTTCATTCAAGGCAAAGCTATGGCTCGTAAATTTATTATCATCGTTTACAAAGCAAGCTGCGACAGCACGTAGCTAGTAACACATTGACACTAATGCATGAGAAAGGGATTTTTCTGTCACTATCCCTCCTCGTGAATCTCTTTCCGATATGTACAGTTTCCTTTTATTGAAGTCTTGATTCTGCTTTTTATTCAAAATAGTGACTGTAGTGTAGAAAAGGTGAGAAAATACTACCTACTATAAGCTGATAGTAACATAGTATTCTTCATATGATTATCAATGAATGACGCACTAATTATCTCGTAGTCTAACATACTGTCCTTTGATAAATGGAGGTAACCTTCATACGATTGCGGTATCAATCATCAAAATTATATACAAATTAATTGCAGTTTCCTTCAAAAACAAATTCTAAATCTAGTGATATGGCGTAAATGCATGAAGCTAGACAAATCTATAGGTTCATGTGACTGACTATAAAACAGTAACATATAAATTGAAAGAAAATTAAGTATTACGTCCAACGTAGGCATTCTATTCATGATAAAAAGAAACAGACTCACCAATAATAATTACGACTACGCATTATACTAAGAACGCTTGCAAATTGGTGGATAAACTTTGTACATCCCCGTCATAATCTGCCAATTACACTTCATGATTACTATTCATTTATATCTTTTATAGAACAATTAAATTATATGATGCCAAACACTGAAAACAAATCAGCTTCGGCAAAGTTGTCTACTGATCAGAGAAATTCTTCAATACCATTACGCGGGTCATACAATTAACATATTTCTCTTTGTCAAAACCAGCATGGCAATGCGCCATTGTGATTGCGCATGGTTTTTCATATTGCAGGGTTGATCAAGAAATAGCTCAGCTAAAACTATACAAAAATCAGAACCAGTATGTATTTCACTGCTTGACATTGAAATAGTGCTAACAAAATACTATTTTGTAATTGAAAATTATAGTTGATTGGTCAAAACCTGCCAGAAATTAATTAAATAGTCAAAGCAAAATGGTTTTTATACACTCCTTGATCATCTGTACCATGATACTATCAGTGTGCAGACTATACTATGATAATATCGAAGCTGAGGTTGGAAATGTTAAATGTAAAACACTTCCACAAAATTAATAATTACTGACTAATCATGGCTCTCCTGACTTCAGTGAAGAAACCATTCTATAATGTACTTTTGTATTTTTTTAAACTGTATGTAATCTCTAAAATGCGTGATACAACTAAACGTATTAAACGAACATTTTGACAAGTTTACTGAAGCAGACAAATTCAATTTAGGCCCATCTGTTCCTCCAATACTTCATCTATTCCCTGTTATAAATAACAGTTCGAATGAAACCGTGAAAGAGGTGGTGTCTAATACATTGCTCTGTCAACTGGAATGTTTAGCGGCCTGAAGCAGAGGCAAGGCAGTGTTAACTATAATGTATGGCGATGTATACAAATATATGATAACGTCATTTGTCTTTTTCACTTTTCAGAACACATAGCACCAAGGTGTCGCATTTGTTATCCGTTATAATTGCCATATATGGACTGAGTCGCAGTCATGTGCACCCAGCTACACATCTAAGACGGGGGAAAATCGCTCTGTGCATTGCACATGTCCTCCAGAAACAAGATGGTGGCCACTCTATCGTCTCTATCTATTGCTAGGTGACCACATCTCATCAAAAATTATAATCCCTTCTCTTCTTGCAGTCATAAAAACATTGGCTTCTGCCAAATCTTTTTACTGCAAACTCAAAACGTCTCATGGTGAAAGCGAGACGAGCCAACGATCCCTTTCAACGAGGGGCTTTTAATTGTGACGTGTTTACACAAAATCAGTCGCAGGTCACAGGATCTGTCTATGACGGCTTATCTACATTAAATGCTCTCATACTTCAACATTCAGTTATCCTTATTGCGAGTTTCGTGATAACCAATGGGGATTTTATGAAATATATCGTTTCGCAGATATTGGTTCCGTAGTAAACTGCTTTCAAGTCAAATGCATGTTTAACAATAGGCCTTGGCAGCCTATTCGCACATCACCTCTGAACGTATTAATCCTGACATGCTCAGGGTAAAAGCATCGTGGATCCATTGCGCATGAATCAAATACCACGAATCATAGATAAAAGAATGCATAGACAGCATTTTTATTAGGAAATCACATGATTACGAATAAGAAGGAAAATGGATGTGGAGCATACTTCTAAAAATGTCCGCTATCATTCTTGTGCTGGCAGAATATCTACCCCAGACCCTGCGACATATGACTGAAGTTGTGAAATTACGTCACTTATCATTCAGAAAAAAACGAAAGATACCTGCGAAAAGCCCACTTCTCGGTCTCTTGTCAGTCTCTGGCTGGTGTTGAGAGTATAGTATAAGGACCACACAATGAGTGGAGCATTACCGCACGACGACAACAGGACATTTAGCATGGTGAACCACATAGTCGGACACAGAGCCCAGAATAGTACGGCACAGTTTGCCCATTCCTCGCGTACCCATGACAACCAGTCCGACGGCTTCCTCTTCCGCTGACTGCACAATGGCGTGCCCCGGTTTGGAGCTCACCTCCATCAAAAATGTCACATGGGAGTCCACCTGAAATTTAGAATTAATTACAGGTATTTTTCTTTTCGTTGTTCAATCGTATTTTTGAGTTTATAAGGCATGCTTATTAATTGTGATTTGGATATAATATTGAAAATATGATAATTCACCATAAAAAATGTAATGGACGGTGACTACTGATCCAATTGAGATACAAGGTTAATTGGTTTTTATATTTACTATATACCCATGCCGAATATACTGTAAATACGCACCGTTTTGGCATATGACGTAAAAATACTGTACGGACCACTGGTCCGTACACTATTATACGGACCACCTAGCCATACACATTTATTAAATTTTGGTTGTTAAAAAAAATTAAATTGATTTTTTTTTTTAATGTTGGGTATATAGTAAATATATAACGTCCAACCATGCTTGTACAAGTCACAGAACTCGATGCTAATTTACCGTTTATACGGAACTCGGCGTAAACGCCTCGGTCCGTACAAACGGTAAATTAGCACCTCGTTCTGTGACTTGTACAGCATGGTCAGGACGTTCTATATAAGTATTCTTGGTTTATTACAGGGATGTCAGTTGGGGTCATGAACAAAATAGGAAATATGTGGAATTTACTGCCTTGAGAAGACAAATAACACATGGAAAACATATCGGTATTGGCCATAGAATGGAGCTCAGGATGTGTGCTATCTTATATTTGGGGCATTATACGAGAAATTAACCTAATAAAAGTCGATTTGTCACGCACCCCTTTGTTTCTGATCAGTTGAGTGTAAAGGCGTTCCAGTTTTCGCCCCCTCCTTTCTGCAGCACCCCAGGAATCTTCAAATTCCTTAGGCGACCGGGTTGCTTCAGCTGTGAACAGATATAACGATTTGTGTTATTGGTAAAACACTCTTGTCGTGTTAGTAATGCTGGGAATTTATTATATAACGAAACATGTCCTTTAATGGATATATACTACCGCTCTCTATAACGTATATTGTGTAAGGCACCCTATATATATTGTTAAATGAAACACGTTGAGTCATCGGTCGAGTGTGTACGTTCAGTTTACAAGGTTTATAGACAAGATTCGATGAGGCTGGGGTTATTTACGGAAACTCGGCATTCTGTGAATAACGTCAAGCCTCACCTTGTATTGAATGATTTACAATCATGGTAAGGTTGTTCTATATAAATATTTTATGAAATGGTGAAATAAAACAGAGGCTACCTCTGGATGGCTCTGGGCATTCACAAATTGATTCACAAATTAATCTAGGCATTCGAATGTGAATGTAAACAGGCCCTGATGGCAATAACGTATACACAATTCTATTCATAGAGTTATATATGAACACAACTAATAAGATAGGTAAAAATGTATGTGGGATGTCATGCGCTAGTGGGGCTTTCATGAGTTTATAAAAGAAAACTAGCATTAGGTCTAGTGAAAGGGTAACTTTTGAATATAAATGTAATTATGTAATATGAAAATGAGGTAGCGATATTCAACCCTATCCGCGAAAATGAGCTATAGCTACATTTATCTGAAATGAAGTGAGTTCATCGAGATATCAAGAGGCTGCTTAACAACACTTCTATGTTTTGGATAGTGATGCTATTTCTTTTGGGCTCAGGAATCCTATTATTATCAAATATGCTATATAAAGGATATATGCATTTACCAAATGCTAATCTTTACACGAAGGGAACTTCTTTTCATAAAAGCAATTCCCCACCTACCAACAATCATCTTCATGATGTTACTCCCATGTAGTAATTAAGTATTATTATAATAAAACTACAGCGAAGCCAACAATTTGCCCAAGGATATATGACTAATGAATTCTTAATACACTTATACAAGTGGCACTATCGACACTAGCGTCGTAGAAGGTTAACTCCCGTACGAGGCTGCAAACGACAAACAGCTTTCAATAGAGAAAGCCGAAGCTGGCATGACCATCAATCACATAGGGATGATCAATGTAAGCCTGCTTGGTTATTTATCTGTCCATTGTGTACGCTAATTACATCGATAAATACCGTAACTAATTACCTGGCCTGCCAAAAAGAATCATGGGTGGAGACAAGGAAGATCAATAATGTTTTATCAACATGATATTATATATTAGACGTTTAAGAATTGGCAAACAGAAGCCATCCATAAAGTATCCACGCAGAATTTCCGAAAACTTTGCCCCCGTCACCCTGCTCCCAATCTTGTACGTAATAGAACAAAGAAGGAGTATACGCAAATTTTCAAGTCTTTTTACCCTCAACCCCGGTGCATACGTACTTTATGGATGGCTCCCATAGACAAGGAATCAAGGAAGGACATAATTCCTGTATCTAAGGTATACATGTATTATAGAGGAAACCTATGAAAGCTAAGAGTCAGAGCTCGTATCCCATCGAATTTGAACCGCGTAGTAATTCACAAGGTGAGGCCGCGTGAATTACGTAGCGATTCAAACGATATGGGGATCGAGCTCTGACCCTGAACTTGAAAAGGTTTCTGAATTCATCTCACAATGACTAATAGGCTACCCATTGTGACAAAATGTCCCATTGAGTTTTTTTTCTAAATGCTCTATGGGCGTTGGATACGAGTTCCCAATGTTAAGCCTATGGGGAAAAATACCAGGGGTGAGATAGAGCAGTAATACTGAGAGCTGAGGGATTCAAATAAAGGGACGGAACATCTATCATGGCAGCTCTAATTCATATCTTATAGAATGGGAGCGACATCCCTATGCAAGTCTAACTATAACAAAAGCGTCCTTGAATAATGCATCTTTTAATGTTAATAGGATACTTTTCTACCAAGAGCCTTATTGCTTTGAATGATTTATGTAATATCACGACACCAAAAGCCATTACGGGGAACAGTATTCTATTCAAAAGCATGATATGGAACAAAGATGTAACATGAAAATGGATGCAACTCGCGCATAGAATATAGTTCCCTGAAGTAGAACAATAATTGATGGTCAAGAGAGGCTTCATCGAACCACGGGTGTCCCATTGAGACCATTCAAATGAGAACATAAAAAAGGAGAATGCTGCATATATAATAGCTGATTCAGCATGAACTATAAAAGCAGTTGGTACTGACATGAGTGGGTGATGTCTGTGAGTTCTACGATGTGAATGAGAACAAGTCGGTTTCCCTCTTTGTGTAAGTGCTGTAGATAGTCTGAAATGCAAATGAGAAATATGTTAACATAAATGTGATTAAAAGAGTTAATAGGCTAGATTGGAGAGGGAAATCTTCTCAATGTCTATAAAAGCAGACAAGAGGACGAGATAGGAAAAAAACAAAGACCTTACTCTTCTAATGTAACACATTTTCAGCTCGCCAGAATAGTAAATGATTCATATAGCTATTTGGTATACTTCTTTCTGATCCATCACACGATTGTATTACTTTGTATATGGCACCTTCACACAGACTGTTATCTACGAGCGTGAAACATTTTGCGGCGATATATTACCACTGTCCTGAACGGTCCAGAGAGGAGAGGTAGAGGTTGACTCCTTCTATCTTTAATTGGTGGATTTCAATCATAACTAAAATGATTTTGACCTAAAGGCCTGGCAGTTTAGATTTCGACGGCGTTTATCAAGTACTTATACATAGATCTAGCTATGCGATAACAAAGGCTTGATGAGGTACTGTGGCTGAGTGGTATCTCTGTATTGCTCCATGACATTATGCAGTCCTTCCTAATACTATTGCTATCAATAATCACCAGTTTTATCAACGATCAAAAATACACCATGTATATCATTAGTGTAGTTTATCTTGATTAGAACATTAGGAGGCTTTTGACTCAGATGCACTGGTAGTCTTTTTCACCGTGCCCAAAGGGAGCGTATATCGCCGGGCATCTGAGACAAAAATGAAAAAAGGTTTATTGATATTGAATTAAAGAAATTGAATGATAATTTTATTGTAATGAGCTTTACATAAACTATACCTAAACGGGAATGCTCTACTTCTACTCCTATGATTAATGGCAAGCTGATATCGGGTAGCTGAAAAATATTTATGTCCATTTCAATTCCCATTGTGGTCAGTGAACCTGAGAAAACCGCATGATGGACAAGATTTCACAGAACCGCTTTGGGAATGTCTTCCACACGCATGCTAGAGTGCACACAGCACCCATCAATCTGCTCCCCTTGACAAGCACGACCCATCCACGACTGCTACCATTTACTTCCACCCGCCCAAGCCTCATGGTACAGAGCGTGGTGTGCCCGGCCCACGTTTGGAGCCTTGCCGATGCCAGCGGAAAGCCATGTTGACGATTGGTCCTGATTAATGGCCCCTTTCCTGCCACCAAGACGACGGTCCGACCACCTCATACAGCATTTACCGTTCGCGTCGTTTGCAATTTGTAACTAACTTGTACCCCGGCGCCATTGCTACATAAATATGTTGTGTGGTTTCATAAAACGAGTCACAGGTTAAAGGTCTTACAGCGCAGATACCCCGATAGGCAAAGCAAAGGAACCATCACTGTATTGATTTATATTTTCTTGCACATTTCCATCCCCCCACATTCATTCTCCTGATGTCAATTTTCGTGAATGTGATTGTGATGAAAAATCAATCGGGGGCCGGGGGGGGGGGGGGGGGGGAATAGGAGGATCTAAATATGAACCTAGAATATTACTTTTCGTATTGCAACTGGAATTTATATCCGCACACTTATATTCGCTCAGCAATGACTACTAGAACGCGTCACGGGCCATTTGATAACTGCCCTTTTGCACTTGACCAGGACGATCATTGGTGTTTAAGCCTACGTGTTCTGGAGCAGCTTCGCCATGGCCGCTACCACGTGACATAGCTTGTTCTCATCACCCTGCTAATCCGACTGAAACGCTTAGAGACTTTAATCCAAGCCGAGTAGGACCACAGTCCCATCTGCTTATATTGTGGCTTCCCTTATGGCTTCGCGCACAGACAGGCACTTTCGCCCATTGGAAGCTACCCGGCCGTGGGATATAAGGCGGAACAGCCATTGCTTCCTCCGGGGTGACAGGAAGCTGGTGGCCGCCCGAAGGCGCTACATCGTCAATGGGCACTGGGCTATTTTTAGAAAAGGTGTCGCTCTGTCTGGCCGGCCTGGGACTATGGGGGTCTCGCGGCCTGGTTTTCTATATGTAGCCCGTGCAAAGGATGGCGTGACCTTGTAGTTGGGTGCCTAAATCAATGGAAAATGCCCCTTGAGGGATGGAGCGTGGGCATTGCACTGGAACACAGAGGATCATGTTTTGCTTGTCAGCATTTAGAAGGCAGTGATTAGCGTCCTCTGCATATTACAAACATCTTAAAGTAGAAGATCGAGGTGGATACACAAAACATCTGGATATCTGAAAAACCTCATGCTTAGGCCACTCAAAAAAAAAAAATTGTTTCTCATCACCAAGCCATCAAAAATTTGACGAGGGCGTTTTTTTTGTTTTTTTGTTTTTTTTGCTGGGTCAGAGATGGCTTTTGAAGTGTAATAATATGGACTTCAGACACTTATTTAGGGCATATCTTGCAGTCTCACTGTAAGTTCCTAATATCTCACTCATTTTACTGTGTGTAATGGGAGATTATGTCACAGATCTTAGCCCAATAGTCAATGTGACGGGTGAGATAAATTCCTACATATTTTTTCCGCACGTCTTTTCAATTATTTAGAATTTTGTCGCATTCCTCCTCTCCTGCATGGGAGTGCCTTAAGGCATTCATCCTCCCTGCCTGGGAGTGCCTCAAGGCATTGCTCAGACTGATGGGGTTAAGGGGACAGTCTCTGTTCCAAGCAAACTGTCCCCTTAAGCGGGATGGTTCCCCCGATGGTTAGGCTACTTCATACATGCCATACTCTGGCATAGAGACACTGTTATAATCACACAGACACCCACAGACCTACCTACCTGACTGTCAGAGGCCTCCCAACACGCTTACGACAATTCCAACATGGTGGAATTGTTGGAGTGTGTCGGGAGGCTTCCAACATGTTGGAGTGTGTCGGAGCGTGTCAGAAGGCTATTGTAGCATGAGGCAGGCTTCCGACAAGGGCTAAAGGCAGGTGTCCACCAACCACGACAAGGCTACGACAATGGCATTCCGACAAGGTCCACGACAGGCCTACGATTGGTGGACTTGTCCTAGCCTTGTCGTGGTTGGTGGACCCCAGTTCCCGACAAGAGTCTACGACAAGGCCATGACAGGCTGCGACTGGGAAGCTTGTCAGGGGCCTTCCGACAAGGCTACGACAAAATCTAACATGTTCGATTTTTCCTACAACTGGACCTTTGTCATGGAGTGTCTTGGCGTGTCAGGAGCTTGTGGGGTGTCCCAGGAGTGGGGTTTTACTCTAAAGGGGGGCGTCCACCAATCACGACAAGGCTACGACAAGTGCCGACATGAAAGTTCCAAGCGCAGCCTTGTCGCAGCCTTGTCGTGAGAAGAGCAGGGTTGGGACAGTGGTGTCCTGGCGTGTCGTAGACGTTGCTGGTTGCCATTAAAAAGGCGCCCATGGTTTTTGTCGCAGCCTGTCGTGGCCTTGTTGTAGCCTCTTGTCGGGAACTGGGGTTCACCAACCACGACAAGGCTACGACAAGGCTTCCAATCGTAGAGCTGTCGTGGTCGGAAAGCCATTGTTGTAGCCTTGTCGTGGTTGGTGGATGCCCATCTTAATTGGTTACATGACACCACTTGATGCATCACTTTTGCCAACCACATAACCACATTCAATGCATTCCTTACATCAGGAGCTTTAATTTGATACCAAATACTCATATTTTTCATGATTTCCACCAAATTTTCATCTCATCTATGAAAAAAAAAAAAAAAAAAAAATCTTCTAAAACCGTTTTTGCTGACGCGCGCGGTGATGAGAAACAAGTTGTTTTTTTTAAGTGGCCTTATGAGGATATGATAAAAAACAATAAAGTGAAAGTTTACTGGATGGCGTTTTATCAATTGCATATCCCAATAAGAACACAACGAGGTATCTGGATTTGATGTAATATATATATATATATATATATATATATATATATATATATATATATATATATATATATATATATATATATATTTGGAGTTAGCTACCCATTTCTGTTTCTATCATGTAGATCTCACTGAGAGCTAAAACGCCATATATAGTTCTACATTTGTCAATGCATTAGAAGAGACAATATGGTTGAAAAAACACCCATTTTTCACTTTTTTTTTATTGCCATAAACATGCACACACACAAAATTAATGTATATACCACATTCATCCCTCCAAAATCGATCTAAACCAACCTGCCTCGATGCAAACAACATGTTCCAAGTGAAAATTTAAAAAAAATTGTCTTTGAATATTTTTTATACTCACTTTTATCATGGCTAAAATGTACCTCATCTTTATGTTGCCATTTTTCTCTATCACATTGAATAATGAAAAAATAGAAAAAGAAAAGAATTATTGATATAAAAAAAGAACCTTCAGGAAATTAGAAAATATGTTAACCTTCAATGTCAATTTTGCCCTACATGTTATGTACATTTTTTCTAGTAAAATTGATGTGAAAACTGTGGCGACGTAAAGATGAGGTTTATTGTCTCTTTACGTTGCCAGTTTTTATATGTCTATGCAACAAGGAAATAATTTGAAATTTAATGGTTTTACCCTCAAACTCAACCTCAACCTATGTCTCACCCTCACTGATTGTTACATCCTCCTAACATGAATTGAAAATGAGATATCAGCCTTGAAAGTGGCGACGTAAAGATAATCACTCATCTTTACATCGTCCATTAATATATGTCTCTTGGAACAAAGATTTGAATTTAAATTTGAATGTTTCAGCCTCAAACTCACCTTCAACCTATGTCTCACCCTCACTGATAGTCCTACACTGCTCATGCTAATTAAACATGAGATATTAGCCTTTAAAAAACGGCGACGTAAAGATGACTACACATCTTTACATCGTCCATTTATATGTCTCTGGAAACTAAGGGTTAAATTGAAATTTGATTGTTTCAACCCCAAACCCACCATCAACCTATGTCTCACCCTCACTGATAGTCTGACCCTTGTCTCATGATTTAAATCTAATATATTAGCCTTAAAGAAACGGCGACGTAAAGATGAAAAATTTGTCTTTACGTTGCCCATTTATCTTTCATATCTGACTATTTTCAAATTATGTGATTAGGGTAGAACTATCAGTGAGGGTGAGATATAGGGTGAGGATAAGTTTGGGCCTGAAACTGTGAATTTTCAACTTATTTCTTTGCTGCCAGAGAAATATATAGGTGGACGATGTAAAGATGAATAGGGCGACGTAAAGATGAATAGTAACCACCTTAAAGCCCAATATATCATTTTTAAATCATGTTACCAGGGTGGGACCATCAGTGAGGCTGAAACATAGGTTGAGGGTGAATTTGAAGCTGAGACATTGAAATTTCAATTTATATCTTTGTTGCTAGAGACTTATTTTAATGGGCGATGTAAAGATTGATTTTGCATCTTTACATCGTCCATTTTGTAATGGAAATTAAGAAATATTATATCCAATTGATATCGTTCAAAGATATTATATAGAAAGGGATGATATCCAAATAGGCCTTGTAGCAGTTTTTTTATAAGATATCTTTATTTTCCTTAATATGGTAAAAGTTGACAGAAACCGTTATAAATAATATGCTAAATTAACTGTCTAGCCAATATATACATTCTTCACTTTCTCAGCTAAAAATCATAGAAATTGATAATTTTTTGGCCTCATATGATTTGAAAGTGACTATATTTGAAATATAAGTTATGCTGAGGGTAATATAAATTGATATAAATATCATTTCACCTATTCTAAATGATATGGCGACGTAAAGATAAAATGAAGGGGTGTTAAAATTCAAATGACTCTCATGAGAAAACCAAATGAGATATCTTGTAGCAAATTCTTCATGATATGGCAAAATATGTACACTTTAAGATAGTACTCAATAAAAGTGTATGAAAGGTATTTGAAAAAAGGGTGTGAAAAACAGGGGTTCCTCCCGTTTCGTGAGAACGGGTCATATATATATATATATATATATATATATATATATATATATATATATATATATATGATCTACTGACATAAAGGGGCGGAGAGCGCATGGAGTGCTGGGGTATGTCGTTGCGTGGTAGCTACGTTTTAGGGTTAAAACGGTACAGATCTTTTAGCATTACTGCAACTAACAAATTGAATGCCGGCAGTAATCGGACTAACCCTACATAGAATAAGGAAGAGAAAGTCATTTACAAATATCATATTTGCAAAGCCTAGGCTGACTAGATCGGATGTTGAGTTGGCCCTGTATAGTGCTCAGCGAAATGATTTGTTCTATTTCAAATATTAATTAGTAATTGCATGTCCCAGAACCCCCATTGAACACTACGTCAATGTTCATTTGCATGTAGATCAGCAAGAAGGAAGACCAAAGGAAAATATTGACAATAAGTTAAAAACACATGGAGATTGTGATATGTGATGTTCTGAGAAATAATGAGCATGGATCACCAAGTCACCCAGTTTCCCTCTTTTATGTTCAGTGTGTAATAATGCATGCTCAGTTGTGTCTTTACTATATACTCCAATAAGTAGTTTTATTAAAACATTCTGTTGCCTTTATATATGTGTTATGAGCGACATTCATTCCCGCATTTCAATATGATTCCAATACTATTTTTATTATATACCCATGCAGTATATTTGATAATTATTTACTGCTGCTCCCTGTGCAGTGTAACTTGTATACTGAACCCTCTGCAGTATACTGTTATACCTAACACGTTGAAACAGCAGTAGTGCGTCAGATTTCACGCAGACATGTCTCCTATGCCAATATATGGTAAGATTTGGTTAATCTCTGGTATATAATAAACATAGAACGACCTAACATGCTTGTTGCTTGATGTTATATCTGGAACTCGGCCTGGGGCCTCGTTCCATAAATAATAACAATTCCCCATCTCGTTCTGTAGCACTTACAGCATGGTTAGGTCGTTCAATTAATTCAAAAACGACACCCACGACACCCTTTAGGGGTATCCTCTGTAAAGAAACTTTTGGCGATTTCCAAGCCCAAAAACAAGATGTCTTGGCTTTTATTGAACGAGACCTAGCCCTTCCTTTACTCTCATATCGTCCAAGGATCTTTGCTGGACGAGATCGAGTCATGTTAAACGTCAACTGCTGGACGACCCCCGTACGAGCTTTCATATTATCGTTCATTCGATATTAAACGGACCTCAGGGTCCCGTTTGATAATCTATAGGATCGTACAAGGGTTATTGTTTAATACTGTTTCATAGTGGAGTTATCGTTCGTTGGTGATCGGGGCGAGCATTTTAGCCGGAGTTTAAAATTGTTTCATAGAGAAATGATCATTGGGGAGTGCAATATGTATGAACCGGGGCGACTTTTTTGGTCGCTTAACTGTTTCATAGATATAATTATCGCTAATTAGCGGCTAAATTGAAGATTTACATGCGAAATGTCAGTCGAAGCATATATATATGCTTCAGATACTAAATCCAATTTTTAGACATTAATTCCAAGTTTTTAGATATTAGCAGCAAATAATTGTGTCTGTCCTACTTATTTCCCAAATTTGATGATTTCTAATAAACAACTGGTATGTGAGAATCATTTTGCATGCATTTAAACTTTTTACAGGGATACACTGCAATTCTCAATCCTTAGTTAGAATGAACTCCCGTATATATATATTATATATTTTATCGAAAATCCCTTCTCTTATAGAGATGGCAACTGTCAGGCTCTCACCTCCATCCTGAGAGACGCCTTCGCCTCATCCGGCTTCCCACGAGCATCGGAAGCCTCCCTCCACTCACTCAGATGAGGAGGGGCTCATCAGGCCACCCTCCACGGGGCTCCAGACTCGGCCTTAAATGGGATTCACACGGTGGGACAAATGGACCTGAGACTGGTGTACTTCACACCTTTGCACCAGTCGGCTACTATTTCCAACTGGGAACAAAGTTTCACAGATTGGGGTGTTCTACAGTCTCAGGGGAACATGGCGGATTCAATTCACATGAGAAGATTTAACAGGTACATAGTCTCACCCCTACACCCCTACACAGGGTACACAGGGTACACAGGGCACACAGTCGCCGACTCAGGGTACTTCCCCGTGTGAATAGGTGTTATTTGAGACCGCTGAGACTCACAGATTGGGGGAGAACGTGTGAAATACATTTGTCTCACCAAAATGTCCCTCTAAATTTTAAACCTGTTTTAAGTCAAAATCTCATGAGATTCTGTTCCTTGTTAGGGGCGATTGTCGCCGACAATCGACAGAGAAAAAAGTTGTCTCAGCAAAATGAAAGCCTGTCATTCACACGAGGAGATTGTGTTCCAGTACCGAATCTCAACAGGATTTGTAGCAGACAAACGGCCTGTGAGGTACATGAATCCCACCGTGTGAATCCCGTTTTATATGACCATGGCACCTGGGCCTCCGTAACCTCACTTTGGGCTTATGTCTCTGCCGACCCCTCACAACTAGTAGTGGTGGCCTTGGTGTTAGCCTTTGAGATGTCTATTCAATGAGACAGACATTAATTATGCCTTAAACTACTTTACTTATAGTTTTACCTTAAACTCAACTATGTATTCGCCCTCTCTCCGCCTTAATCATTGTGGCCAAAAAATTGTTCCACTCGCCCACCAATAAAGCATCAATTTACTCACTCCCTTCTTCACTCGTAGGGTTATCTACTCAGTGGGATGGACTATTCTTCAACTGCTTCACTTATAGTTTACCTTCAATAAACTCAATTATTTCTCCACGGACTCACGGAATCACGGACCAGGAAAGTTAATAAAACGGCGTTTTAAAGGAGTAGGTGTATAATAATAAGAAAACATAGTACGTTGTCCGTTCTTGGTCATTTGATGAAAAAAAATACGGCGTCGGGCCGTATTTTTAACTTTAGTGCCATTCACTGTTACTGCTAATGTGGTGCCACTGTTCACGAGAGGATGTAGGCTAACGTCTCCTATTAATCAAAACAATCATTTTAAAACCTGTTCTATCAGATATAATAACACATTTAAGTAAAGACAAATATGCTCCGAACAATTTAAAATGTATCATTTACCCATATCACGGTTTCCAACTCGGTTGCTTTCTTACTGTATTGCTCGAGCTAGGCTATCACTTCCTTGTCTTACAAGTAAGTTGCAGTCTTGGGCACCGTAATTCAATCAAAATTGCACTTAGAGATGTTAAATAAAAACTGAAATGTGGGGAAAACATGAGGAATAATTTGGAATGATCAAATTATTCATTAGATATTGATTTATTAGATATTCCGTTTGTTATGCTGGCATAACGAAGGGAACGGCCACCTTGGCAGTGACGCCTCTTATGACTCTACTGTCTCCACTGTTTTTTCCGCTGTTGCTGCCACTGTTGCGGTCTTCCGTTCTCTATGAGCCCGAAACTAGTGAAACGGGTCCCGGGATTCATCTAGATGTATCACCTTGTTATAATGTCTATATCTAAATGGAATTGGCTTAAAAGCAATCTTTTCACACTGAATGTATGTACAAATACAAACAAATAAAAGCTTCCAAAAAAAACTACAACGGTCATATCCAACCAATACAAAGTGTGATACACAATTATCATTGCACAGGGCTTGATATTCATGGCAATTGTTGTATCTACCAATAACAATGTGTGAAATATGTTGATCCCATTTGAAAATATAGATACTACCTTTTATTTGTCATAAGTTAAAAGAAGACATTTTCAAACATACCTAGAATTGGCTTTCTTTCTAAGGTTTTAAGTAATAGTAGGCTGGCCAAGGTACCATTAATAATTTCATCGACTATAACCAAGAAAATTTTCGTTGAAGGTGAACATAAGATATTCATGATTCATACTATTATAATTATAATCAATGTTGTGAACAACTCAAAGAGAAGTACATAGATAAGTCACTTTGTATTCTCCTAATATAAATCATTATTTGAACGTAATTTCTCAAACTAACACTTAGACATACACACGAAGACAAAAATTACTATTAATCAATCCTAGTCCAGCCTGGGATCTTAAGGACTATTTGATCTTTCTTTTCATTATCGAAGACGTTACCCTTGCGTCTCTGCAATGGATTGGGAGGTAGGAGGAAGATCAGTTCTAGAAGAGTTACCTCTAAGAGAACTAATCAGAAAACAATTTTCTGGTGCTGGTCGCTGGCCATGTGGGCCTCCTCGACCTAGCCTTTGTGCATTGTGCTCCTTTATCACTGAAGCCAATGACAGTTCCTTTGGAGAGGTCTTGGATAACGGTCGGTACACCGACATGTTTGTGCACCAGGCCGCAGATCAAAGTCAGCAGAGTGCATTGCTTTAACAAACATCAATGCCTTTAGTTAAAAGTGTTGAAAGTCTTTGGACAAAATGATGACGTTGGAACTATTTGTAAAAAATCATTGAGATCGGTGAAATCATCCCTCTATGGTAGCAAAAGCTGTTGGAAATACATAAAACCACTGCATAATCTGCAATCCTAAAATCCTCAATCCGAAAATATCTTTCCTTGTTATTCAAAATGCAGGGATTTATATGCAGTTCAGCAGTAGTTCACCCGCTTGTTAACTTACGTCAAGGACCTCCGAGGCGACTACATTTATGGAAGAAACCATCCTATCTTTGTAGGTTAACATAAAGCACTGATTGGTTGCCATGAGTAATAAGGTCATTATTGTTAGTATGTGTAAGCTTAGTATGTGTGTGGTGAGTAAGCCAATCCCTGGTAGTAGAACCTAGAATCAAGCACATGTTACCCGGTAACAGCTGCAACATTGTATCAGGTTACAACTTTTGTATGTTACTTCCTATTTAGACCACATCCCATGCACCATAGGGACAAATAGACAGGTTTGGTTATTGTGTTTTTGTCTTTTTAAGAATTTGGTTCATTAGGCTGTCTCTCCAAGACAGACGTTTGTCTGAGCTTACTAGATAGAATAAGAGTAATTTCATTATCACATCAAAATGACATCAATAATATGCTTAACAGAGCGTGTGTGGGGTGATGGAGGGAAGGGGGGCTAGGTGAAAGTTTATGTTATGAGTAATGCATGAATGAATGAACAACATTTCATCCTGTACAAATAGCAAGAAATATAATATCCGTTTTGAAATGATTCATTTTGTCCAAATTTTAGTATAGAATAAGTATGTTTTCCCACAGTTTGACTCCCTGTCATAATGCTGGAAGAAACTTGTTTTTGGTCTTCTCACGATTAGTTTGAACGTTTCGCCAACGTCAGTGTTTCGTTCATTGACATAGACACAATTAGGGGTTTTCAACCTTTTGAACATCAACAACGAATGTTTCTTCAATTTGTGGTCTATTGGTTTTACAAAACACACTGTATGCAATTCATTAGCAGACTGCCCTTGTATTGTCATACCCTGAACCACATGTAGACCTCGATTATGAAGTTTTCCTACAGAATTCATATCAAGTTTTTTGTACGATAAATTAAAGAAAACCACAATAGTCCATGATTACCAGTATGGTCGACATATATATTTGGCATGCTGCATCAGCAGTCATCATGTCCTGTATCTTGGCTAGCTTAAATAACCTACTGTTCAACTTGGAAATTAATTGCTTCACGTCCAGCGTCCAAGACAGTTGCCAGTCAAGTATAACTCTGTATTGAGTAGTCAAAACTCAATACAATTGTGACAGTTCCTTATGGAACCTTCAGTTCAAGGTTATCAGCATCTGTCATTCTATTTGATGACCTGAACCACATTCCTTTCGTTTATTTTTAGATTGATGGTTAAAACATTTAAGTTGCACAGGTTCCATATGCCATCAAGATCACGCTGGAACACTGCCTGAGTAAAATAAGGATCACTATCTGCCACATAAAAGATAACATCGTCGGCATGCTGTGAGGCATTTGTTTCATTGATAACACTATGAAGGTCTTCAACATATAAAAGAAATAGTAGGGGGCAAGAACAGACCCCTGGGGAACTCCAAAACATATTGTGGATGTGTCTGACACCAGACCAGTTATACATACAACTTGCTCTACTTTCCCCTAGATAAGTAATTTCCAGAACATACTTTTTGATTTTGTAATTAAAAGGTCATGATGAATAGAGTCAAACGCATTATGAAAATTGACAAAGCCACAAGCTACATGTGGTCAGAGAATCATCTGTAAAGTGATATAGGTCATTTACAAGGCTAAATACAATATCTTCAATACCAAGACTTGGTTGGAAACCAAACTGAAAATTATTACTTAATATATTAGAGCATCAGACAGAATTCCATAAATTTCCTCATGCAACAATTCTTTAAGCATTTTGCTTTGACCAGGCAATAGCAAGATTGTTCGCCAAATGTTGATTTGGTTATGTTTACCTGATTATAGTATGGGGACAACCATTGCTGTGTGCCATGAGAAGGGAAAGTTAGAGTTATTCACAGATTGTTTGGACAGGAATAAAAACTCTTTTTTCAAATGTCATAAAGGATCCTTCATCACCTTGCTAGATATGTTTGAGTAACCACTTGGTTTATCAGTTTCAAAATTTTCTATCAGCTGTTCTACCTGATCAACCTCAACGCTAATTCAGAAATTGTCTACTAAAACTGAATTTTCGTTAATCAATCCTTCTTGAAAATCATCAAAATAGAGGAAAAGAAATTATCCATATAGCTAGGAATTTGATCAGGTGGAACCTTCACTCCAGTTTCTTGATCTACTGACTGACATGTGCTACCTGTTGACTCTGGATCTAACAAGTCATGTATTAGGCGCTAACATGTCTTGGGGTCACTCTTACTCTGTTTCAGTCTCTCTTATCAATAATTACTATTTGAGATTTTGATTTCATAGTTAATTCGTCTTGACAAAAAACTGATATCCTTCAAAATATAGCTTTCAACTTTTAATTTACACCTATGTATTAAAGTCCAAATATCTTTGGTGATCCAGGGTGGGTTGTACTCCCTAAGGTTGAAGGTACAAAGGAACTAGCACACCCTACTCTGTATAGGGAGCTTGTTGGCCGTCTGATATACTGCAAGTCGGCCACAGGGCCGGATTTGAGTTACCTTATAACATACTTGTTAAGTTTATGTCTAGTCCGACGTGGGTATTGGTAAAAGGATGCTAAGATATCTTGAGGGTACTATTGATTAAAGCTTATAAAATGCACGTGGTCAGACAACCCTGTAAAACTGTATGGTTATTGCTCCACGGTTGGGGAACCCAGACAAGACAATGGTATTACTGGTCACATATTCAGGCTAACCAAGGATTGTCTTTTGATCTCAAAAGCAAGAAACAGCAAAGCGTAGCCTTATCTACCTATGAAGCAGTATACATGCATCGGGCCATCCATAAAGTATATGCGCAGCAAGAGGGGCGGGGCTGTGGTAGACCAAATGCGTACAAGAGCGTACATAGAGGGGGGGGGGGGGGGGGGGGATATCAGGGCTTGATTTTCCATACGCATGCATACGCAAATTTCTGGATAAAAATGTCAATGCCTTGTATACCTATTATATATCAGCAGTGTTGTTGGGTAGACAGCGTGCTAGATGGGTAGGTTGATGGGGAGGGGGGAGGAGCTGGCAAAGTAGGTTCGTGGGTGGGCATATTGGAGAGTGGGCAGGTTGATGGGTGAGCAGGCTGGTGGTAGTGATTTCACTTCATTTTGGTATAGAAGCATGGAACTTGGTACAATGGTAGAACTTGATGTACTGAGCAAAATTAGAGTAGGGGCCTAGCTCAATTTTTTCAATATGGCTGTGAAATCCAATATGGCTGCCAAGGCCCTCTGAGATGAATAATAACTGTATTTTTCCTTTAAAGGATAGTGAAATATTCATCACATATAAATCAATTCATTGTCAAGCAAGCAGAAAATACAAATCTATCACTTTGATGCATTTCTAAACTGTCAGCCATCTTGAAATCCAAAATGGCTGCCAAAATCATCACTGAAACATGTGAAATAACAACTGAGCTATTCGTTATCATATCTTTTAGTGTGACACCTTTAGTTTAGGGTTTTGGGAGGTCACGAATCTAATGCAATAATCAAAATTTTTGTATAATCAATATTTGATGAGATAGGAGGGTCCCTTAACCCTTTCAGGGCGGATAATGCCTTGAGGCATTCCCCAGCATAGACCGGATAATGCCTTGAGGCATTATTTATGAAATTGAGTAATATTTACCATTTCATTGTTTTATGAAGGAATAAGTGATCAATATATCTGAAACTTTAAGAGAATATACCTATGATATAGTGCATGGTATCAAAAGCCTTTCTGCGTAACGTATTGGTCTCGCTATCCCGGGCGTGGGTGTGTTCGACCGTACGTTATTTAGAATTTTTTTTCTAAATAATGTACGGTCGAACACACCCACGCCCGGGATAGCGAGACCAATACGTTACGCAGAAAGGTTTTTGATACCATGAATTACATTCAACGCTATCACCACGAGGCGACTGAAATGTGACGGCGTCGAGAAAACAAACATTCCCCAAAATCACCCACACGCACCAAAAACACATTAATATAATAATGGCGATCGGCCAATCATAGCCTGATGATATTGAACGCAATTGAAACTGCTGGTATGGCCCAGGACATTTCCACCTGGGAGAAACATTGCACACTACTGGAAAACAAATGGGAAGACAACAGAACAAAACTCTGATCCCCTTCCCATAATCAGATTAGTTACAGACAGATGGCGCCACCAGAACAACACATTCTGGTCCCCACCCTACACAGAGATCCAGTCACATAAACAACAGGCCTAACCATAGGCTGAGACAGGTTCCCGCTCTTTATCTTAATCTGCACCAATTAGGGTCAGCATGTAACATCATGTGACTGACCACAACCAGTGGAAGCCGTGCTTTGAAGGTGACAGGAATAGATTAACTCACTCGCCGCCCGCCGGCCGAGAGAACGCCGTCACATACTAGCAGTCGCTTAAGCGGATCGCTCGTCTTTTTCCCATACCTATGAAATAGTATTTGATATTATTTGGTAAAACAAATAATATGAATAAGAATGATGTGACATATCACATGATCAAATAATGGAATATGGGTTTAGACAAAATTTGACCCATCCCCTGGAGTCATGCCAATCCAAAGTACCCGCCCCAACCAACAGGGCTCTGCCACAGACCCCCGTCTTTAAAGGGTTAAGGATAGAATCCAGACACGATGAAAAATCCCTACTGTTGGTCACATTATATTGAATGACATGGTGATCAACTCTATGGGCAACTTCTGTTCTACAGAGAGTTTAGACAATGTGACCTGATTATGCTGCATCCTAATGGATTTCATATTGATCTCACATTTTGAAATCCAAAATGGCAGCCAAAATGAGTCTGAAAACCTATTTGCAGTGACAACTCAGCTGTTTATTATCACAACTTTAAGTGTGACAGCTTCATATTAGGGTTTCTGAGGGTCACAAGTCCAATGCAATAATCAGAAATAAAATATGATCAATAGTTGCTGAGATATCAAAGTATAACATGTGATTGAAATAGTTGCTCACCATTATGAAAGTTGTAAATATTTTCATCATATTTCTAATGGTATGATTGTTTATGTCATTCCATTGAATGACATATATATATATGTTACTTGTTGATGACCCAAAAGGTATATATGATTTGAAATAATCTGAGGCACCTCTACTTCATTGACATTCACAGATTCAATGGCATTCACAGTGCATTGTGCATAGCATGCATGCCCTTCCACAGGGTTTAGGTAGCGCTGTCTGTACAATAATCCACTTTTTGGATGCATCTGTCCTCCAGTCCCAGTCAACATGTTCTGGAAGCTCAAGAATATTTTGTAGAGAATGCCCCAGCCACATCCCATGTTGTAAGCTGGCCTTAGTGTATTTTGATAGAAGGCAACTAATGATGGTGGTATATCATCAATTGGCCTACCTTTCTCTATGAATATCTCTCTGGATATCTTTAACACTATCACCATTTGAGGTATGTTAATACATTAGGGCAACAGATTTATCAATTGTTTTCATTTGTAACTGGATAAATTCTGTACTTAGTGGTGTTTCTCATAACTCCAAGTACATATTCATTTCTACAAGATAGAATGTGTATGTTTCCAAAGCAGTCTTCTTCTCTTTGTTTAAGAATGCTGAAGTGACATCAAGTAAATCCATATAACATCTATAGAGGCAATTGGGCAATCAAATGTGCTGGGATGCTTCTGTGATCTATTCCAGATGAAACCACAGATTCAATGAAAACTGTTAGAACAGAACCACACATAGCACAACTACATTAGAGAATCTCCACAGCAACTTCTGGAAGACTTCTCGAAGAACACACTTGGGTTGTCCCATTTTGTCTAGATATAGAACAATATCTGATATTGTTTGTGTGCACAGCTCTCCAAATTTGGAGATTGGTCGTGGATAGCTCTCAATTCCATCACAAACTTAGCAAGAAATATATAAGCCTAGAAAAAAGAGAGTATTGTTTCTGTAGGATTCTGACTAGCTCTTAATCATTTGATTTTCTTTGTGCTATTGGACAATCAAACAAAGGTTTCTTGCATTGGCTTCGTTTTTCTGGTCTATTTTGGACAAACTACCTATACTTGTGTAGGGACCCATGCAAGTCTACTAAGGCTTGGCACGTCTACGTATAGCCGAGCCGTCAGACAGGTCAATGAGACTTGTTTTCCCACTGCTTGCGAGGTCACCAGCTGCTTGCTATTCCTGACACTGTGTTGGGACCAGTCCAGACTGGTTTCTCAGCTCTCAGGCTGAGAACCAGCAGTGAGGATTGGTCCTGTAGAGGTAGGCAGGGAACTAGTAGGACCAGCTGGTCTGCTAGGGACCAAGCTTACTTAGAATAACCCGTGGGGAACCAGCAAGGTTCTTGCACATGCTGAGTGAGGTCATGGCCTGTATATAAGCAGCCTGCTGTGGCTTATTGAGACACACTAGGGTGTGGAGAGGCTATGTGCAGTCTCTCTACAGGGCTCTGTCTCGCTCTCCGGACTAGATGTTGACCAATTTGGGTCCCCTAGATGGTAGAGTCAGAGTATCCCAGTTCTCTAGAGGAGAAGGCTGACCATGAGGTGGCCTTTTTCGGATAGAGTTCTGGGATCACGAGAGGAGAGTAGGGTGGTGGTGTCCACCTGCCAGAGGGTGGTGGGGTGTCAGCCCTGTGGAGGTGACACTTACCAGCCCTGTGATCCTCGAGGGCAGAACCATGGTGCTGGGTGGTTGTGGTAAAACACAGCTGCGGGTTAGCGGGTGGGACCAGCACCGAGAACCTCTAATATCCTGGACAAATTATTCAGTGCTCTGATCAGGGAATGGATTACCTAGATCAGGAATTGCTTGGCAGAGTATTACAAATGTTGCCTGCAATGACTTTCCTTGCTTACAGTATTTTACTTCAATTTTCTGCTTGATTTCATAAACAACTTCTTCAAACTCATGAACTAGCCATCTATTTCTGGTTGTCCACCCATTAAACAAGTTAGTTGTGCTTTGCCATAGCCTTCTGGTGCTCAAAGCCATGGTGCACAACCAAGTATAAGAAGCTATGAGAAGGCTTTCTTCACAAAGTTGCCTTTTTCAAACTTAGCAGCTACTTCTGGAAGTTGTTCCTGGCAATTAAGCTTATTACACAGATGCACACTTATAATTTAGCTCTCCATGACTATGAATCATTTGGCAAATTCAAAATGTTAGAATTATGGTGAACAATAAAAACTCAGTATGATGAGTAATTACTAATAATACTCAATTTCTGATTATTGCATTGGACTTGTGACCCCCAGGAACCCTTATATATAGGTATCACACTTAAAGTTCTGATGATAAACCGCTGAGTTGTTACTGCACATAGGTTTTCAGACTAATTTTGGCAGTCATTTTGGATTTCAAAATGTGAGATCAATATGAAATTCACTAGGTGGCAGCATCATAATCAAGACACATTTTCTAGACCTTGTTATTCAAGATAATGTGACCATGTGCAACAGCAGTGTTTGTCATCACGTCTAGCGAGGGTTGATCCTCAATAGACTTTCCTAAGAGGGGACCCCCACCTACCACGATAGGGCACGACATGCTTCCCGATCGCTACAATTTGAAATGCGGAAATCGTGACCTATCGGGAGGTCCCCGATAGGTCCAATAGTTTGAAATCGTAGAGCGTGGCAATGCCTTGGGAGGACCAATAACATAAACTATGGTCACGATAGCTCCACAACGAAACCAGTGGCTGCTAAGATACCCTATGAGAGGCTACGAAATTTCCAACATGTTGGAAATTATCGGGACCTCTACGATTGGCGATTTCATCGCAGCCTATCGTAAGCTGTCGTAGACGGAATCGCAGAAACCTGTCCCACCTACCACGATTTTGCCAGACCTCACGCTACAATCGGAATGGTGTAGGGACGGCCGTCGTAAGGCCAATCGGGACCAGAATCGCGGTAGGTGGGGGCAGGCTTTAACTCATCAAATATTGATTATACACAAATTCTGATTATTGCATTGGATTTGTGACCCCCAAAAAACCCTAAACTAAAGGTGTCACTGAAAGATATGATAATGAATAGCTGAGTTTCTATTTCACATAGGTTTCGGGGCTGACATTGGCAGCCATTTTGGATTTCAAGATGGCTAACAGATTAGAAATGCCTCTAAGTAATAGGTTGATATTTCCTGCCTTCTAGATATAAAATTAATGGCATACTTGATGAATATGTTATTGTCCACTCAAGGAAAAGTGCAGTTAATATCATCTTTGGCAGCCATATTGGATTTGACGGCCATATTGAAGAAATTGGGCTTGGCCCCTACTCTGATTTTGATTGGTACATCAAGTTCTACCATTGTACCAAATGTTATGCTTCTATACCAAAATGAAGTCATCTCGCACGATTCTGCTGGACTATGGGTGGGAAGACTGCTGGCGAGGCATATTAGTTGGTAGCTAGGTTGGTGGATAGGTAGATGGGCAGGTTGGTGGTTAGGCTGGTTGATAGGTGAGCAGGCTGCTGGCTGGGCAGGTTGGTTATGGGCAGGTTAGTTGGTAGGCAGGTTGAATAGCTTCTGTGACGTTATAAGTAATAACCCCTTAATATATCCAAAAAAGAAGACTTCCAAGTGTTTACCCTCCATCAGCACAATGGCAACAAGTAGTGTCAGTTCCGACCACAATCATGAAATGAATGTATTACAGATTACCAATGGCTAATCTATGCTCTACTAGATCCAGTGCGTATTGGAGATAAAAAAAAACTCCAAAATCGATGCAACAGCTTGTGTGGATTGCAGAATTCGAGACATAATTTAACAATAATTGTGTTTGTCTCCAGAAAGAAATCTATCCACAGCAAACGGACTATTAACTTTAACAACAACCCATTAGTGGCAAAGTTGGTTGTTGGACAAATGCTGCTATAGCATGCATAACTCACGTCACTGCTTTCAGTGAACAATATCATCTGACGTTGGTCGACAGCTAAGTGTTACGCCACGCACACTTTGGTCGTCGGCCTCACGTCAGCGTAGAGACAGCGCGGCAGAATCAAAGGGAGAAAAGATGGAAGACATGAAGCAGCTTGATATCAACAAAAGGCTGTCACTCCTAAACACTCGTGTGCCCATCACGCTGCCAGATCTTGGCGATTATTTGTTGGCCGAGTGTCTGTATACATCTGGCGGCAGTCTGCGTGGCCCTTCTGTTGTGTGTCTGTGGTCAATAAGGCAATTTCATTTCCATGGTGATTATTAATTGTGGATGATTTTGCAGCTCCCCAATTTCTATTCCTGTGATTTCTAATGATTTTTCGTGTTTGTTTCATCTAGGCCCTCGTACACAGAGAATAATGGGAATTGCTTCCTACTTTTGCAGAACAATGAAACAGGTCCGATTAATCTATTTTTGGAATCTTTAGATTGAAGTTGGAAACAGGAGACGCTGATGTTAAAGGAATTCTAATGAAATTACCACATATAGATACTTGCATAATATCCAAATACATGTACATATACTTCAACTTAATCATACATTTATTGCTCATGTAACTGGCATTCAAGTAATGTAACTGTTAAAGAGGTGGTTACCACTATATGCTACTTTCACAATTTATCATGTTTGATGAGAGCATTTTCACCTATTGCGTACAACCATTAGGCCTTTGCAAAATCTGGCACTTCGCTGAAAACAGCATGCAGATGGCGTACTGTATGCTGGTAAATTAATATTTAGACAGAACAAACCCGTGCACAATATGTACCTACTCTTTGAATACATGACGGATTTGACTCCCCAAAAATACATGAACAATTCAAGCTACACTTCACTTGGAGTAAATGCAACTTGAATGACTTAATTCATTTGAATAGTGAATTAGGTAGAATGTAATCTCAAAAATGTAATTCTAATATATTAAGTGTATTTCTAGAAGTGAAGAAATATATCTATTGCGGTCACTGCTTATATAAAATTTCTTTCTCCCGCATATTCCATCACTCGCAATATGTACACAGCATCAGAGTAGATTTCCTAGGGCTTGTCTATGCCCCATATATATTTATCCATGGGCCGAACACAGAAGTTGGGAACAGAGGAGTTCAGCCAAACATCACACAGAATCCTCCATCATATTATACCTCTATGATACCTACCACTACCTCATGACGCTCCCCTCGTCTATATTTCGGAAAGGATGGCAAGGACGACGTTAGAATCTCTTTATAAAAAGAGGGAAAATAGATAGGAAGATCCACCCCTTGATCCATCTTTGAACGTTGCATCTCCAAATGAGATGATACCGGTATTTTAAGGGTGCAGTAGCGGTTCCACTCAATGATGAGATGCTAGAGGGAGGTGATTACAGGCTCGAGCGTGCGTTGTTACCCAAGCCCCATTGAAGGGGGTCCCTAGGGCGCCTGATTAATCGCCAGCTGATTCTAGACGAATGCCTCATTCCTAAATCAATATCTGCAGGGTGTTATCTCAAGAGTGGTGAGATTTAGGAGTAAAGCTGACTTATTAAACAACCGCCTGCAGCTTCTGGCAGTCAGTCTTCCCTTTGCTGGAGGTTACAATACTGAAATAGGCGAATCACACAACAATGTACTGCATAGTTCCATACACAGTCGACCACACCTTCTCTATATTTAAACCCAAACCAGGAAATCCGTCTCTCCATCGATAAGTCTGTCCCGGGATTGACCGCCTTGAAATAAATCTGCTGACTTTGTGCAATTCGGCCCAGGTCCTGGGGTGAGCTTAATAATAAAACTAGATGAAAAATGAATAGGTAAGCGAGGGTCGGCAAAAGCTATTTCGGGCCCAACAAGGGGAGTATAATATGATGATATTTAACCAGGCAGCTATTTGTTTCTACAACCCCTTCTAACGCTTGACCTGGAGATTTTGAGGCCATGACCTTTCCCATAACAGTTTCGTATGTTTCTGGAGACTGTAATCATGTCCTGATGTTTATCCTACCCCTCATATAAATCTCCATAGAGACATGGCGGCCTGTATGCCACGGTTATGCCATAAAATATGTATATGCCACTGGTGAAATATGGAGTCAAAAACATGTGACAGGGTAGGATAAAATCTAAACATCACGAAATTTCATAGAATTGTTTACATGCCATGCGTTGTCTTCCACTACAGATATCACTCAGCTCCGCTTCATGATATCATTCCGCGAAGACAACGCATGCCATATAAACAATCATATGAAATTTCGTGATGTTTCATGATAATACTCCTGATCTTACTTCTATAGAAAGTGAGAGAGGGAGAGAGAGAGAGAGAGAGAGAGAGAGAGAGAGAGAGAGAGAGAGAGAGAGAGAGAGAGGGAGAGAGAGAGAGAGAGAGATAGAATATATATAGAGATGCAATGAATAAATCATATACAAGAAATAGCTTGTTTAAAAGTTTGTCTTATACTTCTTGCTGAAGACAATAGTGTATTCAGCGTGAAATGCTAAGACTCCCTCGCTATATGGAAATCCTTATGCTAAAAATAAGCCAATAATGAACTATCTAGGCAATTCCTTTTTAGTACCCACCTGGTAACTATAGGTCAATATCTACTGGAACTACTGGTGGCAAGCGTCACTTTATTTTCTATAAGACTCACACAGCTGAGGCTTTGAGCGAGGAAATGTCCTGGGAAACGAAATGCATGCATAACACCAAGGCAGAATAGTTCTTATGTGTGTGAAATAAGTTGAAAAAGCTGCCGAACTTCTTAGTCGAATGTAGGTTTAACTCTGAGATCATAGCATGTAGCCTACTCGAAGGAAGATGAATCTAATATCTGCATCCTACACAGTATGAACAGCCATAGCAAATCACAAGATGCAATCGAAGCAGCAGACCTTCTGGGATTCGAACCATATTCGGATGCCCTTTCAGCGCCTTTCGCCGACACCTCTGACTTTTACAAACTCAACCGTCTCATGCGTCTACATGATACACAGCTGTCCTATATTGCTATGATAGCCATCTCGGCCCACCAGTATAACATTGCATATCTAAAGATCTGACTAGCTCATACCAGGCCAGCTCCTTCAGTTCACAGACAACAGGCTTTTGCTACTCACATTCCAAGGCATCTCGGGCGATCTGACTGGCATCTACGGCCACAAGCACTGTAGTCTGCCGCTTCTTAACCGCGGCCGGCTTCGACGTCGAGGACGAGGAGGACGACATGGCTTCGGCGTCCGTCCAGCGTGGCTTCCGTCGGCGGTGGGGAGTAAAAGGCGTAGGGCGAGCCGGATGTATGCCTTTCCCCTTGGGAAAGCCAATCTCTTATGAACAACCTCTGCAGATACAGGTGCACGAGCACTAGTGAGGGCGAACTTTCCCCGGTATTCGTGCCTAGAGAGGACAGCCAGAAAGCCGTTAGTCTGAAACGCCGATTTAAGGGTCTATGGTAGCAGCTTGCAGTACATTGCGCGTAGAGCACTGCACAGAACGAGGGGCTCGATGGTGCTGATGTGTGGTGCTGGTGGAAACGCTGCTGATACTCATGCCACAGCGCTGCCCTGGTTGGCGGATATCGATCGAAACAGACTCGGGGCATAGAGTGAAGCGAGACTCTCACGTGTGAGCATTGCGGGACCACAGTTTGCTGCAAAGGCATGCACTCCATGCTTTATCATCTTATGCCATCCCATTGCCTCCCTTTTCCTGATGTCACTATTGACACCCTACATTGTTCCTTATGATACCGATCTACCTGTTTGTATGATCAGGTGAAAGCAACGAGAACCCTTCTACATGGTGTGTTTACTGAAAGACCATAACAGGCTATTAATAAAGTACGTTCGCACTGAGGAGGGTTGGGAGGGGTGCGATGGGGTCACAATTTTTGGAAATTTTGCGTATACATGCCCCTTCTTTGTTCTATTGCATAAATGATTGAAAGTGGGTGGGGGGGGGGGGGAAGGGGTATGTGTAAATATTTCTAAAAGATTTTCGTGATACTACAATGGGCCCTACTGCCAGTTAGGATCATACTTTGGTTTAAATTAATGAAAGGCCATTTCAAAGTACCATATATGTGCTGAGATAGGGTCACGACCTACATTAAAAGGTCTAGTTTGTTGAATATGCTCTTATTTTACCTGTGTGGTGTTTTGAAACTGCCTATCACACACAATTCTCTAAATTAGATAGAGAAAAATCCAAACCATACACATGTACATGTACATCTTGTTGATGAAGCGTTTATTATCAAAACAGCTCAATAAATTAGATATCGGGTAGACGTTCAGTCAGGCTACCACCAGTTAGAATCCCACCACACCCCAACAGGGAATATAAGGACTTGTCTACACCCGGCGAGGAGAGGATTTCTAAACAAATATATGTGAAAACATCTGTCATGAATATTACTTTTATAATATTTTGAAACAGTATTGCATTAATATTGCAATATTGCACTAATATAATTTGTAATCCACTATAGGGTAACATAAATACCAATTGCAATTCACATCAGAAAAGGTATTGACATGTTAGGATTTCTTTTAAAAGAAGACTAAAAGAAGACATTTTAATGTTTGAAATGTCCAGCCTACAAGGTATCAATGCGGGGGTTAACGTCCTCTGTATAGAGAGATGACCCCTGAATCTGAAGGGGGTCAATGCTAACTTCAGGTAAAAGGCTCACATTTGGCACTGACCAAACACGAACCATGGACTGTTCACTGCACGTGCCGCCGCATACCCCCACAAGTGTCCGATCGCTGCAGGACCTGCAGGACACGCCCCGCACACTACCAACACTTTCAAACTGGTCCACCAGGTGGCATATGAATCGCCCGTCCCAATTGAACACACCAACACGACCGTCAAGGCAACCAACGTAGATCTTCCCTCTATTGTCCACGGTGACTCCACTGGGTGCCACCAGGAGCTGGTGCGACTTGAAGTGGTCTATTCTCCACAATAACTCCCCACTCAACGTGAACGCCTGGACGTTATTTTTCGTCTGATCGGAAATCAGCACCCGGCCGTACTGGTCACTACAGATGCAGTTAGGCGAACCGAACATCTCCGGACCACCAAAAGACCGGATGTGACGTAGGTTTTCATCGTAGATGACAACGGTGCGATCGTGCATGTCCGTCATGACAATTTCCTGTGTCTCCTCCGCGAAGCCCACAGCGAAGGGTTGTACCATCTCTAATGGCGTCCATTTGGGGCGTGTAGAGACAGATTGTGGTTTGATCGCAAGCATATGGACGTAACCTTGGTCCGTGACGGCCAAGGAGCCATCCTTGGAGAGCGCGAGCCGTCTCGGTGTCGTATCTTGTAGGACGGTTTCCGGCAGACGCCCACTGCCGTCAAACCAGAGACGCTGCACCCGCCCTCTAGTGGGATCCGCAACAAGTAGCCAGTCTTCTGGCCCTAAGATGACGTCACTGGCGCTTGAAATGTGATTTTCGCCATCATTACTTGCAACTGCCCATCGTTCAATCGCCCTAACTTTGAAGTTGCCGTTAACAATACCTGAAAAAAAGGCAGCCCAGCAAATGATAGCGTTTAGTATTCCGTGAGTTAAATTTCATATTTGGAAATTTATTTCTATGAGAAACACGAGCAAAGGACTTTGTACACAGGTTATTTTTCTAAGTGAGTGCCAAGGCATCGATATTAGCTATTTAAGTTCTGGAAAGCTTCATTAGTTGTTAACCTCTTATATTTGTCCATTTAGATTGAATAGGCTTGATAATATTGAGAATTATGTTCGAATGGACACGTGAGATGGCAGACATATCTTAAGGTATTATATATTCACCGATGATGAGTTCGACAAATACGTTAGACATCGCATAGCATTAAATATCAAAGCAAGCTATCTATTACATGCAAAGACTGAAGCCATAACCCTGTAAGCCTGTGTTTTAGGCATTGATGGCATGTTGAATTACCCCCCACTGGAGCGGCTCGAAGATAGGGCTATCCATTAGCCCTAAGCCATACTCCAGGGTAAATAAAATCATAAACAAAAGAGTGTTACGATGTGGCGTTCATAATAAGAAAGGTCACTGAAGCGAATCTTCCAGGGGCCGGTTCATACAACCATACTAGTGACGGATTATCAAAAGAAAAAACGAAGTCATCTAAACTCGAATTTACATTATCATTGCTAGGAATATAGGCCAATATGGATGTATCGGGTAATATCTTTCTGAAATTATTAGTGCTAGTATCCTAAGATTACATAATTTGATACGAACAATATGTCTTTTTTTAAAACCGGCCCTAGAATTACAGAAGGGATAAGGGTCTGAACCAATGGCCACAACCTACATCTCCCTCCTATCTATATTGCAGGAATCGAGAAGTGACGAGGGAGGATATGAAGTAATAGCCCTATATTAAACGCCTATTATTTTAACAAATGAAGTTAGAGTTTATTGGTTGTTAGAGTAGGCCCACCGCATAAACTGGAAGGTGTGTCCGGTATGGCCCTTGGGTTAAGCAGATCTCTTATTTCCATAAGGACTTGACTAGTTTCCTGTTCGGCAGATCCCGTCCTTGCCGTGGTACTCCCTGCGGGTCTCATGGGGTCCTCCACACTTGAGACCCTGGAAAGTGGTCTCTTGCTGTCATCCAGGTTCGCGCCAAGGGAGACCCGTCGACATCTGTGAAGGCTCGGGTAAGTGGTGCCCTCCTTCTCCAGGTAGCCGAGGCGGGTGGGCCAGACCAGCGGTACAAAGGACCACTTTGGGATGTTAAAGGTGGAGTCTTCTAACTTCAGCAATGGTTGTGCCCTGCTGACCAGCTCGTCGAAGTCCGTAAGTATTCGGCGCGGGTCGGAATCACTCAGTCTCTCATTGTAGTAGCTTTGAAGGCTTGTCACCATCGTGAGATACTCCGTTTTTCTCTCGATCTGCAAATAAATGTGGGGATGATGAATACGCATATGGATTTGTAGCAGGAATGAATATAAGTTGTGACCTTATAAATGGACACATGTAGAACTCACCAGTTTTCTTTCATTACAAATTTCATCACGACTTATGTTATGTACTAGCGACTTTGTCGAGTCCGAGTTAAAGGGAAAAATATTGAAAAACGAAATACAGAACGGCCGACAGCGGGAATCGAACTCCAGTCACTGGCATCCCTAAGTAAGAGCTCTGCCAACTACTCCACGGAAACATGTGGTATATAAAGGCCAAATACTTAGGCTGGTGGTGGGTGGGGGGAATCAGTGGAGTTTTAATAGGGCTACCAGCGAAAGTTGAGATCTCATTGGGTTCTCACGAGAAAAGTAGATCAGAAAACTACAGTACTAAACTTTGATTTCGGCATGGTTCAAAATGAACCATAAGAGAAAACACATGTCTTCATATAGAAATACAAAAATGAGTAGCTGCTTACAGTTTAAAACTGCACGAGAATCTCACTCTCGTGGCCCTTCAATCTCCAGGCCCAGGTCGGGTTCACTATGTCTCTATGTACGGGAGCAACTTCAAGCGGATTCGACGAAATTCTACCGTTTTAGATATAGTAGGTAATTACTACATACCTGAGTGCGATTGTCAAATACTGCCCTCTTACGGGGGTGTCATATTCGCCGACTACGGCAGATTATGGGATGCTTCGTCTTACTAAACGTAATTTGACGTACTGTGGACAAGATCTGTGAGATCGACGTCATTGGGACCAATGTCAACATGGCGGACGACGTTGCTTAGTGAGTTAAAACTTGCGATGCAACCCCCCGCCCCATAACAAGCACAAGTGCGTCATGGCCTAATATTGTGGTATCCAACGTAGGCAGCTCAAGTATTGCAGTTCAAATATACGAAATCGATTGAGAGTAACAACAAGTCATTTGTCCTGGTCTGCAACAGGTGACGTCCAGACAAGCTGGATGTGCCCATGGCGCATGTGCGAAGCACACAGACAAGCCAGATGTGCCCGTTGCACATGCGGGAAGATATTTAAATGAACCTCTCTCTCCTCATCGTAGACACTCACAGCATTCCGCTGTGATGCAAAAATTGGTTACCCTGCGAAGAACTTGCTTTATTGCCCACTCTATACGCGCATGCGTCTGGACACGTTCTTCTGTTCAGATATCACAGACTATTGGACGTACTACTATTTTGATGTAAATTGTTCACTCTCCAATCGTGGAATTCAACACTGCGCATGTTCGCGCATGCGCACAAGATACTAGTGGGCAATAAAACAAGTTTTTCACAGGGTAACTGTTTTTCGCATTATTCTGCCGCTTCAAACATCGCCGCTATTAGAAAAGCGTGCATCTCGGACTACCATTTGGGGAGTGAGGCTATTTTACATATTTTCATGAATGCGCAATGGGTTCATCCTGTGAGTGGACTTCCGCTTAGTAGCAGACAGTGTCAACTAAGATTTATAATAATAACTAGCGACTTCGTCGAGTCCGAGTTAAAGGGAGAAATATTGAAAAACGAAACACCGGACTGCCGACAGCGGGAATCGATCTCTCGTCACTCACATTCCCAAGCAAGAGCTCTGCTGACTGCTCCACAGGTGACCTAAATAGGCCAAATACTTAGGCTGGTGGTGGGTGGGGGGAATCAGCGGAGTTTTAATAGGGCTATCAGTGTGTGTACGGGCAACCAGCGCAATAGTCTCACAGACCAATCTCATGCCAATGAGATTGGAAAAGTACAGTTCTAAATTATGTTTTCAGTACAGCTAGCAACAAATCTTAAGGATAGAAGTACATCTGTGTAAAGAAACACAAAGAAATTAGCAGGATTCAGTTAAGTACTGTACGAGAATCTCACTCTCGTGGTCCTTCAATCTCCAGCCTTGGTCTGGTTCACTATGTCTCTATGTGCAGGAGCAACTTCAAGCAGATTCGACGGAATTCTACTGTTTTAAATATAGTAGGTAACTAGCGACTTCGTCGCATCGTATTTGATAGGGCGAAAGCTTAGTGGCACCCCCCGACTATTAATACCTGAAACTATCAATTAGTTCCCAACATGCATCATTTCATGCGACACTGACTTTACCAACTACCAGCAAAAAGTGATCTCATTGGTTTCTCACGAGAAAAGTATATCAGAAAACTACGATACTAAACTTTGATTTCGGCATGGCGTGAAATCAATCATAAGAGAAGAAGTTTGTCTGAGTAAAGTCCTACAAAAAAGAAGAACAGGTTCGAGTTTTTCACTGCACGAGAATCTCACACTCGTGGGCCCTCATTATCCACGCCTAGGTCTGGTTCACTATTTCTCTATGTACGGTAGCAACTTCAAGCGGATTCGACGAAATTCTAACGTTTTATATGTGGTAGGTAATAAGAAAACGACCTGACTGTGGACAGAACTACGTCTTAGTTGACACTGTGGCAAACATTTGCCCAAGGTGACCTTGAACTAAGACGTAGTTCCTCCACAGTTAGGTCATTTTCTCTTAGTATTGATAAATTTGATCATTTCCAATATGTTTATTGAGAAATTGATATGCTTGACGATTTTTATTTCTGCATTCTTGGTATTTGGAAGTAAGAACCAAAGGATTTAGGGTACATGTAGCTAGTGTTAGAAATATCAGAAAGTTCTCAACCATAGAATTGGCCCACAGTCAACCACACTCAGTCAAGGTAGTCTACACTTCTCCCACCGATAACCTGGATACATAATTATGACCCAGCTGTTCCAGGAGGGGCAGGGTGGAGTGCACGTAGTATGTAGATTCTCTATTTTCCTCACAACCTCACTATCACCTCTGAGATGTATATATTCATATGTATACGTCAGGTTTGCAATTGTGATTATGGGGCATTTGTCTTTAAATCTGTGAAAAGGAAATTCACAAAGGTATACACCTCTTACTTTAAAATCGTCTATGAACAATACTTTCAACTCTAGGGATTAAATATCCCACACGGATAAACAAGGGAACAATATAATACCAGAACATTGTAGTGTGATGTCTCTTATATGTAATTGGTACTCAAAATCGTATTGTTATTTTTCATGAACTTGTTTGTGCCCTATCCTGTTAATAATCATGTTATATAGATATGATTGTGATGGATTAATAACCATTAAAATGATATGCAATCTTAGCTTAACATAACATTAAAAACTCAGCTAGACTTTCTATCTTAACTAAAATACTAAGAAATATAGAAATCTTTAATGGATAATCTCAAATTCAAACTATGTGGGATTGACACATGTAATCTAGGAGGAATAGTCACATATACACTACGATGGAAAGTCACATGTATAATACACTATGAAGAAAAAATAAGGAAAATAAAGAGAGCTAAGCTGAATTTGAAAAAGAGAAGGTGACACAAAATTCGAAACTTGAGAAGAATACCTGAGGAAGCCATAAGAAATGATCCCGTTTAATAGAAAGAAGCCCCGAGGGAACAAAAACTCTCAAGTGCACAGGGGGATAGAGATGAACTGAGTTTCAAAGAGAATGTGAAGAAGCCAATACAAGACCCGGAGAAGATGTTGGGAAGTGCCTAACATATTAAAAGGACACAGATAACAACAACACAATTTAAGTTTTAACTATATTGGATAAGGGCCGTATTTGACGTTCCAGGATATATACAGTAAGAACAAACTTAGAATTGAAACTTCATTATAAATCACAAGATTGGCATAGCTTATGCAAGGTTTTATATATGTTAATTATGTGCGATGCGTTCCTGTAAATGACCAGTGGAAAACCACTCATATAAAGTGAACTGACCAATAAAAGAAAAAGAAAAAAGAGAGGTTCTCTGTCATAACTCTGATAATGAGAACTCTAGGGAGTTAAACATTGATTGGTTTCCCCGTGATGCTGTGTTTGATATTTTAACTTGCCTTCTAGCCACTGCCCATGATGTAAGTTACAACATGGACAACATGTATTATTCGTTAATTTAATTTCTCGTTAGGACACTTGTCTACAATATTAAACACATTTATCACCATTGCGAAATAGGATATCTGCATGATGAAGAAGGTATTTGAATTCTTTGTAAATGATTCCATGAAAAGTTACTTTCTTGGTCAGAATCCCATCTCTGTTATCTCACTAATTATTTGCCACCAAACCCTTAGTTCTTTTTTGTACATCTAACAGCTGCGATAAAGAAAGGGAGAAATATCCTTGTTAAAGGCAAGATAAGCATTAAAGCATTTCCTCAATGCCTGAACTCCAGGTAGATGGAGTTCAGACATCCCAAATCTTCAAAGCACTTGAAGATTTGGGATCACCAGTGACACCAGTGTATTCCTTGTAGTTGATTTAATGGGGTAGATAATATCAGAACTACTCAAAGCTTAATAAGATTAATATAACATCACCCACCATCAGGAGATACCAAATTTCGGCAATCACAGAGACCACATGTAAATAAATCCCATTTCAGGCTGTTAGATACCACTGTTACCATAACCAAGTTAACATTTCCCCAGAATGGGATCTACTTAAATGATCAGTAGCACGAACTCTACCATGACGCCATATACCATATACCAAGTACCATGCGTTCATACCAATTTGGACAATACATAATAATGCAGTATTGTATTAATCTATTTGACTTTTTAAATTTAGTTTATTACCCTTTCTCCATACAGAAGTTCTTCCGGGCAGCGAGTGGAGCTCCATTAACCAGCAAAGATCAATATTATAACTATTTCATGATTCCTAACGCTAGGGTTAGTTAGTTGGTTTGGGTGATCACGATACTAAGGGCAACTGCATTTCTGATAGTCGTTTTTAATATGTAAAGGATTCATATTTAAATCCCCTCCTCTAAACCAAAATATTCTCTTTTGACAGGGTTAATGTTCAGACGACTATAGGTGTAAAATAGGACGTACCCTAATCAATCCCTTCATGTATCGAATAATGAGGACAGGAAGACACTGATTATAAATCGTCAACGATCCTTTCTAACGATATATTCTCGGGGAGCACCATGTCACGAGTTTTATTTACACAATACACTATTGTCATGTGTTTAGTCACTCAGTGTAAACGCCTCTTTAGCTACCTTGAGATAACCCACAAATCTGAAGGATTACTCAGCCAGGTACGGATTTGCACCTGTCAAGACCGAACAACTGACACCCAGTACCAACTTTTACCGTCAAACAGTTGTCGGTATTACCCAAATCTCAACACGGATGGTCAGATTCTCTGTTCCACATCCGGACACCCGCATGAGTAGATATGATGGCAGGTGCTCAAGTGCCAACCTAGTTTACTGCATTACATGCAAAAGGTATGGAATGCAATATTTTTACTGAAAAATTCAAAATGTAAAATCAATGTGCGATTCACTGCACATTTTCTAAAGATCTCACAAGGGAATGTCAGAGTGAAGTGGCCAAACCCTTAAATCCCAAACATGACATTGACAAAATTGATCGATAATTGGGCAGAAATAGCACAACATTTTTCATTTAATAAAAGAAGCATAAGTTTAGGCAAATAGTTAGAGGAAGCCCTAAGGAATATTTTTAGATATATGGGCATCTTAGTTGGAACAAATCTGTTTCTATTTTACACAGGGACACAGTATTTAAGTCAAGTTGTGGGATTTTAGTTTCATTGAATTTGGAATAATCAGTTTTAAAAATATTATTACAGTAACCAGAGGTTATTTAATGATTGTCTACCAATCGAAAAGGATATTAGCCAAAACGGCAATTAGTAGGCATCATTTATAAAGAATCTAAGGATGTATCAAAGTGACCAGAAAGTCTATTTTAACTATTCAGTAAATTACTGATGGTCTGAATACCACAGATCAAATCTAACGGGATATTAATCAAAATGATAATAATTCGTCCTTTTAAATCCTACCTTTTGATATAGAACCTCTTTTCTCTTCTGCAGATCAATCGATGCCTGGGCTAACCATTGGTCAACTGCCATTTTGGCGTTTTTTGCATGGTCGTGGATCTCTTTGCCAAGTCTTTGAATCATGTCTTCAACCTGTGCCCGTGACGTGAGCTGACAGGCTGTCTCCACTCGATGTACCATTTTCTCAATGAGGCCAATAAGTTCATTCAGCGATTCCTTCTTCTCTTCAGCAGCTTCGTTCAGATTCTGAGCCCCGTGCCCGAGATGGCTGGTTCTTAAACAAACACTGCAGATAAGTTGTTTACATGCCGGACAAAAAAACGCCAGTTTCTTACCAATATGGACACTACAAACGTAGGCATTTGCCTGTATATCATCTGTCAGGCCTAGAATCACACAATGGTCCTTAAGCACTGGCTCACTATTATGGTTCCCTAAGCACACACTGCAGAGGAACTCCTCACAGTCACTACAAAAAGACACGGCTAGCTCAGACTCTCCACGACTCAACCAGCAAATGGAGCAGGTTTCTGAATTCACTGGTCGCCCTAGATCGCTCTTCACCGGAGTAGCAAGCATCTCCAATAGGACATTCTTATTAAAGTCTGCCGGCAGACTGTGCACGCCCTCCTGTGGGAGAGCTGTTGTATGCCTACAGGAGGGGCAGGGCACTTGACCGCTGTTGGCGTTACTAGGAGAGGCAACCCACTCCTCCAGACAGTGAGCACAGAAAGCGTGCTGGCAGCGGAGGTGCTTTGGGTTCTTGAGGCGACACGTGCAGATGGCGCACGTGACCATTTCTTCCAGGTCTGCTTCCATCTTGGATTGGAGGCTAGTCAATTCCATCTGGGTTTGAATGCATGCCGTGTTAAAGAGATATATCCGATCGCGGCTCGCTCAAGGATACTTTTCTGTAAGATAAACAGATACAAAGAGCCAAATAAGTAAACAAGTTGTATTAAATATAAGTAGAGGACAATTTGTCTATATTATGTGCACATATCACTTTCTGGCTAGGCTAAAGAAGCAAAGTAAGTAAATCTTACCATTAGAAATAAATGTCAGGGCAGTGGAGCCTTTGTCATGTTTAAACAGAGGAAGAGTGTAAGGATATAGAAGGAATGAGGAAGGAGACGTTTGGAAAGATGCCAACAATGATAGATCATTCCTTTCGACAATGGTCCTACACATACATATTCCAATGGTACTCTCCTGCAATATCCGATATACGTTATTATGGGGTAATATACGAAAAGCTGCGCTGCAGTACAAATGATTGTTGGCACCAGTCGGTAGTATACAAGAAAAACAGCGAACTCGGCATCGTTGTTTATGAAGTATAAGCATGACCAGGAAGTTTATAGGGTGCTTTTAATAGGATGTTAATAAAATATTGTGAATTGGCCAGTGGCACCGTGAGTTTTAGAATAGCTAAAACAGCCACTTCTGATTTGGGAACCGACTACTCTTTCAGAATTTCTTTTATGTACATGTAATTATTGCGATTTTCAAGAAGTAGTTGTTAGTGAAGGTTCGCAAATCATGCTTTACGATTACACGTTACATACTGATCATTTGTTTGTGCAGCAAATGTATGGATTGTTGGTTCGTTTTTTACATCCTTGCGTTAGTCACAAACCTACCCCTGTTGGGTCACACATACTACCAGTTGTGTATAATGGTTAGACTGGCGCTGTACCAAGTAGATACCATAGTAAACACGTGACGTGTAGTTATAGTTGAAATATAGCAATTGTGTATGTATGACCATGCGTTAAATAGGGGATACTTTACTGTTCAACAGCATGTCAGTTATGAAGACTATTCAGATTTCGTTATATTCATGAACGATTATGTATAAAAAGTAATACTGCAGTCAAAGATCCCATGTAAAACTAGAGCGAAAATAATTCCTATACCAATGACATTTCGACACGTGTACGTCCATTTGTGAACCGTTGTTCTTAGTATATAAATAAAATAAATACTAGATAAGAAAATGTCACACATACTTTCTCATCCTACATGTGGTACAGAGAAAACACTAGCATCTTATTGCCGGAAGGATTCCCAATATTAGTTTTCCATGTCCGTAAAACGTTCACCAATAAAGAAAAACATTCTGCTCCATACATCTATATATTAGGAGATACAGGGATCGATGAAACCCATCATGGTGTAATGAACACATGCAGTCCTACAGTAGTAATTAGCCCGTTCCCACCACATAATCTTTCAAATAATTACGATACTAATTGTAACCGTCACTTATAACATGAGAGGTATAGCTGATGTAGGCACATTACCAAAACTGATATCAGGAGGTTAGATTGGCCGTCGAACCATGAATTCAGATAACGTACCAAATAAAGTTGCTGAACGACTGGGATGGAATACAACAATTTGAAGCGGAATCATAATTAGTAATAGTATCTAACTTGAAAACCGGAATAACGTTGTAAATTAAAGAGGCCAATAAACTGGGCCTGTATAACTTGACTGTATCTCATTGAACATTCATTTGATACCACATAATGAGTAAGAAAAAAAATAGATGCCTACAATAGAATATATTCTTTGTTACCAAAATAATGTTTTACCTGGTCTATTTCTGAAAGTTGCTAGTAATATTATGCATGATTACACTGTAGGCTTAAATGTGTTCCGGAGTGCGATCCTAATGGAGGATTGGACGTGCTTTAAATGAGACAAAGTATACCCTAAGGCTTGTCCATGTACAGCGAATTAGAGATGGGAAGGTGTGGTGGGGTATACATATGACTGTAGTCACAGGGAACATGGATGAGATGAATTGTGTCACTCACCGCTGGGAGATCGGCTCTAGCACCACGCAGGGAGACAGTATCTGTTCGCCCAGGCTTTCTGTAGTCTCCGCACTGCTAACGTGACCCTGCGGCATACCGGCCCTGTCCTGACCTATCCGCAGGTAAACCACACGTACCCGTACGTGTGCAGAGATTCAATGAGATGCACCGCAACATCTACCATACCTTTATAACCCAGATGATCCAGTTTGCACAAATACATAAATGTATAAGTGCAAACCTGTCTGATCCCACAGGGGCGTATCATCACTGATTCAGTGGTTCCGGCGTGATGTTCCATACATTGTATTTTATCCGATATGTCTCTCTGAATACCAGTATAGAAAAACCTAACGCTTACGCTGATAAATATTTACAAGAGGAAGAAGACCGGAGTTTTAGTGGGTCAGAAGTACTTAGATATAACACAGAAGATCCAAACCTACCTGGTGGCCTATGGGCGCGAAAGACGTCCTGGACAGTCCCCACCTCCCCTGGCTGGCTATTTCCACCGCATGATCTCGTAGAGTCCGTCGTAAAGTTTCCTCACTTGCTCTCACGTTTCACACAGCGGTTCAGAGAATGGCGAACCGGAAGAACACCGCACCGGTGATGGGCGGTGCATCAAACCCGCAGGTGGGCGCAGGGATGGTGGGTCTCCTCATGATACGACAGCAGGACACGCGTGGATGACTAAGTGTGCCTCTCCCAAACCTTACGGCTCGGTCATACTACGGCATTGTGATCGCTCCATAGGTATTATGCCCCCTCCGCACTGTTGCATTGCGATTGTCGGATGTGTTAAATACGTCCCCGCACTCTGTTATAAATACGAGTTTTTACGCATCCTCCTCTGTGTTGCATTGAGATGAAAGAACTTGTCCTTTATATACATATAAGCTATTGCCATCTAATGGTACATGTATTAATCCCCCCTCCATGAGATGCTATCACCGTAGAGAATTTTTTCTGCACACCCTTTTGAGCGACACTCATCTCTATCATAGACATTTCACCAAAATAAGCTCTGACCCTAAACTTGAATGGGTTTCTGAATTTATCTCACCCTCACCCTTCCCATTGGATGTTTTACCTTACTATCTAATGTGCGTTGAATACGAGTTCCCAATGTTAAGTCTATGGAGAAAAAACACAAGGGTTGAGATAATCATCTCTGTATCATAGACATTTCACCAAAATAAGCGTAAGCGAACAAAGTCGGGAAAATGAGTGATCGGACATACTCCTAAGGCCTGGCGTCCACCTACTACGATAGAAAAATAGACCTACCGATATGGCACCGATACAAAAAGCAAATATCGGAGACATATCGGGAAGGTGCAATATCGTAGACATTTTTTTTTTAAATTTCACGTTAACTATTACATAGACATTCTGCCTATGTCTAGACATGCCAATCCACCATGCATCTCAATGTGTCTTTTTTTCGGTGCCTAATCGCAGATACGTGGTCAACTGCCCTGATATTAGGTCACCTTCCGACACGATTCTAATTTTGTATCGGGAGGTGCATCGTAGACCATATCGGAGCCATATCGTAGTAGGTGGACGCCGAGCCTTACGATACTATTGTAACACATGTTTTTAGTTCCTTATTACTGCTACTCAAATAATGGCACATGATAGCATCTTGTTGATAGGCGCGGGAATGACGGGTAGGAATTTTCATGAGAATATTATCTTAAAATGATAAAACCAGAATGGACCTAAGAACCTTCAAAGTCAAGAAAGCCCGATCGGACATAAGAATAGTCTATTATACACACGTGTGATTTTCTCGATATTACTTGCCTCTGAAATATGAAATACCTTTCAAATAGTCTTCAGTATATGAACTATCAAAACAAATTCATTGAATCATGTTTTGAATATAGTAATACAAATGAATTTAAGAAATGGTTTCAACATACATCTAGTTGAATAGGTTTGAGAACTGTTAAAATCGGTGGTTTTGGTGTATGATACCCTTTTCAAAACTGAGGTTAGTTCTCCTTACTTTGTCTTGCAGTTTTACAAGTGACCTTCCTACATTTTCTCTAATTTTGAGCGTGGGAAAACGCAATGGAACTTTAATAACTGATGGGACAAACAATTCTCTATACTTTAAGTCAACAATATATTTGAAGATCTGAGTTGTAAGCAAATAATAAGGAAAATGATAGTGTAGCAGCACCCATACTTAACCATGCCAGAACCATGCTGCAGTCTGGTGGCTACTTTGTGTACTATCTGAATTGAACTATGCTGCCACCTTGTGTATATTTGAGTACTAACAGTTAATCTCAAACCAAACACTTATCAAGTTTAGCACCTTTTAAGTAATATATTGTGTTTATAAAACCTAAATGTAATATAATTTGATTTACACATGATATCACCATACAGATTAAGTTTATACTTATTGTTTTATAATGTCCTAGTGGACTAGCTATAATCTAGTAGATCTGAGGGTTCAAGACTAACATCATGTGGATTGCACAACTGCAACACAGAAGTAAACAAAGATCCTGAAGAAATCAGTCCAAATAGATGTCCAGATGTAACTTACAGAGGCCACAAGGTAAATTTAAGTTGACATTTAGATTTACTGTATCTGTGTGAGGTATGTGCATTGCACAGAAATACTGATTTTGTAGACTTTTTAGTGGGAGCTACTCACAGTATTGACCTAGTTTCAGAATCCTTTGTTTGAGAGTGCCATGCTTACAGATTAGTGGATGAATGTCTGTACTATGTTCCTATTCATTTAGTGCATCTACTTACTTGTCTGATAAGTGGAGTATTTCTAGTTGGTGTATGTGTATTTCTCAAAGTGTCCATATTGATGTATGGCTAATACTCACTGTATGACTAGTTTAGCAATCAGTCACTGTATGACTAGTTTAGTACTAGTTTTTAGATATGTCAATGAGAATCAGTCTTATGTAAGCCTAATGTCTGCTATTGTTATCCAAGGAACTTTAATGTGCTACTATGTTTCACATAAGTGTATATCATATATTACTGCTTTATTAGTTGTATAACTATCTAATGTCAAGCAAGTGTCAAATCTGTAAACCTATGAGGTGTGAAATTGAACTGATTATCTGAACTTATATACTGATTGCAGAATTGACGATGTCTATGTCGAACGTACCTAAGATTAATAAAGAATGACATCCGTATCATCTTAAACTGTCGTTATCATCTGGGGCATCTACAGATAGAATCTCCGCTTACAAATATATTATATTTTCATGTATATGCATGTTGCATTGTAGTTTTATATTGTACCCTTCTGTTACTCTCATTACTATGCTCCAAGCTGTATGTAGCACAGTCTGAGTGAATAAACATATCATATATATCATATTGTATACACGATCTGTCCAAGTTGGGGCCTGGTGCGTGCCAGGCTCTGCGAGCGACACCATGTTACGGAACCATGATTCTCATAGGCTTTGATGAGTTGTTAAGTCAGGGCTTAGCCATCATTGCATGCTTATTGTCAGTGGCCTCAGGGGCATAAAAACATTTTGAAAGTGGCGGGGGGGGGGGGGGGAACTAAAAAATTGCAGACTTTTTTTTCTTGGTATGATGTCAGACTCTGAGATTTGCATGCTCCACTGGATTTACCCTGAATCTGTGAAAGGTCAGGTCTAAGCCATCATTGTGCTCTAAAAAGTCTGTAACTTTGACTTGGTGAAAAATCAGACATGCTAAAAAGTCAGATTTTGACATTTTGACATGGTGAAAAGTCAGGGCTTTGCCATCAAGTTCATGCTAAAAAGTCAGACTTTGACACTTTTCTAGGGTGAAAAGTCAGGGCTTAGCCATCATTGCATGCTAAAAAGTCTGCCTTTGACATTTTTCACAGTGAAAAGTCAAGGCTTAGCCATAACTGCAAGCTAAAAAGTCAGACTTTGACAGTTTTCAATGGTGAAAAGTCAGGGCTTAGCCATCATTGCATGCTTAAAAGTCAGACTTTGACATTTTTCTATGCTGAAAAGTCAAGACAGTTTTTATACTTGTTGGAGTAAAATTTGAAGCTTCTGAAATTTTGGGCTGGCAAAAAAAATTGGGGGGGGGGGGGGGGGCAGTCGCCTCCCCTGTCCCCCCCCCCCCCCCCCCCCATCATGAAGCCACTGGGCCTCCCATCTTTGGTGGGAACGGCTGTCTGTCCAATCTGTGGTGGGGTTGTATGTGGTTTTGGAGTGTGTGCAGGTACCGGTGGTTACATATATGCTGCCACCCAGTGTGTGAAAGCCTCTCCAAACTTCGCAGTTTTATCATATACGGATATACAAAAGAAAGTTATCGTATATCACTATGTATCAGCAATCCATGATTATTTGAAATGTTTTAATGTCAAAGGTCTTAAAAGGACCCAGGATTAAAAAACTCAGCTCACTGAGTACTACCATAGAGATATTACACTCAATATGGGGGTGGCAGTGGGCCTTAACCACTATCTGGAGCGAAGACCTGTTAGGAGGCACCCTGTGATATTTTTAATACATACATCACATCAGGGCGGGTTGATATCTTGGGATACTGTGTATCCATAACTATATGACTAATATAATACTTTTATAATGATAATGCACTGGATAGCTTTAATTGTTCGTATCAAATGAATTATATAGCTTTGACTGCTGTTTATTATCCATCGTATACAAAGACCCCATTGGAAATGTATGTGGACTCAGTAAACCATGACCCATTATATAAAACCTGTCAGATACCATGACTGTGGTATACGGATTCAAATCTGTGGTATACGGCCTCAAAACAATGGTATATGGGAGAAATAGTCCCTTTTTGCTATAGTGCACCGTAGTGGGGGTGTAATTCATGACCCTTAAGTAGTTGTATGGGTAGCTAGCTCCTTCTCTTATATATCTTGTGTTTCTCAAGAGTTAAGTCATTTAGTTATGTAGAATCACTTGCTTAGCACGGTCACCGAGACACAGTTACTTCACATCTCGATGACCTGAGAGCAGGAATGACGAACAAAGCAGATACAGTTAATAGGTATTAATCTCCTGAGAGCAATCTGTAGTTTTCATATTACATATACATGGTTCAATGCGATGTATCACTCTTGACAGATGTGTTGGTACTAACCGTATAATAAAGTTTTCAGCTTATTGTCCATAAAGTGCAATGTTTCATTTAAATCGTCCTTAGTTCACATTTTCCTGTGCAGTTGTTCATTTCAGTTCCTATAGTTCCAGTTGGATTCAGTCCTTGAGTCCTAGTGTTCCCAAGTTGATCTTGACGTTCTGTGCACTCTCTATTGAGAGTCAGTTACCCACAGTCAGTCTGTAGGCAACTCACAGAACCAGTGAATGTATAGTTTGAATGTTCATAGAAGGTGACTTCACTCCTTGTGGGATGAAGCCTCCGGCGCCTAGACCTACTCCAGTGGGAGCAGGGTTTTCTTACCTCTGCTAGATCTTACTCCTCGTACGTTAGTGCTGCCTTCGCAGCTACCACAGAGGTATACTCCTCTGCTGCTTACATCAGCAAGTCATGTGACCATTCATACCCTTATACAGGTAGTCGCTCTAGAAGCTACTCCCTGTTTACACTTCATTACTAAGCATTCATATATTTCCACCATTTCTATATGATGTACATTCAATTGTTACATAATCTCGGACAAGCGCGTAGGGCAATAGAGCAAAGAAATAGTCCCTTTTGTTATACCCTTAACTGTGTTTACTTTATTCGAAAAGATGGATGTAAAAAAAATAAATGCAACAAACCATGGTTATGTGGACAGGTGGCTCTGTAAACCATTTGAGGTTGACGTCGTGATACACTCGCTAGCGCTTGTGTATTACTATGCATCAACCTCTTGTGGTTTACGGCCACCTGTCCACAAAACCATCGATTATTGTCTATGTATCAAGATAATATCACACTTTTCTCTTACGTGGGTCGTCCGTTAGACGGGGTTCTATTGTATTTCCTTTTTAGTTTAAGCATTGTATATGTAACTTACTTATAAGTAGGAACAACAATGTACAGTGATGGAATGTTCTTCGATGGAGAGAGAATATATATATATATTGTCTTATATGGATATCCTCATTATTCATCGTGGCAGTGAGCACATGTTTTATCATCGTTGGTTTGAGCATATGTATGTTTATATCTATAAAGATATTGATTGATTAAAATTTGAAATAAGAGCAAAGCTCGTATTTAAAAAGAAGAAAATACAATTCTCAATGAACTTAATAAGTTCAAAAGTTATTAAAATGTGCATTATCTTCAAAGTGATTTCCCTGTTTTTTCTTCCCCTTGGGGATGTGAGATTGTCTGGATATATACACAATACTACCACGATTTCGATCTGAGTGGCCGTTTTCTCCGCATAATACTCCTACCGATACTTTCCATTAGCACCTGATTTGTTCGGTTAGTAGTCTGGAGAACTGCCGCCCGACTTGGCTGGACATTGGCTGGGTTTGGGAATTGTATAAATATTACAACTGACGCCATCACATATCTGTATCTCCTCTAAATTTATTACCCACCCATTACGGAGTCTCCATAATAAGCCTATGGGGCCTTCAGATCGCTACTGAGTAGAATACGGACCTCCGGAATCTCCTAGGAGAATACGGCTTTTTGGGCCACCTGACGGGCATTATAGGAACTAATGTATATAAACAATGCATGGCGCTTGGGTCGAATTTCTTATTATCTACAAGATTTTTTCCCTAATTTTTATTCGAAAGATGAGTAATAAAAACAACATTACCACGATTTCGATCTGAGTGGCTGTATTCTCCTTGTAGTTGACACTACATAATACTCCTCGCTGTCGCTCGGAGTTTTACTTCACGTCGATTATGCGGAGAATACGGCCACTCAAATCGAAATCGTGGTAGTATTGTGTGTATATATATCGATCTGGCGTTCGATAGACTAACATATAATTTGTCTATGGTACAGCATAGCATTTCTATGCTATATACAGTATAGTTCACAGAATAACATCTTTATTTATATACTTTTCTCAAATAGTTTGAGATTGGTAAACCAAGAAATCGTATGCTGACGTAGACGTCATTAAAACGTCTATGATAACAGATGTATTTTTGAATTATCTTAAAGTAATATTCCAGCCTTTTGTTTCCTTTACCAATGAGTATAAACAAAGAAAACCATTCAGTATCATATAGACCATAGCAGCCTTTGTTAACACGCAACATAAGGCCACTCAAAAAAAAAACTTGTTTCTCATCACTGCGCGCATCAGAAAAAAACGATTTTAGAAGATTTTTTATTTTAAATAGATGAACCTTGATAGGAATTATGAAAGGTGTGTGTATTTAGTATCAAATTAAATCTCCTGATGTTAGGGATGCATTAAATGTAGAGCCAGTAAAAATCTGGATACCCCGCATAAGCAGACACCCCCCGCGTAAGCAGCCAAGCAACCGGATCGGAGGGTGTACGCTTATGCGGGGTTTTACTGCATGTCTGCTCTTTGATATAGCAAAAAAAAAAAGCGCCCTCCTCATATTTTTCATGGCTTGGTGATGAGAAACAAGTTGTTTTTTTTGAGTGGCCTAAGTCTTTTTTTATTACTTAAAAGGTAAGCTTAACCTTACCGCCCATGAGCAGAAGTCATGATGGATGACGGTGTGACGCAATTCTGTAAGTATGGAGAACTAATAGTTTGTAATTGGACACGACAATCATTGAGTCCAACTGATCAATATGTATGTCGTCAGACAAGAACAATCATTGAGTCCAACTGATCAATATGTATGTCGTCAGACCATTTACCTTGATTACGAATCCCTTTCCACCAAGATGTTATTGTGTTTCCCCTCATTATGCAGCGATGACGCACGAACTGTGGTGGTATGGCGAGGACGGCAGACCTACCTAAAGGTCTAGCCATTGGTATCAAGACATTTCGAAACAATGCATTGTCAGCAGATTATAGAAATGGACATAGCAAATCCTCCCTGTTCAAAGGGACACGGCGAGTGTCTCTCTCCTGATGACCTTGACTTCTGGTTGGACTCACTCATGCTGGATGACGTAGAGTTTGTGAAGAAGCATCTAGAAGAAATGAGCACAGTGAAGCAGAACAAAATTCTCGACGGCCATCTCTGTGTGGAAATTGAAGACAAGTTTGAACTTAAAGAGTTGAAATTGTCCGCACTTGAGGCAGTGACATACAACACAGTATGGTGTATTACGGCAAGCTCCGGTGCAGCGAAAATGACAGAGTTTTGTGTCAGCCAAGGAGTAGACGTTTTACAAATGGACAAATTTGGAGATAATGCCATTCATGGATTGGTGAAGATGTGTTTTATGGTAAGAACAGATGAAAAGAAATATGTGAGTAATTTCCTCAATATAAAATCTCTGTTGACCTTAGATGACTTTCGTGAACTCCTCTTACAAGAGAATGGTGAAGGTTACCGCCCCTTGGAGTTAGCTGCGCACCTCGGGTGTTGGAGTCTCTTCACAGAGATTTTCAACACAGAGCATGTATATCTGACGAAGAAAAACAAAATTGGAAGCTTTGAGACACTTTATTTTGATATAACAGAATATGAATCATTAAAACTACCAAATTATCGACAATACAAGTCACCGATGTCATATCTTGCTCATCTTGATGAAAGACTTCTTACTGATCCAGAAACAAAAAAGCTGATCTGTTCATCTCCTATAAGAGTGTGGTGCGATGCGAAGATCAGGGCAGCTAGCCCTCTTGTTTTCATGTGGTTCATATTTAGGCTACTAAGTTTCTTGGTGATTCTATTCTGGGATGAAAACGGCGGACTTCTTGAGAAGGAAGAGAGGAATAAAATCATCAGAATCCTTAATGGCAATCTCTCTGTCAATCACTCAGACTGTATGGAGAGATATTACGCACAAGAAGCGCCACATGTCCTCTCACTCCCTCTTACCGTTATAACCCGTGCCTTGATTGGATTCTCTGCACTATGGATCGTAGTATATGATACTATAGAGTCGATATACTTTTGGAAGACAGGCTTGCTCAAGCGACTGGAAAACACACCAAATGGCCGAAAGAAATTGGCAAGGAGTTTCAGTCGATATGAGGCTGCTCAGAGTGTTGTAGCTTTATCCAGCTTCGGCTTAATCGTGGGTTATTTAACTGACATTGAGCTAATAAGCAACTTAAGCTACGCTACCTTAATCACATGCTCTTTCTGGACACTTTTCTTCTTCTTTCAGTATTTGCCTTGGATTGGACCAGTCGTCATTACTCTTGAACGTCTGATGAAGGAAGTTTTGAGTACTCTTCTCATATACATTTTATGCATGATTCCAATGGCGTTAACGCTGTCCGTCCTCACAGAACAGACCTTAATTGGTGCATGTAACGCTGAAGTATCTTCCATGTGGGGGGGATTTTACAGGGGGTTCTTACTCATGATAAATATGGTAGATTTCCGTGACTTGTCCCTCTCAGATTACGTGGCAATCCGTATTTTCCATGTCATTTTTGTTTTTCTCATTTCTATTATGTTTCTGAACTTTATCATAGGCAGGTTCAGTCACATTCTAAATAATATCATGAAAAATGAAATGGAAATATGCTACGTTGAGCGTCTCAACCTGGCGAACATATGCGAGTACAGGGTAGGAGCTTTGTTTCCCAGTCTTATCCAGTGGCTCCATGAAAGGTATATGCAATATAGCCCAGATTCAGGTATACTCTATGTGAACTCTTTCCGTCTTAGAAGGAGATAACTGTTGTTGTATAATCCAGATCATGGAGTCACCCCTTTATATTTCGAAAATGTCATCAGTTTGAGCCCAAGCATGTCCTAATGGGATCTAACGGCTATCATCCCAGATTGTGCGAAATTATGATAATTAGACGAACATCAAGGCTGGAGCCAGGGCCCACACTCCTTCAATATCGCTGCTTATTAGTTCCCAAAACACTAGGATAAAGCAACAGGCCTATGGGCACATATTTAGATGTGTAAGCTTAATCGAAAAAATTCAAACAAATAATATAATCTTTATATAATCGCACAGATTAAAAGATGAAATTATAATCTACCCCATGTCAAATACGGATCTTGCTTAAGGTATGTATTTTCAATAGAAATGACAAAGGAAAATGACCCACTTTAGTATGCAAATGACAGAATTGCGTACACGATACGTATTCTCGAACTTATGTAGGTTATGTAATTAGATTAAAAATGTGAATGTGTCAAGCTATTTTAGTGTGAAATTGAAGATTTATGTACTTAATGAAAGTCTGATATTATGTAGCATTGTTAGTGTAAGGCAAAAAAATATGTTTCTGATTAAGTTCTAACCTCTTTAGGAAGAGTGCGGCGGGTTATTTCTCTAGTTACCCCTAACAACGAAGACAATGTAAATTCTTTTAAAGGCAAATCCTACAAAACATAGTGGCACCACCTGGTGATTTTCAAATACTGGCAATTATCAATTAAAACCAGTTTCTTCGACTCATATCAAATGAGTGAAGTAAAACATATAATCGAGTTTGATCAAACCCAAAAGGTAAATTAGGCCAATTATTTGACTGTTTTACATAGGAAATGTACTGAAAATATAGTTGTCTTCAATTCATTCAAAAACAAAGACGGTGACCTATGATTTTAAAAATTGAAATGTGTAATAGTATTCATCTACTATATTTCTTGAAAGTTCCAAGAAAATGACATGGGTTTTACTATGTGAAAATCAACTTTCTAGAATTTCTATATATTCTATTGTAATAGAGTCATAATATTAATCATAATATTAATATTAATCAAAAACAAGCACGATGACCCCCGACTTTTAAAATTAGATATGTGCTCCACAACACTTGGAGATCATCATATTCAATTTTTAGGAAAATGACATGGGTTTTAATTTTCAAGCCAAATTGTCCGATATGCCTTTGATATTATTTACCATAACCCATCTCTCACCAGGATGAGTTTTTCAGATACAAGGGCTGTGCATGATTACAAGTTCAATAACAGAATAACTGTACTTCTGGACTTGCCTATCCGGCTTAGAAAGAAAAAGATAATACAAAAATGAGGATGAAGGATGCAAATGAGTAATGAAGGTTGGGTTCATAGTTCTTATGTACTTTTAGGTCTCAGCCTCTACTCGTTCATTGAAATATTCAACCAAATCAATATTTTGACAGCCAGGCGACAGAGAATTCCACAGTCTTAAATATGGGCAATTTAATACTAAACTAGTAGAAGAGAGTTTACAACACAGGACCAGACTCGTTCAAGTATAGCTGAAAACTTTTATTAATGATAGTCGGATGAAGTATAGTCAAAGCAATGAGATGATCATTGGATGATCCATGTAGAACCCAACGTTTCGATATAGTTTATATATCTTAGGAATAGTTGATTATTTAGGGTGACATAGAGGTTTTGTCAACTTTGGAAATGTAGTCTAGATAACATGTCAGATATCAGTATGGGATGTAATATTGACTATAGAGGCCACCTGGTGGATGAATTAGGAAATATATGTGGCTGTTCATGTTGGATTTGAATAAAAGTTTGGAACAATAACATGGAGTTGGTCTTCATAATTTATACAAGTGATTGATGGGGGTTGATTCAATTAATTATAATCTATCATGTTATAGGGGTAATGACCTCCTGAGGAATTAGCTTACACTAGGCTATACAATAATTTGTCAGTTGATTGTAGCTATGTTATAATATATACATATTTGGGCTCTTGCTGTAATCTCTTAATAATCTATTGCAGTACTGTAATACTTTCACATTTCTACAGGTGTCTATATAAGGGCACGCCACTCAACGTTAGACCACTCTAGTTATCAGGTCTGGTTGAAGCCAGCTGTTCTAGGCGGGGCTAGGTAATACTGTATCATTAAGACATTTTACCACGGATAACCCTGAGGCAGATATCCTAGCCTCTTCGTTCAATAAAGTATTCTTAAAGCGGCTATTCCACCAAGCCAGCGCGAGCCCCTGCCGGGCGCCTTGTGTTATATACTTGCAGAAGAAGACACTTCATGTTGAGAAACTGTAACTTGGTTTTATTGTCATAGCGAAACCGGAAGTAGCGGCCGTGTGTCAGGTGGCACTACACACAATCATTACATCTCCTTTCTTTTCAATATATATGATATATATGAGCAAGAAACTTGAGATATGTAGTGTATGATAAAAGTCTTTCGTAGAAAGTCTTTGGTATGATAATATATGTCATATGTCTATAACCTATGGCCTTAGCCAGAGTCTTTGGTAGAAAATATGATTATACGCAATTACACAACTTTTAATCGAGTGATTAAGATCATATCCTTGATCATGAGTATACTAGCAAATGAAAAGTCTTTTAAGTCTCCTAAAGTACTGAAAAGTGACTAAAGGCTAGTTGCCATGAATGAACATGTGCAATATATGAACGTCAAAGAAAACACACAATATTTGTCATGATGAACACACAAGTGGATCAAGAGCAATGCAAAACACATAGTTTATAGATCTAGTCTCTTAGTTTCTTTTGATACCCGGCCACTGCAAGTTTTCTTTAGAAGTTGGCCATCTTGGGGGTGGCAGTGGCATGTTTCCTGGCGGGTGTGGACGGTTTAAGACTAGAATGTGGGACACTCTCTGGTGTCTGCTTTGCAGCTGACTTTCGTGGAGTTGGTGTCCTGGGTGTTGGTACAGTCACTGTGCACGCAGGTGGTGGCATGCTTGGAGTGGGTGCTGCCTGCTGTGTGGCTGGCGGTCCTTGTGGATGCGGTTGTGCGACAATGACTGGTTGGTGTGGTGGTCTGCTTGCTGCTGGTATGTACTGCTGGTTGTTCGTAGGTGCAATCTTGAGCTTCAGATGTTTGCGGTTACGCCGGTATTTACGACCGTTGCACTCTACTACATAAGAGCATGGTGTGTTGTGATGTGAAACTACGGTTGCAGGTTGCCACTATTTAGAGCCTGGGAGTGGTGTCATGCAAACACTGTCCCCTGGTTTTAGCACAAACTTGTCCTGAGACGCTGTTTTATCGTGGTAGTATCATAGCTTCTCTTTCTCCTCCGAAAGTTGTCGACAGACTAGGTCGAGGTCGTACGAGCATGGCGAAAGGAGACTGGTGACGGCAGTCAACTTGTTCCTGGGCCTGCGAGACATGAGAAGTTGAGCAGGTGACAGTTTGCAGCTCTCTAATAGTGTGATGTAGTCCAGTAGAGCTAGTTCGTGCTCATCAGTCTTTTCCCAGAGGCGCTTGCTGGTCTGTACGGCTCTCTCAGCTGCACTGTTGGACTGGGGATATTGAGGCGATGATGTCACATGCTGGAAACCCCAGGAATCCGGGAACCTCCGGAATTGCATGGCATTGAATTGGGGTCCATTGTCAGTCCTGACACGCTTGGGTATGCCATGTCGAGCAAATATTGCCATCATCAACTTGATAGTAGTGGCACTGGACTGGTCCTGTAACTCAGCATACTCAATATACTTTGAGAAATAGTCGACAATGCAGATGTTGTGTGTGATGTAGTGGTTCGGATGGAGCTTGCCTCTGATGAGTGTTGCACAGGTCACAGTCACCGATCATGTCCTCGATCTCGCCTGTCATGTTCGGCCAGTATAGCGTTTCTGCCCCTCATAGGGGTACTATGGTGAGGGACAGTGTGATTTAGGGGCAGTATGGTGGAGGGGTACTATGGTGAGTGGTAGTATGGTTTAAGGGCCGTATGGTTAAGGGACAGTATGGTTTAGGGGAAGTATGGTAAATGGGCAGTATGGTGGAGGGGCAGTATGGTGGAGGGACAGTATTGTAGAGTGACACTATGGTGGAGTTGCAGTATGATGGAGGGACAGTATGGTGGAGGGGCAGTATTGTAGAGGGCCAGTGTGGTGGAGGGGCAGTATGGTGGAGGGGCAGTATTGTAGAGGGGCAGTATGGTGTAGTTGCAATATGATGGAGGGACAGTATGGTGGAGGGGCAGTATTGTAGACTGGCAGTGTGGTGGAGGGGCAGCATGGTGGAGGGACAGTATTGTGGTGGGACAGTACCCCTCACCAACTATTTTTGTCCAACATGACAGGAGAGATCGGCGGCTATTTTGTTTTTCTTCGATAAACTAAATTCAAAGTACTGAATCACAGTAGAATTATGGGGAAAATAACTGAAATATCTATAATTTCCAATTGTTCTGGTAGGGGTATTGTTAATTCGTAATGATATGATATAATTGTGGAAGTGGTAACGTAATTCAGGTAGAGGTATAGACTATTGAATGGGAAACTCTTAAGTACAGAGTTGTGCAGACATCTAGGAGAATACAGACTATTGTTAACTACATGCCAGTTGTCAGAGACGTCTGATGGACAGTAGAAGAACTAACCCACCGTTCTGCTATAGTACAGAGTGCGGGGATTAGGCCTGAATCTTAATTATAAACGTGAATACAAAAATATTGGGTTAATTAGTTAATATTAATTAACCAATTAACGTGGGGAGGTAAAGCATCGCTCAGCAGTGTGTCGAATTGTCTACCAGAATCTAAATTAAATCCAATTCGACAACGAGGACCAAAGGGAATATTGAATCACTAATCATTTGTTAATTATATGATAATTAATATTGAGAAGTAATCTGATAATAATCTGACTAATTTCCACGTGTCTTCTTCATAGGAAAGAGGTCAGAGAGTGAAGTAAGGTTCATATATTTAATAGGCAACGTTCACAGTTATAACAGTTCACAGTACTCCCAGGATGGAATTCTGGGTAATCATATAAGTCGTCAGTTGACTACACATCAGATGGGTACACTTCACTCTTTAAAATAACTCATACAATTATGAGTAAAAATCGGACACAGTTCATAGTATTGACAGCAAAGCCAGTTCATATGACCCATGGTCTAATCTGACAAGGTGTCTCATTCTGGTGTCAATAGTTCCTGTCAATGAGTGTCTCTTCTAAGACCAAGATAGTTCTGTGGAGTGAGATCATAGTCTAGGATGGACTAGACATGATCTCACATAGACACAATGAGTAAGTGGATGGCATACAACAAAGATAGATGGCATAACTCACCAATAATGATATTTCCTGAAATGACTCAAGTCCCAGTGAGAAAGTCAACCAATCTCAATTCCTAGATGATTTCCTGATAATGTCAGATCTCAGATCCAAAGATCACTTCACTCTCACAGGTGAGAGGTGAAGGTGAGATAAGTCCTGTGGTGTTTGTAGTATATCAGAACCGGGTAGTAGTGGCAGTAAGCTCAGAAGAGTCCCTGGATTCTGAGCTACTTGCTGTCTAACGTGTGCCAGCGAAGTTGGCAGTACAACGCTAGTTCAGACCAATTCTGCATGCTGTATGCATAGTACTCACCCTGCTCGAGTAGGTGAGACACATGCACTCAGCATGAAGTGTGTTTAGAGACTGAAGATCCTCTCACTGCGGATCCAGCTCAGAGAGTGAGGATTTACTAGAGGATCATGGGTAATTTCACAATGAACTCACACCAGACCAATAGGCAGCGAGACTGCGTTAATATATTCAGTTAGAACCGGGGAAAGCCTGCAGGGGCTTTCCCTATGAGTCATAGGTGACGTTTCTCTATTTTAACCACTGTAGTACAGGTGAATCCCGCCTATGGGAGCACTGGCGCTGCTGTAGTTACTCAGTGGGGCACTACTGCAAACCTCCAGTGATACATGATAGTGATACATAGCTAGAACCTTGATACAGTGGCTATCTAAACGCTATTAGATATCATAATAAATACACAACATATTGATACATATTTGTGAATAATTAATAAAACATGAAACTTAATAAATAACCAGAATAATCCAAAAACCTTTCACTTATTTATAATACTCCATACCTGTGCCGTATTTGACTACGGTACACAATTATAAAACGGTTAAATAACAATTTGATTATATATATGTATTAGTATGGTCATATAGCCGATCCCCACCAATACTGTTTCATTATATTACTATTCAATTGGCATGGTATTACCACACTTGATGGTGTAGTGGTTAGAGTGTTGGTTGTTGATCTCAGGATTGAGGGTACTATTCCCGGCCGCGTCAAATGTTTTTTTTCTGTTTTTTTTTTAATAAAAAGGCAAACAATATGGACAGACTAATGTGTATTAGTCGGGTATATTTTGTGGGAGAAGCCGCCAGGAGAATTATCAGTTCTCACTGTTACCTACCACAGCGCCACCTGCTGGTTCGCTCAGACTTACAGGCTTCCCGGCCATTCATGTACCTGCTTTGTTACGAAATATTACCACAAAAATTTCTTTGCCATGTCAGTAAGGCTAAGATATTGTGCATCGTGTAACACTAAACACTATGAACCGACGGGTTTGAGGTGTACAAAAGGGTGGATGGATACGGATTCACCGGATTTAACGACGACTAATCGGACAAAGCCAGCTATGGTGGATTCAGGCAAGGCAAGTCAGTAGGAACTGAGGCATGAAATGCAGGATGCTTATTACCGTATGGGTGAACCTATGAGTCTGGACACCAAGCAAAGGTAAAGGGCCAGGGAAAAAGTCAGTTTCGGTAGCAGAAGGGCCGAGTGGATCTGGGGGCTGTTTCACCAGGAGCTAGACGTCTCGCTGTTTGTAACAGTGGCACCAAAGCGGCAGTTTGCATTAGTAGCTGCACTCAAGCGTGAACAGCACTTGGGACATGAGCGGCAGCAACAGTGGCAGATCCCGTTTCATCAGTGAAGTAGCTCAGTAAAGTAGTGCCACTGTGGAGCCGCTGTAAGTGAGAGGGTCGACCCTCTCGTTTGTTACGTATACAGAAAGTTTTCACCCACTTCCCGATTAAGCAATGAAACTTTAACACGAGTAAGGTATACATATTACCTATAATCGTACCAAATATGAAGAAAATCGGCCACATCGTTCCGAAGATATCGGCGTTTTAATTTTGTCATAGGAAATATTGCTCTGGCGGCCAGTGTCCCTCTGGCCTCCGGGGGGAGACAAAAAGAACAGCCGAAACCCCGCCGCACTATGGAGGGAGTGAAAAAGAACATCGACCAACACAAACGCACGGAGGGAGTGAAAAACTCAAACCCCGATATCTTCGAAACAATACGGCCGTTTGTCTTCATATTTGGTATGATTATAGGTTATATGTATACCTAACTTGTTTTAAAGTTCCATTGCTTAATTCCCATGGGAAGGGGTCAAATTCCACGTCATCCCGGCCCGTCAACAAATAAATTTGAACGTCAAACGCGTGTGCATAGCGAGAGCTGTGCCAACAGTGAGAGCTAGTCCCACCTCAACAGCGAGAGCACTGATAAAACGCGAATTTGAGCTTGCCACTGTTGGTGCCACTGTTCCAGTCCTACCTCTCGCTTTGACCCCCCTACTAGTGAAACGGCCCCCTGGTCTATCTGGGTCTTTGCAGCGGGGAGCATCGTCACAGAAGTCAGCAAAGTGTGACAAGGCGGGTGACACCGGCAAGTCAACAGTGAAAGACGAGGCGTCCAAAGGCGAGGGAAGGGCCCTCGGCAGACGTCAACAAAAGTTTTCGTCCGATGACGGAGGTGCCTCTACAAGTGGCAGGAGCCGGTATCGCCTAGATCTTCACATCATCGTCATTGTTGAGGGGACAGATCTTCAAGTAGTGAGGAATCATCATCTGAGTCTTCAGCTTCGGATTCAGATTCGAGGTCTCTACTACGAGACACCATAGGCATCATCACTCAACTAAATCAAAATCTTCAAAAAGCAAGAATCAGTTAAGGAAGGACAAACGTAAGTTTGATATCAAGCAATACATGTCCAAGGAAGAAAGATCAAAGACAATGACTTTCGAGAACATGATTCATTTGTTGAATTGTTTAGCTATTGACCTAGTTGAGGCAGGTGAAGATGTAAAAGGCTTGTTACAACATGTGTCATTTCTGTGTGAGAAAGTGGATTGCCGTACTTACACAACTGCCGCCTTGGTCAGGTATGATGAGGAGGTAAGGAAGGAAGATGTTAAAGGTGGCATCAAATGTTTTTCAGCGGGAGACCAAGGTCTGGCTACCCGATTTTGGGGGGCAGATGCCCCTAGGGAGTTGGCTAAAAGGAACGGGGGTCAGTTGAACAAAAACCAATGTCTAAGCAAAAGGGTAAAGAGGCAAAAATCCAACATTGCATTTCTTATCAAGATAACTCTTGCCGTTTTGCTAGTTGCAAATATGATCACAGATGCATTGTGTGTGATGCTGACCATCCTAAGGCAGATTGTGAAATTGCAAAGAAGGCTAAACAGGCCAAATGAAGGGGTAAGGAAGAGGTAAAAGAGGTAAAGAAGAGGTTGATTGCGGTTCTCTAGGTCTTGGATCTGTGTCAATTGTCACAGAGTGTGATTTGTGTTTACCAGGTGATTCAAGGGTAGATGTCATATACAGTTACTAGCGACTTCGTCGAGTCCGAGTCCAAAAAATATAGAAAAATTAAATAACTGATTGCCGACAGCCGTGTTCGAACACCCGACGTTTGCATCCCCAGCCGTAGGCTCTGTTGACTGCTCCACAATGACAGGTGCATAATAGGGCCCAATACTTAGGCTGTTGGTGGGTGGAGGGGAATCAGCGGAGTTTTGAAAGGGCTACCAGCGAAAGTTGAGATCTCATTGGGTTCTCACGAGAAAAGTAGATCAGAAAACTACAGTACTAAACTTTGATTTCAGCAGGGCTCAAAATGAATCATAAGAAAAAACGTATGTCTGCATATAGAAATACAAAAACGAGTAGCTGCATACAGTTTAGAACTGCACGAAAATCTCACTCTTGTGGCCCTTCAATCTCCAGGCCCAGGTCGGGTTCACTATGTCTCTATGTACGGGAGCAACTTCAAGCGGATATCACAAAATTCTAACGTTTTATATGTGGTAGGTAACCATCAAAAGTTGATCTTCATGTATGCCTGAACAAGTGTTCAAAGTGTGTAGATAGGCCAGAGGCTGTATCTTTCAGCTTTTCATGTAATAAGGATAATTGTGACTCCGTTGTTGACATAGAAAATTATGCCTATTGTATTGAAGTGATTCCAGGCATCCATTTGCCCATATTCAATACTTGTGGTAGAGGGGAGTGTAGTTATGATTACTACATCAATGGTACAAAGGTTGACCTAAAGCCTTGTAGGTTTTCAGTATGGATGAACCGTCGTAGAATGGTGGTTTTGTTCTTACGGGAATTTGCAGAGGGTTCGATATTGTAGACGGCCCACATCCAGTATCTTACCGGGGAAACAACTATGCTTCCATAAGTCAGGGGCATTATTATACAGACATGTGTGATAGAATTACCAGGGAACTGTGTGAAGGTAAAATATCAGCAGCAGATGATTGTCCGAGTTGCATGCATTCTTTAGTTGTGGTAGTAAAAAAATATGGCTCACAGCTCTACAAAAATGTAGAGCTGGCGGCTGAGCTAGTTCAACGGGATGGTTATGCTGCAATCACTGACATCAAGAGTGCCTATAGAACGGTACATATTAACCCTTTGCATTGCAAGTATCAGGGTTTCTGTTGGACGTTTCCAGAGGGGGAAGAACAGACCTTCTGTGATCATTGCTTGTGTTCTGGGACAAAAAGGAGCCACTATATATTTAACAGCTGCTCTGACTTTGTGGTAGAATACATGTCTAGTATGGGATACAAGCAGTGCATTAACTATTTGGACGATTTTTTCGTTTGCGGGGATACAGAATCTGAATGTTTAATCATTCAAAATGTATTAGTCAGTGCCTTGACTTTCCTTGGCTTTAGTGTTAATGCCAAGAAGCTTGTTAGACCTAGCCAAACGGTTACATTTCTGGGAATCAACATTAACTCTATTGCGATGGAGTTATCCCTTCCTATGGAGACGGTTACTCCGGCTAATCAAGAGGTTACTTCACTACTGACTCGGAGTTGGGTGGTATTATAACTTGTTGTTTAATATGCTTTAGATACAGCAACGAGTATATACTCGTTGGATACAGGAATGACCATCAGTCTAAACGATCCTCATAATCGCGGCAGGTGGGATACAAAACTTTTGAACGCACTGTCAGTTACCTTTCTCATCGTGCAGTCTTGGTTTCAGATGGCCGAGTTTACCTTCAGAGGTATTATGATACCTTGAGAAAATGTAGGGATTACCGTCGGATAAAGCTGTCCGAGGAGGTGGTGTCAGATCTCCAATGGTGGCTGTCTTTTACAGCGATATTCAATGGTAGATCTTTGATCGTGAAACAAAACCAGACAGATTATATTGTTACTGATTCGTCGCTGAAGGGATTTGGTGGATTCGTCAGCAATGATTTCTTTTTTGGTAGCTGGGTAAACGACTTTCCATCGTGTGATCATGTGGAGTTTGCGCCACTATGGGATGATTACCAATCCATTATATCCGTAATGGAACTGTGGCCAGTGGTAAGAGGTGTTAGTAGATGGGTTAAACGTTTCTCTAACAAGATAATTCAGGTGTATATGGATAATACGCAAGTACGGGCAGCCTTGCATACTGGCCGAAGTTCTAATACGTCAGCTATGAGGTGCATGATCAGGGAGTTGTTTTGGATTTCGGCGATCCATAACCTCAAAATTGTGTGTCACTATATACCGAGCGCCGAGAATGTGTTTGCTGACGCGTTATCTAGGTTGGATTCTCTTGATCACCGTGTGATTGCGGAGAAGTGTATTGATAAGAATATTCCACGTTGTTGTTTTTTCAGACGAGGTTAATCAACTCAAACAACAGTGTGTCGATCTACAAATGTCAGGATGGGCCAAGAATACCTGAAAGGCCAGGCGTTGTCAATGGAGTCGATATCTCAAATTCTGTTCGGAACATGAGTTGATACCATTACCAGCATCTGTTAATACTGTTTGCCTGTATATCACTTATTTGACATCGTTTTTGTCGTATTCGTCTATAGCTAATTATGTATGTTCGATTTGGTCGTTGCATAAATATCTAGACATTGAACACGTGGATATTAAGTCATTCAAGATAAAAATGACGATGACGGGAGCCAAGAGGCTTCTTGGGGATGCGGTTATGTCAGCAGATACTCTGACTCCGAATCATCTCCTACGAATATATATGACAATATGAACTTCAAGTTAGAGCAAGATATTTTGTTCTGGTTCATCATTTGCTTATGTTTTCTGTGCCTATTAAGAAAATCTCATGTCACTGCATCGGACCATGTATTGCTCAACTCGGATGTGTGTAGAACTGAGTATGGGTTTATGATGTCTGTACATTCATCCAATACAGGGAGCGGGTACTCAGGATACCAGTCGTTCAGGCTGACTCCCCTCTTTGTCCAGTGACTATGTGGGAGTTTGTTAGACGCAAGTATACACCGAGGCCAGATGGGCCTTTGGTGCCAGCATCGTTTCCATATAAAGTTTTCTTGAGGAGGATAAAATGTGAATGTGCAAGGATAGGACTATCTTGGTGCTACTCTCCTCATAGCCTACGGAGAGGGGGAGTGACTTTCCTCGCATCTATTGTAGTACCGCTACATGAGATTCGTCGCATTGGAGATTGAAGATCATGGAGTATTCTGCTCTACCTGACGCAAACGTTGGAGGACATTGTGAATCAAGACTTCTCAATTGCTCAGGCACTGCCTAGGTTTTATTTGGCTTGCCATTGTCTGTTTCATCTGGCTATCGAGGTCTTGGCAACTTGAACTATAGTTGTGTCTTCTATCACTAGGAAAATATGGACAGACTAATGTGTATTAGTCGGGTATATTTTACGGGAAAAGCCGCCAGGGGAATTATCGGCACTCACTGTTACCTACCACAGCGCCACCTGCTGGTTCACTTGGACTTACAGGCTTCCCGCCCATTCATGTACCTGCTTTGTTACAAACTAGCGACTTCGTCGAGTCTGAGTTGAAATATTGAAAAGTGAAACATCGGCCTGGGTTTGAACCCCCGCGACATTCACTTTCCCAGACAAACACCCTGACGACTGCTCCACAAAGTCAGATGGTTTAGTGGGGTTAAATACTTAGGCTGCTGGTGGGTGGGAGGAATCAGCGAGTTTTGAAAGTGGGATACCAGCGAAAGTTGAGATCTCATTGGTTTCTCACGAGAAAAGTAGATAAGAAAACTACAGTATTAAACTTTGATTTCAGCATGGCTCAAAATGAATCATAAGAGAGGAAGCTTGTCTGAGGATAGTCCTATAAAAAAGAAGAACAGGGTAGAGTTTTTCACTGCACGAGAATCTCACTCTCGTGGGCCTTCAGTCTCCAACCCTAGGTCGGGTTCACTATGTCTCTATGTCCGGGAGACTCTACAAGTGGATAGTATAGAGAAACAGGCTTACTGTCTCCGTACGGATAAAATATGCGGTAAAATCGGCGATCATATGAACCGATGCCGAAGGCAGAGGTTCATCTAATCGCCGATTTTACCAAGTATTTTCTCTGTACGGAGACAGTCAGCCTGTTTCTCTATTATTATATACCTTAAAATATCCAATTTTTAATCTTGCTTCTGGGGGAGTTTTTGTATTTCGCCGCCGTACATGCCCCATACACCACATACATACCCCGTACGTCACCTAGGTGACGTACGGATATAAATACGACATGGGGAGGAGCGGGCCGTATGTGTAGGATATACTACCACAGGTATATAATAATCCGGAAAATTACACGTTTTATATGTGGTAGGTAACTAGCGACTTTGTCGAGTCCGAAAACATAGAAAAATGAAATAACAGACTGCTGATAGCAGGGTTCGAACTCCCGACCTTCGCATTCGGAGCCGAAGACTGTGCCGACTGCTCCACAAAGATAGGTGCTGTATAGAGGTCAAATACTTAGGCTCTTGGTGGGTGGGAGAATCAGCGGAGTTTTTGAACTGCAAGTCCTTACAGCTCCTATTATTTCGATGACACAGGTATTTTGCCAGCAACTGTCACAAATCTTGTGTATAATGTGGGGATTAGATCAGTGGATAACTCAGAGGCAGTCTACATTTCAAGTTCGCCAGCATTGACTGTTTATTACAATAGTACCCCAGATACACTGTAGGGGGCGCCCTGGTGCTGGATAACGTTTTAGAGGCGCTACACAACATCTCCCCTTTTTTTCAAAACTTTCTTAAACAAGAGTCTTTATGTTTCTCTCAAATAAGTCTTACTTCAGATAGGGAGTTTTTTCATCTCTTACTTTTACTACTACTTTGAAATGTCTTTAGAATGTCTATATGAGTCTCAATGTTAATCAGCTGTAAGAGAATATTTATAGTAGCAACACAACATGAACAAAACATATCCTGCGAATAAGGAGTAGACTTCTCCCTTTCGCGCCTTGTCCCGGGCATTATTCTTAGCCCATGTCGAGGGACAAGACTAAGCTTCAATCAGTCTCTCTGGCCTCCTGATCATCCTCAGAGACCGGCATAGCACAGGTGTTTCTGTGAGAGCTGGAGTAGGTGGACCAGCTAATGTAGCCGGATTAGGTGCGGCGACCACAGAAGGCTGATAGTGGTCAGGTCGAGTCAGAGTTGTAGGACTCTGCACTGCAGAACTTGGCTGGGAGTCTGCAGTCTCAGTTAGCTGCAGATTTCGATGATTTCTCCGGAAAATGCCTGACTCTGTCTGCACATTATATGACCTTGGAGTCTCGGCTGAGGTGGTTATCACACCTTTAGTCGTCCAAGTCTTTTCCTGGTTGGTCTTAAGCCTAACCACATCACCTGGTTGAAGATTAGGCAGGGATTTGACACCATGACGGTTGTTGTAGTGGTGCTCATATCCTGCTTTTGTTGCTTTATCAGTGTCTCTAATGACGTCTGGGTTAGGCCACGATGGCCTAAGTCTGGCACCAAGAGTTGGCAGATTCGTACGAATATGTCGGCCCATGAGGAGCTGGGATGGGCTACACCCTGTAGCGGCGATGACAGTGTCCCTGTAAATCATCAGTGCCAGCCATGGATCGTCTTGTCTCAGGATACTTTTGGCTGTTTTCACGGCACGTTCTGCCTCTCCATTAGAACTTGGCAGATGGGGGCTAGAAGTGACGTGGTTGAAATCACACTTCTTCGTGAACTGTTTAAACTGTTCAGATGCAAACTGGGGCCCGTTGTCTGAGACTACTTCCTGTAGGAATACCAGTCTGGCAAACACATCCTTCATCTTGGCTATCACTGCTGAAGATGTAGTCGTTGATAGATGGAGTATCTCAATCCACCGTGAATGATAGTCAACCATAACAAGATACTCTTGACGCTGGAACTGACACAGCTCAACTCCTATTTTCTGCCAGGGTAGATCAGGGAGCGTAGTCGTCATGAGTGGTTCCTTGTTCTGGGGCGGTCTATAGGTTTGACAATGGTCACAAGTGGTCACGATACCTTTCACATCCTTGGCGATACCAGGCCACCACACAGATTCCTTTGCTCGTTCAAGGCATTTTGTGATACTCTGATAGCCTTGGTGTATCTTGTCGAGAATATCGGGTCTCATCTAACCATTACTAACTGATAGGCTCCCTCTCACATTAAAGAGCTGTTTCAGCTGGTCTGGGACGTCCTGTTCGTACTTCGGCCATCCAGCCAGGGCATACAAACTTGCGGCACGGAGGACATCATCATCATGTGTCGCCTTCCGAAGCTCTGCCATACGGTGGTCGGACATGGGAAGACTCTCCTCTACCATGGCCACGTGTATTGCAACCTCTGTGTCCGTCACAGTTGCATTATCCCACTTAGGGCTTCGTGAAAGCGCATCAGATATCACCATCGTCTTTCCAGGTGCATACTCAGCCTTTCGCATTAAAGCGGAGCATGCGCATCAACAAACGTTGACATCTCAAGGGTGCTCTGTCCAAGTCCTTCTCGTTGATCAGAGTCACCAAGGGCTTGTGGTCTGTTAAGACTTTAAAGTTCTCCAGTCCACAAAGGAAACGATCAAACTTCTCACAGGCCCAGACACTAGCGAGACATTCCTTCTCAATCTGGGCATACCGTTGTTCAGCTGACGATAGGGTCCTTGAACAGTATGCGATGGGCTTAAGCTGACCATCGTGGTCCTGAAGCAGCACACCACCTAGACCATAGCTACTCGCATCAGCGCTCACTACGGTCGGCTTGCAAACATCGTAGTAGGCAAGAGCTTGGGCTGATGATGCCAGCTTTTTCATCCAATCAAAGGCCTCCTGCTGAGGTTGTCCCCAAGACCACACAGTGTCACTTCGAAGCAGGTCGTTCAAAGGCTTAGTAATGTCATGAAGATTTGGGAGGTAGGCTCCAAGGTAATGTACCATCCCCATGATCTGGCGTAAAAGCGGCACGGACGTTGGTTCGGGCATCTCGATTATCGCCGATACCTTGTCGCTGTCTGGTTCAATACCACTTTTGGTGAACTTATGTCCTAAGAACCTGAGTTCTGACTTGCCGATCATACACTTCTCCTTGTTCAGTTTTAGGTCAGATTCCTGAAGACGTTTCGTGACGTTGTCTAGCCTCCGATAGTGTTCCTCTCGGTCTTTACCATAGACAAGAATGTCGTCCATGTACAAGAATGTACCCTCCAGTCCATCTAAGACCTCAACCATCTTTCTCATGAAGATTTCATGTGCGGATGTTATCCCGAAGGGGAGTCGTCTGAAACAGTATCTCCCGAAGGGCGTTATAAAGGTTGTCAGCTCACAGCTCTGCTCCTCAAGCAGATCTGGTAGAATCCACTGGTCGCGTCCAGAGAGGAGAATACTGACGCACCATTCAGCTTGGATGTTGCATCTTCTAAGGTCGGTAACACATACCTTTCACGTTTAACACTTACGTTTAGTTTCTTCAGATCTACACAAAGCCTCACTTTACCTGACTTCTTCACCACAGGTACCATTGGAGCACACCATGCCGTAGGTTTTGTAATCTTATGAATTACATTGTTGGCCTCTAGCCTCTCGAGTTCCTCTTTAACCTTTGAGAGCAGGGGAATGGGTACACATCGTGCAACAGTCAGAGCATATGGCTGGGCATCATCGTGGAGCCCATCTTGACAGGCTCTGTCTTGAGGCATCCCAAACCCTGGAAGACCTCCACTTGATCTATCTTCTTGATCAGACCCATACGGCAGACGACGCTGTGGCTCATCAAGCAGTCAATCAACTTTGGAACTATGATCACTCTAAAGAAATGCTTTGTACCTTTAAAGTGTGTTCTGGCGACAAACTGTCCCAAAGGCTTGACTGCACCACCCAGACTTGACAACTCGATGTTGACAGACTTGAGTTGTGGCTTATTTCTCATCCTCTTGAATGTCCCCTCTGACATAACGCTGACGTCGGCTCCAGAGTCTAGTTTCCATTTGACAAAATTTCCTTTGATGTCAAGCTCTGTAAACCAAGCTGGGTCGCTGTCGGGGCAGTCAACGACTCCAAGGAAGTACCCACTGGCTCCTCCATCGTCATCGTCATTTTGGTTGATAGTCACTTCAAGGTCTTCAACGGCTGGTTTATTTTTACAAACAGAAGCGAAATGGTTCCAACCCTTGCAGAGCACACACTTCTTTCCCTGAGCTGGACACTTCTGGGTCCTATGCACGTAACCGCACTTTCCACACTTTGAGCTGTCCTTCTTTGGTGGGCCGCCACTTTCCTTCTTGGGTGGTCTGCTTCCACCAGCAGGTTTCTTCGGCTTTGGTTTACGTACAAAGTCCACCTTTGTCTCATTCTGCTTTTTAACCAATTCGGAGTGTCGCGCCATCTCTACTGCCTTATCGAGCGTCAACTCGTCTTGTTCCAGCTGTAGTTTCAATGACACCTCCTTGTCGGACATTCCGCTGATTAGACGGTCTCTGATGTTTTCGGTCTCACGATCCCCGAAACGACAATTTTCTGCTAACTCATGAAGGTTACGCACAAAACACTCAATGGATTCTTCTGCTTGTTGAGTCCGCTGGTAAAACCGTGTCCTCTCATGAATAGTATTTCTCTTAGGGACGAAATATGCGTTGAATTTATCGAGCACTACATCGTAATCATCTTTTGGATCGAGTGGATTAGGGTGAGCTTCGGTCGCGGCTGGTGGAGGATCGAACGTAAAGGACTTATAGATATTTTCTGCCTGTCTACCCATTGCGTAAATGAGTGACACAACCTGAATTTCACCGTCATCCTTGTGAAGTTTTGTGGCAATTCTAAACCTTGCAAACCTTTCCCTCCACTCTGGCCATTTAGCAGGGGCATCAAAAGTCATAGGCTCAGGGGGGTTAAATTTGGGCATGTTGACAGTGACAGTACAGTCTTAAACTCAGAGGTCAACACCACAACTCCAGTTCATCTACTCATATCTGTTCACAACAACAATGTGCTTCCTCACTTGACCACTTTGCTTTCAGAGTTATCTCCTCTGATTTCAAAAACAATGTAGGTTTATACATTACCAACTTGTTCCAGGAATGTATAACCACTCAAGAAGATCCCACCGCCTGCCACCATGTCACAAATCTTGTGTATAATGTGGGGATTAGATCAGTGGATAACTCAGAAGCAGTCTACATTTCAAGTTCGCCAGCATTGACTGTTTATTACTATAGTACCCCAGATACACTGTAGGGGGCACCCTGGTGCTGGATAACGTTTTAGAGGCGCTACACAACAGCAACCAGCGCAATTATTCTCGTAGCTGATCACGGGGCAAGGTAATTGGAAAACTATAGTTCTAAATTATGATTTCAGTACAGATAGAAACAAATCCTAAGGATAGAAGTACATCTGTGTAGACAAACACAAAAAAGAGAAGCAGGATTCAGTTATAAGAACTGCACGAGATTCTCACTCTCGTGGCTCTTCAATCTCCATGCCTAGGTCTGGTTCACTTTGTCTCTGTGTATGGCAGCAACTCCATGCGGATATCACAAAATTCTACCGTTTTAGATATAGTAGGTAACTATTACCACAAAAATTTCTTTTTTCTTTTTTTCTCTGATTTAATTTTTCACTTGATAATTGTTATTTCATAAATCCGTGGTCAGTGTCATCTGGCTATCGAGGTCTTGGCAACTTGAACTATAGTTGTGTCTTCTATCACTAGGAAAATATAGAATGTATAAACAAGTGAAAATCAACCTGAAACTTGTTGATACGCAGTTATTAATAAGAACAATTAATAATATTGAACCCGATCTTGGAGATACAAGATTTAAGGGATTTAGGGAGAAGTATTTGGAGCAGGGGAGAAGTATTTCGGGAAAGTATAAGGGATCAGGGGCCCGTTTCAATAGAATGGGTCACTAAACCACTTAGTGACATGTTTAGTGACGCCAATAGGGACTTGAATAACAGAAAAAGTTTGGTCGTGTTGCAATAGGCATGTCACTAAAGGGGAGGTGTGTCTTGTCACTATTGTGGATGTGTCCCTAGTTTGGGACAACACATGTTGGGTACCCCACCTCTCATACTCATGTCCTACTGGGGACAAGTGGTGTCAAGGTGAAGGTCACCGCATATATTAGCGACTACGCTTGAGTAATTCTACACTGGACACCAGAGCAGCATTTTCTATGACAAAATTCAAATGTGAATATCTCTGAATTGCATAAGTCGATTTCCTCCATATTTGGCATGTTTATAAGTTGTGACAATAGAAGCGAGAGGGTATACCCTCTCGCTATTATAGACACTATAGTGACCCTTTTAGTGACAGGACAGCCACTTCTGAAATGGTACAAGCCACTATTAGCGCCTGTCTGTAACAAGGACTCCCGGAATGGCTTGTCACTAAACTACTGCAATGCAACTTGTCGCTATCGTGTCACTACACCCAATAATGGACGTCCTACAGGCTATTGAAACCGGTCCCTGGGGCCCGTTTCAATAGCATGGGTCACTAAACCACTTAGTGACATGTTTAGTGACTCAAATAGTGACAGGAATAGTGACAAAATTTAATTCTCGTTTCAAAAGGCATGTCACTATTGGGGTGGTGTGTCAGTTCACTGTTGGTGACATAGTGACATTGCTGCCTGGGCCTTACAATGGATGGTGTTAGTGCTCTCGGGAACAAGTAGTGTCAAGGTACTAGCGACTTCGTCGTCGTATGTGCCCCCCCCCTCCCCTAGTCTGCGGGAAGAACTCAGTGGCGCCCCCTACTATTATTACCTGGAACAATCATTTATTTCCCAACCTTCATTTCATGTGACACCAATTTTACAGACGACCAGCGAAATGTGATCTCATTGGTTTCTCACGAGAAAGGTAGATCAGAAAACTACAATTCGAAATTATGTTTTCAGTTTGGCTACAAACGAATCCTAAGGATAGAAGCATATTTGTGTAGACAAACACAAAAAATAGTAGCAGGATTTAATTAGGTACTGCACGAGAATCTCACTCTCGTGGGCCCTCAGTCTCCAAACATAGGTCTTGTTCACTCTGTCTCTATGTGCGGGACCATGTCCAAGCGGATTTTACCGAAAATTACACGTTTTATATGAGGTAGGTAAAAAGTCGCTGCAGAAATTAGTGACAGGCTTGAGAAATCCTACACTGGCTATCAGAGCATGGTATATGTATGGCGCCTCCAGTGGCACAGTGTCGCCCCCTGGTGTACAGAGAAGGAACTCAACGAAATGACTGTTACATCTGGGACCCGTTTCAATAGACTGTAGGACGTCCGTTATTGGGTTTAGTGACACAATAGCGGCACTTCGCGTTGCAAAAGTTAAGGGACAACCGTTTGTAGGACATAGGGTAAGAGACAGGCGCAAATAGTGGCTTGTACCATTTCAGAAGTGGCTGTCCGGTCACTAAAAGGGTCACTATAGTGTCTATAATAGCGAGAGGGGAAACCCTCTCGTTTTTTATGTCACAAACGTGTAACTTCACTTCCTGTTGGAATTAAGCTATGAAACTTTAACCCCAGTTAGGGACACATACAACTTATAAACATGCCAAATATGAAGGATATCGGCCCATGCAATCCAACGTTATTCGCATTTGAATTTTGTCATAGAAAATGTTGCTCTGGGGCCCGTTTCAATAGAATGGGTCACTAAACCACTTAGTGACATGTTTAGTGACGCCAATAGTGACTTGAATAACAGAAAAAGTTTGGTCGCGTTGCATTAGGCATGTCACTAAAGGGGAGGTGTGTCTTGTCACTATTGTGGATGTGTCCCTAGTTTGGGACAACACATGTTGGTTACCCCACCTCTCATATTCATGTCCTACTGGGAACAAGTGGTGTCAAGGTGAAGGTCACCGCATAAATTAGCGACTGCGCTTGGGTAATTCTACACTGGACACCAGAGCAGCATTTTCTATGACAAAATTCAAATGTGAATATCTCTGGATTGCATGGACCGATATCCTTCATATTTTGCATGTTTATAAGTTGTATGTGTCCCTAACTGGGGTTAAAGTTTCATATCTTTATTCTTATGGTAAGTAAAGTTATGTGTTTGTAACATCAAAAACGAGAGGGTATACCCTCTCGCTATTTAAGACACTACAATGACGCTTTTAGTGACTGGACACCCACTTCTGAAATGGGACAAGCCACTATTTCCGCCTGTCTGTTACCCTATGTCCCACACACGGTTGTCCCTTAACTACTGCAACGCGAAGTACCGTTATTGTGCCACTAAACCCAATAACGGACGTCCTACAGACTATTGAAACGGGTCCCTGGTGTTCAGTGTAGAATTACTCATTACGCTAATTTATCCAGTGACCTTCACTTTGACACCACTTGTTCCCGATAGCACTAACACCATCCATTGTAAGGTCCAGGCAGCAATGTCACTATGTCGCCAACAGTGAACAGACACACCACCCCAATAGTGACATGCCTATTGAAACGAGAATTAAATTTTGTCACTATTCCTGTCACTATTTCTGTCACTAGTCGTGTCACTAAGTGGCTTAGTGACACATTCTATTGAAACGGGTCCCTGGTGATAATGCTAGAAAACATCTAGCATCTTCATAAGCTTTATTTGTGAGGACAGCAAACCGCGTTCCTTGGTTAGTTTAACATCATCGCGTTCATAACGTTTGGTTAGCTCTACGGTAGTGGCGCCGTTCGTAAGTCTATACGATCATTACAATGACTTTCGTGAATCACGAAATTCATTTCATGAAAGACGAAAATTATTTCGTGAAAGACAAAAATTATTTTGTGATTGACAAAAATTATTTCGTGATTGACGAAAAGCATTTCGTGAATTATGAAATTCATTTTGTTGACGAAATAATTAGTTTGGGCACGGACTTATATCTCTGGATAGGAAACGCGGGCGACAGCTGTGTTTGTTCAACGATCTGTTCGCCTCGGCTATGCTTGAGTGCGTTTCGCGGGTAGAGCGCTAATTTCCGTGAATTCCGCCAGGGCCGATAGCTCCAGTTCTGGCCACCAGGAGATCTAGGGTTAGGGCTAAAACTTTAATAAAAACTATTGCACTGAGAAAGCTAATTCCAACTGTACCATGTAGGAACATACCTGAAATCGACTGACAAATACTTTATTAAGGCCTAGGGGCATGGGAATGAATTGTAAATGACTTTTTCCCAAGCCTGACATCCTGAAAATCTGGGAAATTTGCATATCGGCCCCAACTTTTCTAAGACAAAATGTGCCGTAACTTTAACAACATCTTGTGCACTTAGAACCCTAATTCCAACTGTCCCATGTAGGTATATATCTGGAATCGACTGACAAATACTTTATTAAGACCTAGGGGCATGGGAATAATTTAAGAATCTGGATTTTCTGGATTTTCCCCCTGAAAATCAGGGAATTTTGACTGCCGACCCCACCGAAACTGACACAAAATGTGCCGTAACTTAAAAAAAAATATTGCACTTAGAAAGCTAATTCCAACTGTACCATGTAGGAACATACCTGGAATCGACTAACAAATACTTTATTAAGTCCTAGGGGCATGGGAATGAATTGAACTATTCTAAGACAAAATGTGCCGTAACTTAAAAAAAGGCGGTGGGACAAAAATGGTACACTTTTCGTGAGCCTTACCCATATATCCTCGCCTATTCTACATGCCATCTTACCCTAAATCAAACCCAATACTCCTGGTGGCCAGAACTGGAACTAGCCCTTCTAGGTTTTTTCAAACTAATAGCAGAGTTTGGGTGACTTTAGATGATGGTGCCACTGAGAAATAACTGATTTTGTGGGGTTCACCAGTGAAAAGTCAAAGTTTCAAAAATATTCCCACTCAACCAGGCCTTTCTAAAGTATTTAGCTGTCTTGCCCAATGTGATACCTACTTAGAACAGTTGAAATTACATTCCTAGCCCTTCTGGGTTTTCCAAACTAATGGCAGAGTTTGGGTGACTTTAGATGATGGCGCCACTGAGAAATGACTGATTTTCATGGGTTCACCGGTGAAAAGTCAAAGATTCAAAAATGTTCCCACTCAATCAGGCCTTTCTAAAGTATTTAGCTGTCTTCCCCAATATAAAACCTATTCAGAACAGTTGGAATTATATTCCTAGCCCTTCTGGGTTTTTCCAAACGTATGGCAGAGTTTGGGTGACTTTAGATGATGGCGACACCGAGAAATAACTGATTTTCAGGGGTTCACCGGTGAAAAGTCAAAGTTTCAAAAATGTTCCCACTCAATCAGGCCTTTCTAAAGTATTTAGCTGTCTTCCCCAATATTAAACCTATTCAGAACAGTTGGAATTATATTCCTAGCCCTTCTAGGTTTTTCCAAACTGATGGCAGAGTTTGGGTGACTTTAGATGACGGCGCCACCGAGAAATGACTGATTTTCAGGGGTTCACCGGTGAAAAGTCAAAGTTTCAAAAATGTTCCCACTCAATCAGGCCTTTCTAAAGTATTTGGCTGTCTTCCCCAATATAATACCTATACAGAACAGTTGGAATTATATTCCTATCCCTTCTAGGTTTTTCCAAACTAATGGCAGAGTTTGGGTGACTTTAGATGACGGCGCCACTGAGAAATGACTGATATTCAGGGGTTCACCGGTGAAAAGTCAAAGATTCAAAAATGTTCCCACTCAATCAGGCCTTTCTAAAGTATTTAGCTGTCTTTCCCAATATAATACCTATTCAGAACAATTACAATTATATTCCTAGCCCTTCTGGGTTTTTCCAAACTTATGGCAGAGTTTGGGTGACTTTAGATGATGGCGCCACTGAGAAATGACTGATTTTGAGGGATTCACCGGTGAAAAGTCAAAGTTTCAAAAATTTTCCCACTCAATCAGGCCTTTCTAAAGTATTTAGCTGTCTTCCCCGATATAAAACCTATTCAGAACAGTTAGAATTATATCCCTAGCCCTTCTAGGTTTTTCCAAACTAATGGCAGAGTTTGGGCGACTTTAGATGACGGCGCCACCGAGAAATGACTGATTTTCAGGGGTTCACCGGTGAAAAGTCAAAGTTTCAAAAATTTTCCCACTCAATCAGGCCTTTCTAAAGTATTTAGCTGTCTTCCCCGATATAAAACCTATTCAGAACAGTTAGAATTATATCCCTAGCCCTTCTAGGTTTTTCCAAACTAATGGCAGAGTTTGGGCGACTTTAGATGACGGCGCCACCGAGAAATGACTGATTTTCAGGGGTTCACCGGTGAAAAGTCAAAGTTTCAAAAATATTCCCACTTAATCAGGCCTTTCTAAAGTATTTAGCTGTCTTCCCCAATGTGAAACCTACTCAGAACAGTCAAAATGATATTCTTAGCCCTTCTGGGAGTTTCCAAACTAAAGGCAGAGTTTGGGTGACTTTAGCTCATGGTGCCCCTCAGAAATCACTCATTTTCTAAAAGTCACCCATGAAAACTACAAAATTTGAAAAGATCCCCAATCTAGCAGGCCTTATTGAACTATTTAGCCATTTAGCCCGAATTAGAAAACTACTCAGAACAGTTGGATTTACAGTTCTATGGTAGTTAAAACTACTTGCTGCTACTGTGCTGCCGCCCTGGTGGCAAAAAACGGGAACTTGAGAACAATAGCGAGTCAGAGAGAGATAAGCCAGCAGGCCTGTGTTGCCGATCCAGGTCATTCAAGTCCGTGATGTCGTTTATCGTTGGAGTTATCGTATCGTCCAGCACTTCACCAGAAACGAACGAACTTTATTCAACAGCCCCCAGCTTAGTGTACATTTGGCTGGTGCCCGCCTGTGTCCGCCGCTGGCTACCTAACCTGTAGTGCGGCCACCATTCACCAGACGGCGTGTTCCTGCCTCTTCAGCGTGCCCCGTGCGCCTCGAGCGGTCGTGAAAGGGACGACGTGTACGGATGGATTCAATCCACACTGCATCGCTTGAGGAATTTACGGAAAACAGGCAGAGTTTTGCGGAGTGATAAACTGGAGCGGCGCAGTATAGGATTCCCTTTGACATTATGGTGACGTCATTCAAAGGCTTTCCTTTGCCAACTTACCCTTAGATCCTCGCTCGACTAATTCAAATTTGAAGCCGACAACAATGGTAGACGTAGATATTTTTGTCGGAAATAATACTTTGATAGACCCTGAAGTATATCAACTATGGCTGAATGGATATACAGGTAGGTGAATTTTTATTTCATATTTCCAAATGGAATGTGTCCAAAATTGAGCGATAATTGACACAATTATATATGTCAAAGCCAAAGGTTTCTCTTGCCACAACCAATTTGTAGTACAACGCTGCGTCCGCTATCACTCCCCAGTTTGCCTATGACACCAATGCCGACTCTAGTGAGGAACGAACAGAGTCGAACTACGTCTGACTACAACCAAATAACAATTCGACGTCTGCCCAGTGTTTCCCAACAATCATAAGCATACGTCACTCATAGTCATACCACGGATTAATCCGTACTCATACGATGTCTATCATACGACTGAAACCATACAATATACTGCAGCTACACCGAAAGAAGGTTTGCCTGTCTCTCCCACTGGGAATACGGGAGTAGTATTATGAGAAAACGTGGTTACTGAGCCCGTACGGGTGGCCGTTCGAGGTCATTTGATGAAAAAAATACGGCCCGATGCCGCAGGCTAGAGGGCCGTATTTTTTCATCAAATGATCGAGAACGGACACCGTACGGGCTCAGTCACTACGTTTTCTTATTACTATATACCTCATACTCGTTGAGAAATCTGTTTTATTAACTTTTCTGCTCCACAAAAAGCCACTGCTATTCACTACGGCCCGCTGCCACAGCGGGCGCGAACATTATTTATACTACACCCCCAGCAGCGGGCAGTATTTCATACATGTTCGGCCATAGGTGTATAGTAATATTTAAAGGTTTCCCCGCCCCCTCCTTTCCCAGTAGTGGGAAAGGTTCCCCGCAGAATAGTGAGGTACACATGTTTGCCCCAACTTGGGCCCAAGACAGGGATAATATTACATGAGTATTAAGAAATATGAGAGCTATGATGCGGTCTTTAATAGACCGAGAAACTTTGACTGCCTAGCGGACAGTCAGAGAGCACATGCGTACACTACAGAAAGCACTTCATTAGTTCTAAATAATCCTGTCAATGTCAGTGCATGAACATGCACCCATACAATCAGAGATGTATAATAAATCCTTTTTGATGGTAGAAACTCCTGGTTTGTCCTTTTTTGTCACTTTTCGAGCCATTGTATACAACTCATTTCACCATTTCTAACTCATGTCAGCCATATCTGATAAACTGGTTCCTGGCATTCCCTTGTGTGGGGCATTGGAAGCCACGCATTCCAGAAAATGTTCTGCCTGTTGGATTTTACAAACATTGGCTGTTCTAATGGCTGCGAAATCGCGGCTGATGCTCCAGAAACCCTCCAACAACAGTGAGCAACCCTGGGGCGATGCGCCCACCACCCCCAACAGACGGTCAACTAACCCAACAACCAAGAACATACGTCTGGCAGATGGGCGTAGCGCGGCATCGCGCGATGCTCCACCAAACAGACACAAACAAAATCCCACGAGATGTTCCAGCATCCGTTGTACGGGCGTCACACAGCGATTTTGTCTGGTTGGTGGAATCGCCCCTTCAGACTAATATTTGATAGAGAAGCTGAAAATATTAGAATTTAAGATGTTTCTTGCTGGCTCCCCACAATGATTATCAGAGTGGATTTTTATTCCATGGACTCTATACATTTTAGTGTCGATGCTTTTGCCTTATAGACTTTTCAGCATCACTCTTCCATCTGAGGTCGAGGTCACTAAAATTAAAGAGGTCCCAACTTTCCAGACCTATGTGCTCCCTAATCTGACCCATTATAATGTAGGTGGTTCATATTAAATAGGTATATATATCCCACCAGGGTTTTTAATTATGCAAATGCATATGAACTTGTAGGGTCAACGTCACTATATCCAAGGTGAAATGTTTTTGCCCAATTTCTGGATAGGCATATATTTTCAGTTGCCATGACAACCACATATATCAGATAAAGAACCAATTCAGAATTATACCCTGAATCAATAGCTTCAATCTGATATGCTATTCGCATGTATATGGGGACATGACGAAGTTGGCAATGCGACTACTGAGCAAGTGACCGGGGATTTGAATCGACGCCGTGTTGACGGCTGTCGACCTGCGAAAATACCTGTCAGAATCGTTCTGATTGGTTAATGAATAAACAAAATCAGTGTCCAACCTCCTAATTGGTTTGGGGCATCCCTAATTATACCATTTAAAACTTACCTTTCAAGGCAGCATGGAGGTAAATCCGTGTAGGCAGTTCAGTTGGGGACTGGACTGCTACCTGGTGTGGGATTTTAGGACTGGTCCCCTGCCTCACTGGGGTAGGGGCTGGTTCTATAAACAAGTCTTTCTGTCTGAAAGCTTGTGAGGAGTGCTCTGAGGGTTTTGAGGGCTTCCTATCACTCACTAGTTAAGATTATGATAATCTTGTCAGGCAAGGAGCCAAGGCCCCCCCCCCCCCCCCCCCCCCATGGGGTTGGTTTTTTTGTATTTTCTTTTGGGGTTGTTTTTTTTTGTATTTTCTTTTAGTTTTGTGTCGGTCACTGCTGGTAATCAGGTTAGAGAGCTAGGTGCAGAATTCATCGGAAATTTTTTCGATGAAATCCACTTAAGAAGGAATTGGATGCTCAACAATTAATGAAAACTCTATAAACATTCCTAACGAAATAGTGAACATCACCTACTATTTCTAAACTGGATTGTGAATATATCATTAGCTATTAGAAGTATGGGTTTCATATTGGACACAATGATGACAGTTGTAATAAGAATAACTTACACCAGAATATTACATATGAAAATAGCATGTGTTAAATATGTTTACTTTAAATGAGAGAATAGATGATTTGTCTTCAATACCTACACACTTTTTCCGTATATTTTGGTTTATATTACATAGTTTTAAATTAAGGTCATTTTCGATATTTTACTGGCCCAGATGTTTTTTTTTGGTATTGTTGGGATTGCAGTTTAATCTTTAGATAATACTACACAACCCTCGTAAATAGTGCTTTGAAAATGTATATGTGTTGTAGAAACATCCCGTTTCATAGACTGACAGCTTTTCTGAAAAATCCATGTTTTAATTGAAAATTTTTGAAAACTCACAAATCTTTTCATATCACTATACCATTAAATATGACCACCTAGGCAATTTTAATGATGACGGTTATTTTGCTCCTGCAGTCAAGATTTACTTGGAAGATGAATGATCTCCAATAGTCTCAAATAGTCCCTGTAGCCAATTTTATATTTGAAAATATCAGTACAGAATTCAAAGCTGGGATAGATACAGATTATCAGTTCTTACAATCTATATCCAGCCCAGGAAGCAGCAGCGATGCAGCAGAAGCGGGGTGTACTTCAGCAGTATGGTGCTACTTTCGATATGTTGCTAAGCGACACACTGGATCACTATAGGACGTTTGGTATGCTAGAGCGGCTTCTGCAACACCCAACTCGCATGGCTGATCAATCTATCTTCCAGTTATCACAGGACACCCAAAAAATGTTGAGGGAGAAGTAAGGAGTACCTATTAACTCATTGTACTTTTTAAGCTATGTATTCATTTTATATATATATTGTATGAATTGCGCATTAAATGTTACCTTTTATAAACTGCAGTCATATAAGTTAGGTATACTTATTTGTTGTTGAATAGGAAGCAAATAATAAATTCATATTTATATAAATAAATTATTATGAAGAAAAACTTCGAAAAGAATATACACGGTGCGCATAATGTCATTGTAACTTATGTATACAGTGTAGTTGTCAAATATGTTTTATCAAATGAACATTTCATAACACATAAAGGAATAGTTTGATTTCAGGACATTTTCAATTTTGGAAAACTGGCTTTACTACTAACACTCAAAGCATACGTACATAGATAAATTTCCACTTAAGCTTATATTACATAATATTGTGATTCCTATTTCTAGGTATTATGAATTTGACGCTGCTGTTATAAGAGAGATTCTTGGTAAAAAGCTGTCTTCCCGAAACAGAAATGCTTTAGATGATGTGAGTGAAAAGACAAAAGTTCCCCTTCGCAGCTGTCGACGCCAGGTAAAAGATCCTTTCTCGCTTTTTAATACTAGTATTTGATAAATTCTTACAATACGAAGATATTAATGTGTGTAGATGCAACGATTACTGTTATTGCTGTAATATATGATTCAAACAGGTAATTTACAAGCTTATTAATTCCACTATTGAAAATCTTCTATTGAACATGTGGTTTATAGAGTCACTAGGCGACCAGACCACATTTTTGCTTTTTATAGCTAACTAAGTACAGATAGAAATATGATTTCTGTTAAGGACAGAAAGTTTTATGGTGGTACAATGCCTTAAAGTTTTATAATTTAATATTTTGGCATAGATTTGTTTAAAAAGGTGAATTCAGTAGGGGGTGGGGACTTTTGTAGTCACAGGTCCATATTTAAGAACTCCTTTATAGACATATTTCTACCTTTTAAACTGGTTGAATTATAATATGATATGCCTCATTTGAGAGAATAAAAAACAGTAGGTGCTAGGAAGTGGAATTTTCTAGGTGGATTCTATATTTGCAGAGACATTCAAGTATTTGTTAAAAGTGGGGTGGGGGGATTTGGGGTAAAATGTGCATAGTCAAACAGATGTTTTTTTTGTGTTTCTTTTAATTTAGTAAGAAGCATCTCTCGGTCTCAGCCGAGTTTTTCAGATACATTCATGAACATAAAGTACAGTGTGATTGCTTGCAGGAGTAGTTACATCTAGATCAAAAGTCTTAAAATGGCAACCTAGGCCAGAAATTAATGATTGATGATAAAAAATGATTTGTGAAATTCTATTATCCATGTCAAATCATTTCATAAATGTTCCACGACTCCTTTTTTGACTTCGATATCAGGTGCCAGTTGAAGTGTCATGGGTAGTGTATCCCAGAGTTTACATCCTCGGTAGAATGGCGAATGTAGAACTAATGAACTTTTTCTGAGCTCCAAAATGAAATTGATTTTCTGTGATGATCGAGTGATACGCTTCTTAGTGTCTAACGAGGGTTGATTGTATCGGTTACGATACATCATAACCATAAGTTGCTTTTTACGTTTGGTATAAAGAGAATCGACTTTGCATTGAGTCATTTAGTCTTCAATTCTTCGGTATCTACATCGCTGGTTGAGGGTTATCCGGAGTCCTCTTTTATACAATTTGCCTAACAAAAGTTGATCTGACTTCCTGTAACTCTCAAATAAAAAGGAGCAATATTCAAACAATGGTGTAATAGTTGTTAACAATATTAAACAGGCTGCTTCAGGAGTCAGACAATAACATAGTTTTCCGAATTTAAAAAGTTGGCAGCTTATAGATTTTACAAGTTGATTCACATGGTTTACCCATGTTAAACTAGAATCAAAAGTCACCCCTAAATATTTATAATGAGAGCAAGTTATAATTTCTTTAGAATTCAAACTAAGATTTTATCTTGGTACCTCCTTGAGCTTCATATTACTGGCAAACCACCTAAGTCTAGTTTTGTCAACGTTAATCGTCTGGAAGTTTCGGGCACACCATTGCCCCAGGGACGTTATATCATGTTGCAACTTTGAAAAAGCAGTGTTAGCATTCTAGTCACTTGTGTAAATAACCAGATCGTCCGCATATTGATGAAATTTAGAATTAGGAAGACTACTACTAAGATCATTAATAAATAATACAAATAAAAGAGGGCCCAGCACGGATCCTTGGGGAAAGCCGAAGGTAATCGCTGACGACTCTGACAGGCTGTTATTTATGAACACTGACTGCTTCCTATCGCGCAAGTAGTCTTCGAGCCAGTCAACGATCACTTTTGGCATGTTTACTCAATATTGATTTGATTTGAGCATTGGTGTAACATTTACCATCTAAATAAATGGCACTGATAGTTGCTTGCATCCTGGAAAGTATCATTATTTAGATTAAACTTATATTTGGCATGATATTCATGTATTTTTGTCTAATTTCATAGCATTGGCAGGGGGGGGGGAAATCAGCCTTTTTTAATTGTAATGCAGCCATGCTCCATCAGAGGGCTCTGGGGTTCCTATCACTCTCCAAGGATATTGGCACTTGCCTTATATCTATATCTTTATATGAACACTACATATCTGGTTGAAGCTCAGCCTCACTTTGAACATGGAGCCTGTAGTATGCCCAACTACCATAACTAAATACAGATAGGTATATGAGATTCTTTTTTTGGACAAGTTTTATGGCAGTGCAATATCTTCTGGTTTTATTATTTATTATTTTGACACAGATTTAAAGGAAAAAAGTTATTTCAGTTGGGAGGGGGGGGGGGTGCTTTTTCAGTCACAGGTCCATTTTTAAGAACTCCTTGGTAAGGTCTGGTCTCTGCCTAGACTTGCTCAAGTCTTTGATTATGGACCTCAAACCACTCTATAGATTTTCCCAAACACCTGAGAGGTCCAGTAATCAAAGACTTGTAGGATATGCACAAACTTCTGTAAGTTTCTTCTATGGTAACCTGACACCTCCTTTTCCCCTTCCCCTTCCCCTATACCCCCACTTCCCGCCAACTCCCAGGGGCTCCCTTTTTGTAATTGTAATTAATTATTGGCAGACCTTGTGTTGAGATTTAAATGCGTCCACCTGCTACTTTGGCCTTTAAAGGCCAATTTTTCTATTCTAAAATGCACACTTAGCTCTTGTACTTCAAACCAATTGTTTTGTCTTTTTGCTGCAAACATTTCTGCCTGAAACTGACTATTTAAAGATGGTACATGTATATAATGACAGTGAATTCTATCTTTTTTCCAGTTTGATAATGTAAAACGAGTATTTAAGGTTGTTGAAGAAATGCTTGGCTCTCTCGTTAATAACATCCAGACACATTTCCTACTACCGAGTAATCTAGCAGAGTAAGTAAAACTCAATATCATCTTTGATGCAGTTGATTGCTAATTTCCTTATAGGTATGTATTGTTTTAGGAACAACATTATTAGAGGAAGACTATTTGTCACAAATACATACTTCACTAAATGGTAAAAAAAACAAAAACTGTTTCGATAAATGAAATAATATTTTATAATACATTGATACCACTGCTGGGAATCATGTTGATCCCATGTTTAGACAATAATATTGAAAACACTATATTTTGCCTTTGGTTGCAGACAGTATGCGGCAATAGTGTTTATCACAAACAACCGATTTGAAACTGGGAAGAGAAAGTTAGGCTATCTCACATTCAATGATTTCGTCATTTGTGCCAATGTCATGATCCGGACTTGGTCATACAGTTCGAAAGGTGAGAATTTCTTTTCTTCATTGAAACGTATATCAGATGAAGGGAATCTTCTTACTGCTATCATGTTGAAAACCATAACATGTTGATTATAGTACATGTTGTACAGACATTGTATCGTATAATGATGATTTGCTTATTCATAGACTGCTATGATCATGAAGACATGGATGTGGATTTGGATAGAGAATTCCTGCTTGGACTGCGGGAACTGAAAGTTTTCACTGATAAGGAACATTTGGATGAACACCGGACGTATGTATCACTTATGAACTTTAGAATGAATGATTCGAACTGAGAGTATCAAATAATGCTTCGCAAATCATGGGATGAATGAAGAAATCATTTCATATGAAATTTACTTTAAGGACTAGTTATTTCTAAAGAAAAGCTGTCCAATAAACCTGATACACATATATATGACCATATAGAGCAAATTCGCAGTGTAAATATTGTCAAAAGAAATACAGAACTATACAAAAAGGAAAATGAATACTATAAGAAGATAAAATAGAAATGTATTCTAAGCATTAAAAGAAATTCCTGTCCAAAATTATCATCATGGACAGGGGGAGAAATTAGTGGAAATAACGATCAACAAATACCAAAAACACATATTTGTGACTGTATAGTATGACCTGGTAACGATACGTTTAATGCATAGCTCCCTTCCCTCTCCAGAGGCGTTTTGAAAACTGTCCATGGAAAGCTTACTCCTCCAGCAGCGTACGATATAGAAAACAACTTTAAAGTAAGCCTTATATTTCATCAAGATATATAGGGGGCCATCCATAAATTATGTACGCAGAATATCCACAATTTTGGACCCCCCCCCCCCCCAACGCCACTCCTCATCTTCTACGCAATAGAACAAAGAAGGGGCATACGCAAAGTTTCCTAAATCTTTGCCCCCCCCTCAATGCGTACATACTTTATGGATGGCCCCTTTTATGGCCCATTTTATTGAAGTTTGTACATGAAATTTCTTCGATGCCTAATGCTCTATACATTTCCATCAATTTTGGTCTCTCTCCCTAACAAATAAAATTGTCAGTAAATACATATATGTACTCTATCTTGATTAATCGTTTTTGGGGAAAGAAATTACATTTGTACACCAAACTGTTTTATTCTATGGACTCGTCAATGTCCCATTTAATGCTTGTTATTTCTGTGCACAGACTTTAGCTAAGGCTATTGTCAACATAGCCTACGGACTTAATCAGAGTAAAGAGTTGAAGGATCTTTTCCTTGACCTGGTGGAGCGGATAGTTGAACCATGTCGTGGAGCTAACTGGAGCTTAGAAGATATGCAGACCTTCCTCGTCGCCTATCGAGAGACTACTTTACTGTCAGATGTCTTCTTAAAGTAAGAAACCTGTTATAACTAAAGTTTGCACTGTACACATATACAAGGATGGCGACAGATTTTAACAATCTATATAAAAAATGAAGAACTTGGAAATAGAAAAGTGTTTCAGTTTCTTTGTAATATTTCATATTATTGAAGAGTGAAGACTCCTACTAGATGACTTCTACCAGATAACTTTCTGTATCTATATCTATATCATAAACATGCACTCATGCTTCATTGTCAGGCCACAAAAAAGAGTAGGAGGAAATGCAGTGTTTTGCATAGTACTGGTAAGAGGGAAATTCTTGACTTCCTCAAGGAATGTATGATTTTCAATAAGATATAAGCAAGAAGAAAAGGACACTTGTATCAACCAGGCAGCATACCCTGTTATTCCCATAGGATATGCAAATGTTAGTAAAGTAAACTAAAGTAAGTCTAATTGGACCGATTGGACTTTAAACTAAACAAATAAACAAATGAATTTTCACATACACCAGGAGACCATCATTATGATTAAATTTATATTTAGGAAAATACAGTAGGTTAAAGAAATTTACATCTTATCGTCACCTTTATGTCCCAGGTTCCTACATACACGTCACTATTTTAATGAGTTTCAATATGTTTCATAAACGAACGTATCAAAATGCATATCGTGTTGTTTGTCATGTAATTTCTGGTCGCCAGTCTGGAATATTACATGTCAACATTCCACCAAGACTGAGATCGTCTACTCTCTATTTACAGGACCACATCACTACACAAGACATGGGACCGTTACCTGAGGACAACGACAACATGTGTTCTCCAGATCTACCACCTATAGTTGGAGCGGTCATCATATATATAGGACCTGTAGCAACCGCACATCGGATCCGCTAGTCAACTTAGTCCCTTTCGTTGACAAATTCTTCAAGTACCTATTTTGTTAGAAAGCAGTCTTGTTCTTACTCTAACAGAAACCCATTGAAAATTGGCAGGTTCAAATCAACCATAGTTGAATATGATTAATGGTTAAGGTAATTTATCACACACACACACATTGGTTCTTAATAAAAGATACATAATATCCGCAGGCAGTTCTTCCCTGATTAGGGGATTGGAGATAGCAGTTGATATAGTTACTATGTATGCAATTTTAATTACGGTGCTAAAGTTTATGTATATCTAGTCGCTTCACATTCCAAATGGATTTACAACTGCTCGACGAGTTATTGTTATAAATCTGTAATGATTTGTGTCCCTTGTACAGATTCTTTCCCATTAATATCAGTGTATTCTCACCAGGAAGATATAAGTGAAAATTCGAATGTCCTTCCTCATTTAAAGACCATGTATATATGTGTAAATATGATATGTTTGATATCTATAGAGGAGTGATGAATTTGCGCGTGGTCAGTCTGAAGTCTAATGAATTGGATTCAGAAATGCTAATGGCCGAGTAAAGGCAATTCAATTTTATCATGATATTTTACCTCGGATACCGGTTTGATAAATCAAGTGCAAACAAATTAACTTTCAAATTCTACAAAATTAGTTTTATTTGAAAATTCAGGAAGTCGCTTACGGGGACGGAAGTTACTTAAAAATATAAAAAGTGGACTAGAGTGAAAATAGAGGTATAGTTAACAAGTCTATACATCCAAGTGATAATAGAACTTTGTAAATATAACTATTGGGCTTTCTATAACGTGTTCACAATATTATGAACTTGAACATGCTCTTATAACGTTTCGGATTGACAAAACATGGACCATTTGGAAGTTTACTTTATGTATATTTTTGTTCATGTTATGGTTATCGGACATGTTTTATTGCAATTCATATAGAAGTATCGATCTCTGAGTTATTGGAACTACCATGATAGGTTTCACTGGATATTTGTTCATGCGTTTCGTGTGGTTGTTATGGCTCAAATAAATGTCATGGAATTGTTACTTATGTTTTGTGATATCTTTAATGTCTTTTCCGTATCCATTTTTTAAAAGTGAAGCCCGGCCGTATATACCCGAAATGGTGCAGATGTAGTTTTGAGTCTTTGTACTCATCTTGTTCTATAGAGTTTCACATTGATAGCATGGACTGTTTTTATAGCCTTTTCCCTTTAAGCGATACTGTTTGAACCTTATCGCAGTGTCACTGTGTTACTCTTAGACTAGTTATTTCGGTTTGACCTGTAGGTCAAGACCGAAATATATTAGGGGAGACGGGGAACGGTTTTTGCGGCTTACATTATAATACATTAAAGTAATATATTCTGAAAAATTAGAGCCTTGATACCCTCGATACCGGGTCGGCACCCGGCGACAGTAGTGTATTTTTATATATTGCAACAGGCTTCCACCTCCCTCCCTCCCTCCCTCCCTCCCTCCCTCCCTCCCTCCCTCCCTCCCTCCCTCCCTCCCTCCCTCCCTCCCTCCCTCCCTCCCTCCCTCCCTCCCTCCCTCCCTCCCTCCCTCCCTCCCTCCCTCCCCCCTCCCTCCCTCCCTCCCTCCCTCCCTCCCTCCCTCCCTCCCTGTTGCGGTTCAATGAATACCTACTAGCGGGTGGGGCCCCACAGGTCAGATGTGGTCCGCAACCGGCGACAGTAGTGTATTTATATATATTGCAACAGGCTTCCCCCTCCCTCCCTCCCTCCCTCCCTCCCTCCCTCCCTCCCTCCCTCCCTCCCTCCCTCCCTCCCTCCCTCCCTCCCTCCCTCCCTCGTAGGTGCGTTCGATCCTTATATTTATGTTACGTTGAGCCTCTGATTATGTCTTGTTTGCTGGTGACCTATTTGACCTGATTCCCTCGAACACGTCTGGTATCGGCACCCGTTGCGGTTCAATGAATACCTACTAGAGGGTGGGACTTACTCTGGTAAGATGTGGTCCGCACCCGGCGACAGTAGTGTATTTTTAGAGTGTGCTTGCACACGCTAAATACATCCTCTAGAGGTTAGAGGGGTCCATACAGACTTTCAGGCTACTGCATACAAGCTATCCCTTCACTATCTGTGTGCTATTCAATGTGATATTGAGAACAGAGCAGGGAGTCAGTGTCTCAGTTTCATAGCGATGTGCCCAGCTGACCATGACCAATCACTCAAGACCAAAATACCTCAAGACCCACTGGTGCTTGATCTGTTTTGATCCTAGAACCAGTTTCAGAAATGGCAAGTTGACTGGGTGCAATCGGGTTACAGAAAACTATCCATGGTTAATAGGCTGATTTTAACTCAAACCTGTTAATTATTATTCTTATATAATTGCAAGCTCATTCATCAATGATGAACATACTATTTGCTCCTAGTTATATATTGCAACAGGCTTCCACCTCTCTCCCTCCCTTCCTCCCTAGCGGCTGGGTTCCGCGGGTGCCGATACCAGACGCGTTGGATGGAATCAGGGGCCTGTTTAATAATCTTTTTTATTTCTTAAAACATGTATGCATTACTTGTTGAAACCAAAATCATGGCAATGCCATGCCAACTTATAATCCTTGTTTCAACATTGCTCATGACCCTTGACCTTTTGTAGCTTAAGAATTAAGAATACGAGGGACATACACTTCTTAACACAGCCGATGCTACCTTGAAAGTGACAACTACATGTCAGAACCAAACCGTTGCTATGCGATCTCCCAGGGGACATTGTTATTTGAACAATGCAGCATAACTACCACCCTTCACGACAGTGACATCGAACTGTAGCGGCTGTTCTCCCAGCATGTTTAGGTGGGGGAAAAGAGTAAACCAAGGAGATTTCTGGTTATGTACACTGTTTATTTAGAAAGTGTAGGGGTGGGGCTCCAAGGTTTCATCCAAATCGGACTCTTCAGGCATCTTATAGTAAGGCTGATTCAAGGCATATGACATTGTCACATTTAGAGGGAGATACACTTTGTGTAAACCCTGACAATTTTATTAAAATAATAAAATGTGCAAAAAGAGAGGAAGAAAGCAATGACAAAATAAACAAAAGTTCAAATATGTCAAAGAAAAAGGTCCTGGGCACCCAGGGAAGGAGAAGCCTAGTTAAAGTGTCACTAAACTGGTAACAACAAAAACAAAAACTTTTGTAGCTTAAGCTTAACAATTGTAGCTTAAGCTTAACATTCGTCTCATCCGTCTTAGCTCTAGTTTTTCAACTTTGCATGCAGCATCTGTCCCCATGTCCCAGGTACTATACCTTCCCACAATGTGTAATCCGTGATTTTTAAGTCTTAAAAACTTCGTGAGCTCACACTCACTTGCACTGTAAAAATGAAAGCAGGCATATTCCATGGCTGGTCTGATGGTTCCTAGGTAAATAAACTTCACTACACTCGTAATAAGTACTGATGGCTTCTTTTCTTATCCAGCTTAAACAGCTGAGTGTTACTGTTTTTCTCACTGACTTCATATGAGCACTCATTAAGGATATGAGCGGAGTCCAGAAGCACCCCCTATCGATCTATAGATCTTACGGTGCTGTAGCGTAGCCTTGTTACTTTTTTTTGCATAATGCTTAGTCTTTTAAGCCTGGGTCTAGTTCCAATCCAGCATGCCATTGAATGTTTTTAGGTATAGGGTCATGCCGTTGGCATTACACAATTGGTTAGCTATTGTAACCGCAGATTGGAGCTTGTACTCCGCCGCTTGGTCATCTATACTTGTAGTATATATCATGATATTGAATGCATATTGTATGCAATCACACTCGTCGATATTTGCACACGTCATTAATATACAAGATAGATAACAGTGGGCCCAGTAGATCTGAGAGGACATTTTGTTATCAGTTAGAGGGTGGGGTTTTTTTTGGGTAGGAAACCGCGAAAAACAAATTCAAAGTGTTCAAACCCGTATTCGAATACCTCAGGGGAAGCACGGTCTTTCCGGCCTCCGAGTGTAACCGGACTCCTGTAAGACCAATATGCTATTTAACTATCTAGTAGTCATTATTTGGAGTTTCTAAGTTACAGGAAAAAGCCTTTTTCAATTGGCCGACAAACAGAAGGTTTTCTGTGTTCTCCATTTGGCGTCAGCAGTGCTGGTGCCCGTCGGTGGTTCCTGGCTGTATATCGGTGATGGCCAATGGAAATAGGCTATTAGGAGAACACAAAAAATCTACACAATGTTCGTCGGCCAATGGAAACGGGCCTTTATAATTCATCACGCTGTAGTGCCTACTCACCTGAAATGTGTGTGTGGTGGTCTTGTTTGAATCGATATAATTCGTTTTGTATTATGTAGCAATTCAATCTCGATGGGATACGAGTTCTTACCCTAATTTTTCATAAATCTCCTACATAGTATTGCTTTTATCACGGACCTATATCCAAGTCCGTGCTTTCATACAAACAATACCGCGTGTTATCCGGTTGCACGTGTGCGCTGGCAATAATAATGGCTACTACCACTAGGTGGCAGTAGAAGCATTATAGTGCGCGCCATCTAACGGATACTAATGAAAATCTCGTCGAAATCTCACGTGTGATGAGACTAGCGACGCAAAATGGCTGGCTTGGCAGGGTAAGTCATACAATCAAGTAATATTCACACCCTATTGTTGATATCTATGAGGCCTTTATGGTTACCAAGTATGTTACTTATATATAATACATGCACCTGCTCTATAAAAGTGAAAACATGTTGCCAATATTAAACGGAATTATGTCGAAAGCTCCATGTTTACAAAGTTCCACAACGCAGGCTCCACGATTGTCACAGCGGACATGCAGAAGGCTGATAGTGATAGTGACTTGCCCCGGGGATTGTAGGCCTTTGAACGGCTTCTTCTATGTATAACTAGTCAATCAGATACTGATATACGCATACTTTGTTTTGGATTTTATTCCTCAAAAGTCATACATTTAATGTGTAAAAGACCACGTTGTCGTTGACGTTATTCGGGTAGTTTGTTTCGTTGTTCCAACGGCTTGTTTCCCGATTGCACCCCGACCGTGTGAGTGACGATAGTCAATTCAGATCATAAAACACCTATAACATAATATAACAAAAATATCTAAGCTATTTGTGATTCCTTTTGAAAAGTTTATAGATACTGAAACATCTGTCGTAAGAGATAAATTCTCACTACATGTATAATACATGATATTTCCAAATGCCAATGGCCCTCTCTTAATAAATGTAGGCCGCTACCTCCAATTTTCTTCTCAGATATAACAACTTAGGCCTAAGGCTAAACTGAGATGAGCTTCATAGTTATTCAGAAGAGTTGACCAAACCTTTATATGACAACATTTTCTTTAGCATTAACTAACTGAATGTATGGACGTGATACGTCTTAAAGTTAAATATATATTTATGTTACCGTAACTTAAGAGAAAATACAGTTCTTGCATTGTATTCTATGGTATTCCAGTTCCAATTTGCTGTGTTATACATTTGGATCACATCATTATCTCACTCCTGGTATATTTCCCACCAAAGATTTAACATTGGGAACTCGTATCTAACGCCCATAAAGTATTTAAAAAAAATTCATTGGGAGATTATGTCACAAAGGTTAGTTAGCCCATTTAATTGGCTAACCTTTGTGACAAATAAAGATAAATTCAGAAACCTATTAAAGTTTTCAGTCAGAGCTCGATCCCATCTCATTTGAATTGCTGCGTAATTCATGCAGCTTCACCTTGTGAATTACTACGCGATTCAAACTTGATAGGATACAAGCGCTAACCCAAAACTTCCATAGGTATCCTCTAAAGCAATAGTACCTAATATTATACATATAGACCCTCCAGATATTACTAAACAGAGGCCCAAGTACGTAAACGATCCACTCCTGACTAGCTAGCCGTACCATGGCTGCCTGCCCCCTGATGAACAACCGTATTCTGATTTCTAACTGGTTTAGAATACGTGGCAGAAACACTTCATCACACAGCCGATGCTTTTTTTTTTTTTTTTAACTGGAGAAACTCAATATAGTTTGGAATGTATATGTATATATAACTGCTATCGGATTTCCAGTTTGAAGATTCATAAAACTTGTTTGAATGCAATGATTGTGGGATATGTGCCAAGGGTCTATAACCGTAAAACAACTAGAACCAGCTAACACCAGATCCTGGGAACAGACTGAATTTTGGGATACCCCAACATGGTTTATGGTTAATATTATATAGGAAAACCGAACCTGGGAGCACAATATCACATTGGTAGGCCTAGTCATCATATATACATGTTCCTATCTTTTTCTAAGGGAAAACCGAGACGTCTATCAACTCTGAAGTTTAGACAGCCCAGACCGGTCTGGGTTAGACGAGCGCGCTAGTATAATGACCCACTTCGTTCCAAAAGTCTACCTTTAAAGAAACAAGTCTTACATTCCCATCAACCGTTCACACTCTAGGGCTCGTTGCAGTGTATCACTAAAAGCGTGAAGCCAGACTTAAAGCCCGTGTTTGACCAAACGATGGCCTAACTAAAGGTCATGCTCCACCAGGCTGGCAATGTGGCATGAAAAGGGGACCGCACGGCACCCATTTGGCGGCTGTGCAGTACCAGTTCTAGCTCAAGTATAGGGATTGGGGCGGTAAAGCACACCCTTAACCCTTTCCTTACTGGACCTGGTCGCAGGTGCATATATATCTTTAAATGCAGCATGCCTGACACCAGACCACCTCTGTAGTGCAGGCCTATGTTACAGTTGTTGAGAAAATTGATTCTATTCATAATCTGTCAATGTTTCCATGGTGATAACTATAAAAGTATTTATTGATTATCACTGTATTTAGCAAGTCTGATTTAGCAAGTCATATAAACAAGCTTTAAAACAAATTAACAAACCATCTATCTTTTGAGTATAAATGGTCAAACATTTCATTAACCCTTCCCATGTGTTATGGTTCAAATAGAATATATGAGTATATTTTATAATGTATAATGGTCGTGTATATTCTCCCTGGCGACAAAATCTATTCCTTGTACATTCAAAATGTCACTTTGTTATTTTATGCGATCCTTATGTAGAGTCTATGATTTTAGAGTCCTGCCTATACCTACTCAACGAACTTATGATCGAGAAGACGATGATCACGCGAGACGTCTGGCAAGCAGCAGTACCCAGGTAAGTAGTGTCCAAAGTGTTGGTTGTGTTACGAAGCCTATGGAGAAATCCCAGATATGCAGTAGAATGTCATAATCATAATAATAGGTATCGGGTGTTGCAGGCTAAAATGTAGTTGGAATATGTTAAACCAACAGGTTATTTCGGTGCTTATATTTGGGAATTGGATGCCTTGAGTCTTTTACCGTTTGAGCCTCTTGTCAGCGCGAAAATGTGGACGCCTTGAGCCTACCCTGTGGACGCCTTGAGCCGACCATATTTTAGTTCTGATTGGCAGGTTAGGGTTAGAAAGGGTTGGGTAAGAGTTAGGGTTGAGTATATATGACTATAAACCAGTATATGTACACTTTTCAATTTTTTTTACATCTAGATGTTCAAGGAAACTAAAATAGGGTAGGCTCAAGGCGTCCACAGGGTAGGCTCAAGGCGTCCACAGAAAGGCTCAAGGTGTCCAGGGCTCAAATCGTGCCAGGCTCAAAGGCGTTCATGAACCCTTATATTTTTAGAAAAGAAGAATGAATGTGGTATGAAAATTCTCTGACTGTATTATTTATATGATTTAAAAGACAATGAGGATATCTTTAATTTTTTTTCAGATTCAGGTGATCAGTAAAAGGACCGCCCCTCCATACGGCCACAGAAGAGGATGGATTCCCAGAACTCAAGAGGTAATATAAAGCCAGCAATGTGCTTTTCTTATTTGCACAGTGTCTGATGGGAAACTTTGTGTTTCTATGACGTACAATACCAGACAACTGGAAGCTCAACTGTTACCTTAACATAGTTATAAACTTATATAAGTGTCAATAGATATTGATACAGATACCTTTATTTAGTAGAATGCCTGCTTGACTTTTTCACAGATAAAGTGCCTTAATTAGATTGGCTTAATTATGAATACATGCATATAGGCGAAGCGTAATGCGTCCATATGATGGGGAAGGAAGAACAATTATTAATGCATTGTATCCTGATCCAGATCTTTAAAGCTTTGTATACTTTTCCAGGATTACGGCGATGGGGGAGCTTTCCCCGAGATCCACGTTGCTCAGTATCCACTTGGGATGGCCATGAAGAAGTCAACGTCAAATGCCTTGGCGACACAGGTGGATGCTACAGGAAAGATCAAGTATGACGTCATTGCCCGTCACGGACATGCCAAAGATAAGGTAAGAGCAATAGACAATATTACCCTGTTTGCCTTCTATTTTGAGAAAAACAACCTTACCTGGTATCTGGTATAGTTTTGGTTTAACGGAGACATCGTTGATAGATAAGATGTTTCTTCATAAACCATTAATACTATGATTCTGAGATAGTTCATCACACGACAGTGATTGGTGTTAAAGTCATCTGACGATTTTGAGTAAAAAAAAAAAAGAACAAAAACAGTAAACGACAATAATAATGTACATGACATGTTCTGAATGAAGCTAGGTGTTAGGTGTATGGCAGCTACCGCTTGAATGAGCTGATTGTTTGGGATCGGCTGACGTCACATTTCTGTTCGTTCTATTACGACATCGGTGACAGCGGCGTGTCATGGCGACTCGCCTGGTTTCAAGTTGTTGACAAATAGTTCGCCTGGGGCAAAACAGGTGTGTCATGAGTTGTCATGGTGTGGGCATGACAACTATGGCGGTTTCATCCATGGGAATCCTCAGGCTGCCCTGATGGACAGGGATTGTGATGACATGTGTACATGTTGTCACAATCTGCTGTCAGAAGCGGCCCTGTCAACATGTAGGTGACAGGAAATAAACATGACTTGCATTTCTGTGTTGGAAAGAGGTTAGTGATGCTTATTGTTTCAGATCCATGTAGGTTCTGTTTAATTAAGTTTTTACACTTATGGTGTGTGTAATGAACTGTCTGGGGCATAAATGGCTATGCCATGAGCGAACAGAGTTTACCAGTCTCAGTGAAACGGTAAGTGACAGAATAATAATAATGTACATGACAGTGCATATAGATAGTATCCAGGACTAGCAGCTGTTAAATGTATATTTCTTCTGTATGATTTTAAACGGAAAGAACGAGGTATTTCCATTCAATTTAACCAATGTGAGACTCAATGTAAAATCTGTCTATTGTTATTGATATCTGTTGTCAATAATACCACCGAGTGTAATCAGAAATATTATGTATCTTGCTTCATCCAGGTGATTCATTCAAAATTCCAAGACCTGGTCCCTAAGCAGATAGATGAAGATGATCCCGACTTACAGAGGCCTGACGATGATTCTATCAGAGAGGTAAAGTATTACTAGTATTGTAGTCTCCACATATTAAAAACATGAGATAAAACAGTTTATAAAGTGACAGAAATTATCAAATTCCTGTCTTTAATTTCTCAAGTAAGTAGCGTAATACAGGAAATTGAAATTGTCTATGGTAAATCTCCATGGACTTGTACTATACCCTAATTACCATTATTGGAACTTCTTGCATGGTAATGAAATTAATTATAGGTGTGTAAGGTCTGAGAATGGCCATGCAATTATGGTATTCCGACCTCATAGAAAAGGTATCAACATTATATGACCTTTTTAAATTGAGAAACATAAATCTAGGATTGTTTTGGTAAATTGTAGACGACAGAAAAGACGCGGATGGCGCTGGAGAAGCTGGTGCAGGGTAAGATCTCGGCGGCCATGCCAGTACGGGCGGCGGAGAAACAGGCGCCTGCACAATACATCAGGTAAGTCTGTGATGCCAAGTGTAGCATCCCCGCAAACTGTATGCCACTGCCTTCAGTCCGACTGACTGAAGTCACTTTCTCTATGTATATGTGCAGAAAAGCATGGTGTCATGATACCCTAATACCTTGTGCGTCATTTATTGAGTTCAATGGTTGAAGCAGGGTAGTCTGGTGATCTTTATTGTTTCACTGGCGTTGACATCTCACTATTTTCCATTTCCGACACCGTATTAGTAGCAATCATAGCAAATGTGCAAATCCTTTCCGAAATGTGGGCATACTTATGCATTAAATCCACTTTATTCAATTTGATGCATGATATGGCGGGTAATCTGCACATTTGTACCTATATGAAGAGGATTTTGAGAAGAACATACATCTTGAATAAAGGAATATGTATTTATTAGAATGAACTTACTTTGTTTTCTCTTATAGATTTTACCTTACGCTAAGTCAAAACTACCCACAGTTGGCAGGTTTCACGTCAGAATCTGGGAGAGTATTTTTTTTGTGAGAAAAGTTGATTGAAAATGAATAATTGAAACATTTTAACAGCATACAGGACGAAAACAAAAGGTATACGTAGTTACATCATACAGATTGTTTATACGACTACTCTACCGTTAAATGCACTTATTTCAGGCTAGTTTCTCATCTGAAAATGTCCGTACATTTTAGGTATACTCCATCACAACAGGGAGTAGCCTTCAACTCTGGTGCTAAACAGAGAATCATCCGCATGGTGGAAGTACAGAAGGATCCAATGGAGCCTCCTAGATTCAAGTAAGTAGCTTCTACCCTAACTTCACGTTCAGTGTGTTGAGATTCACCTTTCAGTGATATTTTGTTTTATATCATTTAGAAATAAATCTGATATTGCCCGTTATTAATGCATACCCCCATCTTTTATTTACCATGTATGCAATCCACCCTGGATGATCTGCTTGATGGGAACATGTAGAAATTCTGAATAAATTCAGTGAGCGATTCTATCTTGAAAATGTGACAATTTCGTTTGTCTGTTTCGTTGAAGGCTCATCAGTTTCTCTGATCGGATGAAACTATCACAAATAGTGATAAATGATAACATTAGTGATAAACTAATCATCTTCTTGAGTTTCTCGTATATTTAACTAACTATATGTATATGAGAACCCATATTAGGAGTTATTCCCGATAATGTGATCTATTCACCTTGTATGATCCATGTAGAAGTCGTGCGATTTTTTAACACATAGGACTAAATATGTCAAGTTCGGAGAATATTTATGAATCATTTTAACAACCACATCGTTATGCATCTACCAACGACAAATGCAGACAATTCCATTCCATTAATACCGCCTACGCTTATTGTAGTAGCTACTAATTACTCATGGATAGCAGATTTTCTCTTTTCCATCCACCTTTTAATTCTTAGTATTTAAGATTATTTTTCCTTGTTTAAGGCAAAGATAATACCAACGGAGCATCACTCATGCAGATATGACAATAGTTGAACCTCACCACAGACCCTCAGTCCCGTATCATGTGAAGTGTTTTCTATATGTTTATTGTCTCTCTGAGGCAGCAAATTTCATGTTCAACAATATTTCCTCTTTCTGTCTGACCCCATCTGACTTCCCTGATAACTTGTTTTCCAGGACAAACAAGAAGATACCACGCGGTCCTCCCTCCCCTCCTGCTCCAGTCATGCACTCTCCAAACAGAAAGGTAATTTGTCCTAAATTTCTGTCGAATTCTGTATATATATCAAACACTAGATGATATCCAAGTACTTCTCGAGGGGATGAATATTATTGTGGGTAAGGTGGTTATGAGAAAATTATGGTAAAGGGGAAATGTATTCATATGTTTGTAGTGAGACACTGGAATTTCGTTAATATTTCACCTGTTTTATTTTTATGACAGGTTACAGTGAAAGAACAGCAGGAGTGGAAGATTCCTCCCTGCATATCAAACTGGAAGAACGCCAAGGTAAGCATTGCGTTGTTATTAAGTTATCAATAAGTTATCAAAAGCTGCTTGTTCATTGCCACACGTACATTTAAGATTTTTAAAGTACAGCTGAATTCCTCATGTCCATACCCATGTTCGATTCACTACCTTCAAATTTCAAAAGAAATTTATAGGACCTAAAGAGAATATACGTGAAATATTTATTAAACATTCAGTACCACGCCCGTGTTCTTGACCCAACTCGAAAGTTATTATTCAGAATTGATCCTATCAAAACCAACCTGCTTCTAAAGTGGAATGATACTAGGTAAAATCCACTTACATACGAAGTATGTAGTGGTATTTTTAAACATAGCCTATCAGCTCATAGAAATAGGAAATAATAAACAGAAATATTAGTAATCAGTGTGAGATGTCGCATATATAAATAAGTAAAAACTTACACATATAGACTATAGCATGAATATTGCACTTCAGTATTGCAAGTTTCAGTAATCTCAGTCCCTACAAATACTTTAATAACGGTTAAGGCATGTGTAAATCTTGAACCAAGAATCAGCGTCGCCCTTCCGTCAAAGCTATATCCTTCAGTGCTCTAAGAAATGCAGCTGTGTTCAGTTTGATTCACGTAATTGAAATACTTTTTGCCACGTAGGGTTACACGGTGCCGCTAGACAAACGGTTGGCTGCAGATGGCCGCGGACTACAAGGTGTTCATATCAACGAGAACTTCGCCAAACTTGCTGAGGCGCTTTATATTGCCGACAGAAAGGTAAGTCATACCTTCTGCTTGGGTTGCTTTGGGGCAGCGGACGACTTTTTTTTTTCGTAATGTATTTAATTTATATAGAGAGAAGAAAATACACCGATAAATCTTTGCAACGTCACCATATTCAAGTGAATGTTACTGCAATTTAAGATAATATCGAATAAAACCATCTTATGCCATATGGCTTGACTAAACAATATGTGTCTATTCAGGTATCAAAATTTCTAATTTTATTTGTACATGCACATCAATTTTTTAAATTCATATTAATATTGATTAATGGGAATATTTCCATAACTAATTAAACATCAATAATGCTTATATAGAATAGAAATGGGAATATAAACGCTCCCCGCTAGTAAAGGGTTCAAATATCTTAAAGGGAGTACCTCTCCTTGAAAATATATGGTTCCCCTTGTTAACACCAGGAGGCGCCACTGCATATTTTGGGACTGCATTGATTGCTCCCGAAAACATCCAAGACAGCATATTATTACAGTAATATCCATAATGGTTTTTAGGGAAGATGACCACGATGAGACTGAATTCCCATTGTAATAACTTCAAATTCATGATACATTGATTGTAATATGAGGTAAAGAGCAGTTTGGACAATATGAATGAAGTATGTATGAATGTATATTTATAAATATTGTTGGAATTCTACAGGCCCGCGAAGCTGTGGAGACGAGAGCCAAGCTAGAGAAACAGATGGCGCAGAAGGACAAAGAGAAGCGAGAAGAGAGTCTGCGTCTACTCGCACAGAAAGCCCGCGAGGAACGCGCTGGTATCGGCGTCCGACGAGATGGTAAATCTGATAGCAGCCACCCAAAATTTCCTTCATAGTTCACTAACATGTAACTCATTTATCTAAGGAGTACCGCAAATATGCGTTGATGAAAAGAGTTAATGAATTTCCCAGCCATCCCGGTGTTTTTTTCTATCCCACAATGCATGATCGCTTGCAGGATATTTATATTGATTTTTTCCCTTTTTTTATTGATATTAGATTGGGTTCTTTGAAACATTTCCAAAAAATTAAACATGTAGATTTTGTTCGTCCTGACGTTAAACAGCTGCCCTGCCAATTTTTAGATAAGTGATATATATTTTTTAAACTTAAAAAAAGAGAGATTCAATGTGCACCGCAGTTAGAGTGTAATAATTGCGCATCATACTATATGCAATATGACTACAGATCTTTTGATGGTATCTGCTTTAAATACTACTTCGTCTCGTATTCTCTATTGATTCACAATACCACCTTTCTGTGTTTAGCCTTCCTACCTAATATTTTGAAGGACAGCCAATCGCCGTCAGACTAACGGGAATTATTGTGTAGTCTGATACCGGATATCGAGAATCACCTTTTGCGATTAACACCATCAGGCAGCTGGCTGTTCCCTACTAAATCTTTCTAATTATAGCCGAGTTTCCACCGCGATATTACCACGTTATATTTGAATTAACATTCTGCACAAATCTATGAAAGGAAATGAGGCCTGGGAAAATATACCTATGTTCTGACTAGTGTTTACTTTAATTAGACGTTTTACTATGGGATGTTTTATATAGTTTGAGTATTTAATTTTTGTGATAGACAAAGACGAGGACCTGAAGGAGCGTGACGACCTGCGTCGCGAGCGCCGCCAGGAGAGACAGCGGGACCGCAACTTGGCGCGAGCTGCTCCAGACAAAAGGTAATCTACTTGCCAAATAAAGAGGAAAAATTCTCAGGCTCACCTAGAATGTGCTCCAGTAGTTGTTGTCGACAGGAGCGTGGTGCTAGAGGTTTTACACTGGACTGGAGGTTGGATGCTCTAGGTTTCGAATCTCGGCTGTACTACTGTTTCAGTACTAAAACCCATTATGCTATGAATGAGATGAGTATTGATTACTGATTCAGTAATTATTTTTTGAACAAAATAACACATTCCAGCAGAAGCGTGTGTACTTCAGGGTCCGATCCCTGTACAATTTTGACGATGCATGCAGAACATGTAAAAGATAACTATGCTTCTAGACGCCATTTATTAAATTCAAATAATCTGGTAAGTTTAATCGTAATCGATAGATTTAATAGCAGTTATGAATGTCTGAATGGTATACACGGGAGATGGTAGTTTTCCTATTTTCCAAGGAAATGCTTGTTTTCATTTTCAGTTTACAAAATTCCTTCTCCATGTGTAAAACAAAGAATAGATTTGTCTTTATTCACACCAAAAACAGTGGTTCAAAACTCCCCACACCCAGCTCCATTCCATGGCCAATAACCATGTTTGTTCCATATTTTCTCTGAGGCTGTAAATGCCACATGAAAAATATTTCCTCTTTTTCTGGTGACCCCAACTGACATCTCTGTATATAAGGGATTACTTGTTAACAAAATAGAATCATATAGTACCTATTTTGTAATAGCATATATATCTTCCGCATAAGTAATGTCAGTTTCCACGTCTAAAATGTTATCCTCCCGATAAATGTATACCATGCAAAAAACATTATTGAATGGTATGAAAAGTTGTTTTTACCTTTGCTGTTCCCTTGGACTTTTAGATCTAGGGTGCAGCGGGACCGGGACCGTGACATTAGTGAGAAGATTGCCCTTGGCATGCCCAGTGCTGGAGGCGGCAATCAGGAAGTACAGTTTGACCAGCGACTCTTCAACCAGTCGCGGGTAAGTAGTGATAACACATGACCAATACAATGGGATAGTCTTCATTTGCATCGAAAAATGTTTACCAATTATATGTATCCATTAATGTGTATATACCGAAGAATATGGCGTTGGAGACATGGTGCAGATTGATATGGATACTTCAATTCCCATATTCATGCCAGCAATGAATTGAATTTATGAATAAGTTATCGGGGTAGTAACTCCGTTTTTCTTAACACAGGAAATAAGAAAAAAAAAAAAATTTAAGATTTATGAAACGTGGCTATAGTACTTCTGTCATCAACCGATGCTACCTTGAAAATGACAATTACTCATCGAATCCAAACCGTTGCTATGTAATCTCCAAGTAAGTGGTGTCATAAAGAACATCGGGCATAACAACCACCCTTCACAACAGTGACATCACACCATTGTGGGCGCTATCCGAAGCGATATTTAGACCAGATAGCGTGTATGCTAACCCATAGGATTTATGGTTAGAGGTTCTATCAGAAAATGACAGAGGGGAGTGGGGGGTCAAGGTTTCATCTGAATCAGACTCTTCAGGCATCTTAAAGTTTGGCTGTATCAAGGCATATGCCATTGTCACATTTAGGGAAAGTACTGAGACAGTAGATTCCTACACTTTATTAAAGTTTACTAAAGTCAAATAAATGGAGAAATAGCAACCCAAACAGGGAACCACTACTAATGTGGGCCCGGTTGGTGAGCTGCGTCCTGGGCCTGTGAAATACTTTCAACTGGCCTGCAAAGAGATGTTTCACTATTCTGGTAAAAAAAAAAAAAATTAAATTAATATTTAATGGATGATCTTCCGACCGTGTTATATTGTGAGGAAGAGGGGGATAGTTTTGCAGTTTATCCAAGTTGGAATTGCTATATTCATAAACCCCCAAATCTTGCAGTTCCAAGTGCATATCGCCACCTACACAATCATGGCATTATGATTTCATAAGTTCATCTCACCGTGATGTCGCCCTTCTTTTTACAGTGTACAACACACACAAACATCCTAAACAAATAATGCTTTGCTTTAATCAGTCCTAATTTCAGTCGACTCATTTCTTACTTTGGCCTGCTGTGAAATGAGAAAATTATACAACATTAAAAAAAAACAAAAAAAAACAACAACATTATAGTATATAATATCTGCAGATCTCTGGAAATATTGTCAATAGTCAGTCGTTATTCATGCATTAGTATTATGCTATTAATGAGTTGGTACCTTGCTCATGGCGTTATGTGACCAGTGCCGCGCTCCATGTTTTCTGTTCACCATGAGCTGCTCTCTTACAGGGAATGAGCAGTGGGTTCGGTGACGACGAGGCATACAACGTGTACGACAAACCATGGCGTGGTGACCGCGACATGGCTTCCTCCATCTACAGACCCTCCAAGAACATCGACAAGGACGTGTACGGGGATGACCTGGACAAACTCATCAAAGTCCCCAACAGGTGGGTCTCATCTTATATCATTAAGCATTTGGGGACGGGTCCCTTCCTCCAGGCTTGCAAGGAGGCCTTATTTTCATCTCGTTTCAGATAACTGTAAGGATATTCCTCAGCTGATTTTAAATTCTCTATGAAATATTGCACTTACATATTTTACATCAAGGATTCAATTGGTTCTCGCCGGTATATGGGCACATGTGACATGTGGCCATATACCGGCGAAAATGATGTAACAGTCATAATCACACGATGGATGGAGAATATTACATAAGCCGTAGGGTCAGTAATATGGTCGAATATCAGATATAATCCTTAGTGTGTATCGATGTAGAATAAAAATTACTTGTCACGATGTAACTCGCCCCTAAGTAGTTTTCAATATGGAGGTAAAGAGATATTATACACTAGGAAATGTGTGTCAAATGAACATAGTTTTTCAAGTCGCACCAAATATAATATTAAAATTTCCAGTTAAAATACATGTAGTAGGAAAATCTTGTTTGAGCAGCATGTTCTCTCATAAATGTTTATAATTCATCCGTTATTGATATCCTAAGAAATCCTCTTTAAGAAAATAAATACACGAGTGGCTGCATATACTCTGCAAAAACTCTGAGCGATAGCGACGAGTATTGTGTATCATCAACTACAAGGAGAATAGAGTCAAACAGATCAGAATCATGGTAATATTGTATTTATTACTCACCTTTCAACTAATTATCAGAAAAAAAATATTGTAAAGGATTAGAAATTCGACGTACGCTCTGTGCATTGTTTATATGAAACAATTCATATAGAACCCGCCAGATGGCAGAAGAAGCCGTCTTCTACTCAGTAGAAGTCTGCTCTCCGTATTCTACTCAGGAGCGATCTGTAGGCTCCATAGATTTAGCATAGAGACTGTATTAGGTGGGTAATAAACCTATATATACACCCTGATTTCTGTTATTACTGTATCTCTGTTAGAATTACAGAAATAGGAAGTGGAAGTATCCTCAAATTATATACTCCCCTTTTTGCACAGGTTCGTGCCTGACAAGCACTTTGAGGGCAGTGACCGCGCCGCCCGGCGGGAGGGGCCGGTAGAGTTCCGCCGTGACGAGGAGGAGGATTTGTTCGGTCTCAATAAGCTGCTCTCAGAGGCTAAGAAGGCGACCAAGCGCCCTGCGGAAGAGCCGCGCTCCAGCCGCGACTACGACAAAAACAAGAAGCGGAGAGAGTAGTAGCGCGTACGAGAAAAAGAGGGATGAGTGGATGTGAGCAACTAGATAAGGACCCAGAGGTGAAGCTGTGTGTGTATGGTGCAGTCGTGACAGACTCTGTACGAAATGTCAAATAGACATCAGTCATTTGTAATGAAAAAAAAAAGAAGAATATGCACGAATACAATTATTTCCAGATACATTCATAAATGATACAAATTATGTCATGAAGCCTTGTTCCGTGAGGTTTTACATGCTAGAGAAACGCAGTTGCCTATCAGAGGATGCCGTAGAGCCCCTGTAGGTGATGTGACCCTTGCAGTTGCTAAGACGCACAGCCCCATTAACTCCCCCCAAATTTGAGAGCCCGACGAGTATGAAATATGTGTATCTGTTCATACCAGCGGTGTGTCTTTTTTTATATTTTATGTTAATGATGTGAATTAAAACTCTTGAAAATTTTAGATCGTATGGCCTGAAATGTAGCTTTGTCTAGCGAGATGCAGTAAAATGTGGGGTTCGTTGACACAATACTGAATGATAATGAGAGCGAGGCGTGTTATAGCGGGAAATATATGTAGAAAATGGTCAATTCAAAGGACGATTATCGATTTCCTGTCAGCTAACCTATTTTTTCAGTCAGAATAATGTATAACTGGATAATTGATGACTCCTGCTAACCAGCTTTCAGGGTTATATCAAGTGTCACGTAGAATGCGATATGGCCTTAATAGACAAGACATACAAGTCACTGGAATCTAAGTTGATCGTCAACTATTTGAGTCCTACCGTTAAATACCTTTTGACATAAGTGGAGCTAATGTATTTATTACATATTTGGGTCTATAATGGTACTTTTTACTTTGTGACTTCTTAAGAATCCTAACTTCAGTTCCACATATACTTGTCATGGACTACACTATCACACCAGGTTCGCATGATGTCCTTGATGAAGAATCCTTAGCGGGGTTAATCTACTTGGTGCAGTCTGCGTCTCATGCAAACCTCAATGAAAGGCATTGCCTGAAATTCTGTCCAAGTATTTTATTCTCACATACCGATTGAGAAAGATCAACCGGTCGAATCTGCCAGAAGTATATACATCTATCACAAGCTGTCAAGGTTGTAATGTATTTTATTACCATCATCGTGATGTTTTATTCACCCAACTTTTTCGCCTCAGATTGCCTCGTCAGAAACTCTCAAAATATAATCTGACATGGTTCTGGAATTATCAGTATAAGGAACTATTCTGTGACACTGGAATTGATGGTCAGTGACTGAGCAATATACAGTTCATAAGCTGGAATCTTCATCTTCCTGAATGAAACCTCAAAGAATTCATGTTTTTATCTTGATCTTAAAGGGAAGCCATTCACGTTATCTCGCCTACGAAGATACCGTTATTTGTAGAAAAATATAATAGAACGAAAAATTGTGAATTCATCAAACCTCTGTACCTGTAATAGTTCTATTTTTCTTACAGATAATCACATTGCATATTAAGGAAGTGTATCAAAATAAATGTTCTTTTCGTAGATAAATGTAACATTTTAATCTCAATAAATAGTTTGTAACGTACGCTGTTGAATTTCTTATTAACATGACAGTGTAGAGAACTGCGACCGTCATGGTAAAATCATCTTAATCCAAAGTCCCATTTATTAATGTGCCTTTTAAAGATATCCCTCAACTTTTTATGGTATTCGGTCCATGAACTGACAACGTTTAGATACAACCAAGCAAGTAATTTATATTGTCGAATTGACTAATCGCTGCGTAATGAGTTTTATTACAGTGGGAGTTTAATGCAAGGATTTCCGTTTTATTTTTAAGCTATATCAAAATACTCCATGAAATGTCTTTAAATTCAGCATTTTATGTTAAACTGATTAATGATAAGAGGGAAACTCTTCCAGTGTGAAATGAAGTCAACATTACAAGGTAAGGATCGGAAGAATTGCTTCACAATGCTTTAAATATGAGTAAATCAACCCAACTCTGAAGCATACATACATTTGGTTATGTATACATGAACAACCTATCGAATAACCTACCAGACTGAGTTCGTAACAACGAAAAGTAAATCAATTTGATGAAATAACAAAAGGAAACCTAAGAGCTTCAATTCCTCAAGGAAAGTAGTGTCAAGTATTTTACTTTCCATGTGTAGAAAATAAAAACTTTATATTCACTCCCTTTCACGGATATGTATAATCATCTCACGAAACCTGAACTGTAGACCAATGTTAAATGATTTACTATGTTTATTATTCATGTTACTATATACAATTTTTATTTGCAGGTGGACGGTTGGTCTTAGGTTATGGCTATAGCCTACTGTAGTACACATGCTTGTAAAGTCATTAGGTGACCTGACCATATTTTTGGTTTTTATAGCTCACTAAGTACAGATAGGAATATGATTTCTGTTTTGCAATGAAGGTTCTATGGTGTTACAATGCCTTACAGTTTTTAAAATTTAGTATTTTTGAATGGATTTGAAAAAAAAGTGAATTCAGTTTGGGGGGGGGGGGGGACTTTGGTAGTCACAGGTCCATTTTTAAGAACTCCTTTATGGACATATTTCTACCCCTTAAACTGGTTGAATCATAATATGATATGCCTCATTTGAAAGAGAATAAAAAACAGTAGGTGCTAGGAATTGGAATATTTGCTTAGATATTCAAGTATTTGTTAAAAGTGAGGGGGATTTTGGGTGAAATTGGCATACTCAAACAGATGCTTACTCAATATTGATTTATACAGGGTTGCCAGTTTGTAGGATTTTGCCTACATGTAGGATTTTTATTTAAGTCTAAAAGAGATGAAAATTTCAAGAAATTGTATGTTTTGAGAACAATATAGACTCCAGTTTTCCTACAATTTAAATCTTAGATAAACTTGTTCTGTAAACTTTCAGAATTCTGAATTCAGCTACCCAGCATACTCAGTTAGTGGCCCTATGGATCCCATTGCTGCAATCTAGAGCTGTAGGATGGTAGAATTCCTGTGGGAAATGCTCCTCCTGACAAGGGCAAACTAAAATACTGACATCTGATTGGCTTAGAATATGTCATGTGAGAATAGAGTTATTAAAGCATTACCAAGTCTAAAAGAAAATATGAAAGGAATGCCTAATGAATTTTTAAAGATATTTTGCAGAATATAGAACTGCTATTGTGTGGTAATCTTTCTTAAATGATTTTCTATGAACAGTACCCCATTTAGTGCAGAACTACTCATATACCCACTCTGATAGCAGATATCTAGATATCCAGAGGAGGTGTGAAGCGTAGCGCCCCCTATCGTTTTGGCATGGTCTCAAATGACAGCTGAATGCGGATTCCTATGCTAAAATAGGCTAACTGGTAACAGCTATTACATACAAACTGTTAGAGCTCTATCCAAAATCTGTTCAAATATTGATAGAGTGAAATCTAATGTACTCCAAACCACAATAGAGCTCAATAGAGCTCCATGTTTTGTGCCTGTTTTGTGTCGTGGAATACAACCTTTTTTTTCACAAATTCCAATGTTCAACCTACGACAGGAAACCTTAGCCATAGCACAGGTATATGACATGTGTATCACTGAATAGGCCCATGTCTTAGGTTTCTAACAATGTTTTGTTTATCAAAATCGGCCTATTATCCATGACACAAGAGCTATTTGCATTTTGCATGTTTTGGTGTGGGCTCTTCTCAGAGCTCCTTCCCTCTTGCTGGCATGTTTGAAAGTGGCACTGTGAGGCAGCCGCGATCGTATATATGACCCAAGTCACTATAGGGGGCGCTGCGCTTCACACCTCCTCTGCTAGATATCCTATACTGTTAGTCCATGCTCATGGATCTGCTAGGAGAGTGATGGGGATTCCCCATACACCATGTGCGTTTTAGATGGTACATAGACTGGCCTCAGTCCCCATGTAGGATTTTTTCCTGACCTCAACTGGCATCCTTGTTTATAGTGAGCATTAGTGTAACATTTACCATCTCCATAAGTGGCACTGACAGTTGCTTACACTCTAGGAAGTGTCATTATTTAGGTGAAATGTAAATTTGATGTGCTATTCATGTATTTTTGCCAAATCTCATAATAGGTGGGGGGGGGGGGGGGGGAGGCATGAGGTGTATGAGAGGATGGTTTATTCAGCATATTTACACATGAACAGAAGTCAAATTGGTTCATAATTTTGTTGTAGGAATCAGTCAAGACCTAGTTAAATGATATTGTTTTGCAAAATCATTTGTAATGTCATTTACCACCAGATATTGGCTTGACCTACTTTATTGGTGCACATGGAAACAAAGTTGTGTCCCCCACATGGCTAGGGAGCATGCAGACAGACTGTTGGAACGACTGTTGCAAGACTGTTGGAAGACCTGAAAGACTGTTTCAAGACTTGTAAGACTTTTGTGAGACTGTAGCAAGACTGTTGTAAAGCTGATACAAAACTGTTGCAAGACTGTTGCATGACTGATACAAGACCGTTGCAAGACTGTTGTAAGACTGATACAAGACTGTTGCAATAATTCCGTAAGACTGTTACAAGACTGTTGCAAGACTGTTGTAAGACTGATACAGGACTGTTGTAAGACTGATACAAGACTTGCAATATTGTTGTAAGATTGTTGCAAGACTGTTGTAAGACTGGTGCGAGACTTGTGAGACTGTTGTGAGACTGTTGCAAGACTGTTGTAAGGCTGATACAAAACTGTTGCAAGATTGTCATAAAACTGTTGCAAGACTGTTGTAAGACTGTTGTATGGCTGATACAAGACTGTTGCAAGACGGTTGCAAATCTGTTGTATGGATGATACAAGACTGTTTTAAGACTGTTGTAAGACTTGCAAGACTGTTGTAAGACTGCAATAAGACTGTTGCAAGACTTGTAATGACTGTTGCAAGACTGTTTTTAGATTGTTGTAAGACTGACATAAGACTGTTGTAAGACTGCAGAAAGACTGTTTGTATGGCTAATATGAGACTGTGGTAAGATTGTTGTAAGGCTGATACAAGATTGTTGCAAGACTGTTGCAAGACTTTTGTAAGACTGATACAAGACTGTTTTAAGACTGATACAAGACTTGTGAGACTGTTGTAAGGCTGATATAATATGCTATGATATGGGGTGTTAATAGATTTAATATTACATTTATCCTGTTTGGACTGAGTTATATTAGTTATATTTTTTTGACTTCTTCAACCATTTATACATAACTTTGTGCAACTTTGTTAACTATTTTGACATGAATTTAAAAAAAGAAGTCATTTCAGTAGGGCGGAGGACTTTTTTAGTCAGAGGTCCATTTTGAAGAACTCCTTGGCAGGGTCTGGTCTCTCCCTTGATTAGTAATTAATCATTAGCAGAGCTTGTATTGAGTTGTAAACGCGTCCACCTGCTAATTTGGCCTTTAAAGGCCAATATTTCTTTTTCAAAATGCACACTTAGCTCTTGTTAAGCCCGATAATGGCGCCAAAGTTCACCAGATGACAATAGCACCAACAGCCCAGCCGATTCTGCCCGGTGACGGGGTTTTGGAGGCATTGGGGAGTTTGGGCCGGCTATTGCCGCCGAATACCAATATGTGACCACAAAGCGCCCGGCCGGGCCCTGCGCTGCTTTGGTGGGATAGCCGCTTAAGTGGGTGTTCCACCAACTAAGCCTTTAACAGGTGGCCAGGCTGGCCAGTCAAGCCAGTCCCAGCCAGAGAATGTGCAAAAGTCTATGAATTGTCCATGTTGTTCCACCATCCCACCTAATTCTAGCTGGTCGTTGACCACAAGGTGCACACACACTGCCCAGTGGGATCCCAGTGAGCGGTTCTACCAAGCAGACAGGGCACTGAGCATGCAGGGGCAATGCTATTGTCATCTGGTGAACTTTGGCGCCATTATCGGGCTTCGCTAGTTTCACATTCATTCAATGGAGGGCGCCTCAAACATGGCTCCATAGACTCTGCCACTCAGGCTGCGCAAAATCCGGTGATGCAGTGTTGGCAGTGAGCAGTCAATGTGGTTGTTAGCAAAGCGTTTAGTCATGGCATGACCCAAACTGCATAATTTCACTTAGTTTGGTGTCAGGCCAGTCTGACTAGAAAAGCTCATGGACGCATACCATCAAATATCTGCTGAATCCTACTGCCAACAGAAAAACTGAAGTAAATAAAGCACACTCTGATGCCAAAATATTGCCCAGAGTACCCAAACTGTTTGATATTTAGGTTAGCATATTGTTAGTGTCAACCATCCATGTCTGATGCGGTATTGGCAGCGCACTGTTAACACTGATGCCGGCAAAGCCTGTGGCCATGCCGGCTGCCTGGCCACCCAACACTAAATATCTATTCAAATATACTTTGGCCAGTGATGCTTTGCAGATGGCTTTATACAATTTAACACTCAAAATAGCCGGCTGGCCCGGTTGGAACATGGGAACACTGGAAAAATGGCTTGTAGGCCAGGCTGGCTGTCAGTGGCCCACAACAAGACAGCCGACGACTGGGTTTTTGACACACGGCAAGGAGCTGACTGGGCAGACGTTATGAGCTGTTCCACTGTGCAAATTATGTGCACCAACGTACAAAATGGGCTGGTGGTGTCAACAAGGGCGTTGGTCATGGCTAATTCCGCGGCCAACACCTGCTTTAGCACACAATCAATTAAGTCCGCCTTGGCCATGGCAACAATGCCTTGTCTGTTGTCTGTGTGGTTAATCCTGTGTAATAGAGTGGCTCATTGTTGTAACTGTCTGGTCCATAAATGTATACTATAAACGATGAATGGGGATACTCTGGAATACTTTCCCATCAGCTTTTATAACGTGTCCCTCCAAGGTGTTCCCTTAAGTTAAGTAGCATTTCATATCAAAAGAACTGCCCCTCTACGCAGGGTCATCCCTTACATGGGGTGTCCTCTTAATTGCGGTTAAAATCTCGCACCCAATCTCATCCACCCAACCCACCCCCCAACTCGCCTGCCTATACTGCACACCCATCTTGCTCACCCAACTCACCAACCCATCTTGCCTAGCCACCTTGCCTGCCCAACTTGCCCGCCCTTTTTTTCTGCCTGCCCAACTTACCCACCCAACTCACCCACCCAACTCAACTTGCCCATATCATCCGCCCAACTTGCCATCCCCCCTCCCTTCTGCATGACCATCTTGCTTGCCCAACTCACCCGCCCAACCTGCATCTCCAACTTACCTGCCCACTCTACACACCCATCTTGCTCATCCAAGTGACCCTCCCATATTGCCTGCCCATCTTGCCCACCAAATGTGCATGCCCAACTTGCTTCCCCAACTTGCTTGCCCATCCAATAATCCACCTTAACCCCTTACTTCCCCAACCTGGTAAATGGTTATCTAACCTGTGTTGCAAGCACATGATGCACATTCATGATTTCCATCAGTAGCTAGCTATTAGTATGTTGAATCCGCATAGTGTCTCACCTCTTTCATGATGATCTAGACAGCATGGACTGTCATCTTCCTTCTAAGTGAGGTGCAAACCCGGTGCAGGAATACAACATAACAAGGGTTTATGTAATTGAACAAAGATGAGGATGACAATGATAAGACATTTGGGTAGCTGTTCTGCCTTCTAAAGTTAGAAGTTGCTATGGCACAGAAAAAGTAAATACTATTCATGCAGGTAAGACATAGAGTTGGAATTTTCCGATTATCAATCAATGATGCTATGAAGAGATCATACATGCTGGGTGTTGGACCCCATGATGTTTATCACCCCTTCCTATGGGAATCTTGAATTTACACCTGAGGTAAACACGGTTGCGTTCAGAAAGGGCTTGTCGCGATATGTGCGCGTGTTGAATATGATAAAAAGTATCGTTCCGTGACAACCTCGCCTACCCTGTCTATTATAAACATTTAGGAAGGGCCCGAGTCTGGGTGTGCTAATACCTGTAGAGGGCGTAATTACACAGCCATCACGGGACCGTGACGACTAGAGCTGTATATTGACTTCTGCATTTTACCTTAATGCATGAAAGATGCACCTACACTCCCAAATGATTATTTTACGTAAATATCTTCGAGTCATTTTCTGGGATGGGATGGAAATCTCATCCTATGACTAACACTGGATCTTTACACTAAACAATCCTGTCCTGTTATAAAAACAACAAAATTGTGTACTGGATTCATTGCTGACTCGACAGTATTGCCTTCGACAGTGGTGAATTTTAGGCAGATCTGGGCCTGGGATATATCAATTTAAGTATGACTCGATCCCCACCTTGTGTTGGCGAACAAGGAAATGTCATGGAAAATCCTTTGGGCTTTTAAACCGTGATTAGGGCAAGGTGTGTGGCATAGTAATGTGCATTGCTTCCATGAACGCCACCAGTGATTTTCCCTTTCAGTCCGACCCAGTTTTCAATACAACTTGCCAATGGACGGCTTCTCCCTCATTCCACACCAAGAGTTCACTCTTATCCGACATCTTAGCACTTAGAATTATAAAAATAATTGTCAGGGGAAACTTGTTATTACCCAAAAGCATTTTAATAATCACTGGAGACATCTTCCGTCTCCTCCGTAGTAACGCCTAGATGTATCTTTCATCTTCAACCCCGTTCTCATTGAGGATGCTCATGGACTTCCAAACCTCTGCCATGCTATATAGGACTAAATACACAACCATTTAACTTGCATATCAGAGCGAGGTAGAATGTAAGATGAAATGGGATAATAGGGAAATAATGTGAGATTGAAGTGAACTGATATCAACATCAGACGTCTCACACCCCTATATCATCTAAATGTATGCTCCTGACCCCTATGAGGAAGAAATTCGGCCATGTACATAATCCTTATCACCACGGTATTCTATCGATCTATCGGTATCCCCCTAAGGCCTGACGTCCAGCTACTACGATAGAAATTTAGACCTACCGATATGGCACCGATACAAAAAGCGAATATCGGAGTCATATCGGGAAGGTGCAAAATCGTAGACATATGTCTAGACATGCCAATCCACCACGCATTGTATGAGGTTTTTATCGGTGTCTAATCGCAGAAGCGTGGTCAACTGCCCCGATATTAGGTGACCTTCGGACGCGATTTTGATTTTTCATCGGTAGGTGCATCGTAGAACATATCGGAGCCATATCGCAGTAGGTGGACGCCAGGCCTAACACCACTGTCACATGTCTAATAAAGACATGTAATTATCCATATTTCTGGAGAGGTTCTTCTTTTCAAATTCTAGTTCCCATGAAATAGAAACATAATCACGATGGACACGATTAAAGACTATTTTAGTGAACTTTTCTGAACCATATGAAAAATTCTGATTGATTAACATCCCAAGTATATACCTATATTATTATGCCCATTCTATTGATGCACAAATTTGGAGTCATAAGTGAAAGGTAATATGTCTCCTGGACGTAATTAGATAAAACGTGGCTACTGATTTCGTAGGGATGGAGTTTTAGGTCTTTTGTATCACATAAAAAACGTTCCTTCGCCTCCGGACCGCTTGGCAGACACGTTGCCGTGTGTATGGACTTGTAAATCAACAAATTGCTACGTGCAGTGACCACATTTAAATATCGTAATCCTATTGGTTAATAAGCACCACACCCACCTTAATGGCTCAGTCACACCGGGGTTACGGAAGCCTACCGGAAAGAAACGGAAGAAAAAAATGGTCATCCGTTGACGTCCGCTTTCTTACGCAACTCCTTCGTTAGACCTCCGTATCGCTCCGTTCGCATCCGTACACATCCGCAGGGGTCCGGAAGACGTCCGTCAAAGTTTTCAACATGTTGAAAACTTTGAACGGAGAGGTTACGGAAGAAGACTGATACATTTTCCGTTACTCTTCCGTTACTCTTCCGTTTTCTTCCGTTTCTTTCCGTTTCTTTCCGTTTTCTTTCCTTTTTCTTCCGTTTCTCTTCCGTTGCTCTTCCGTTTCTCAGCTGTGGTTTTTTTTCCTAACGGACACGTTACGGATGTATACGGATGGCAACGTATGTCAACGGAAGCCTAACGGATGCTTACGGAAGCAATGCGGATGTATAACGGAAGAGAAACGTAAGACTTGGGGATACAAACGTAAGAGTTGCGGATACATACGGATATAAACGGAGAAAAACGGCAGAATAACGGTAAGGGAACGGAGGTATTTCTTGGGGTACGGTTGCGTTACGGAAGCATTACGGAAACCTTTTTCACTATATATACGGTACAATTTCTGATAGATCCTCATTCTCCTTCTGCACATGAGACCGTGAACATCTACCTTGCAGCCCACATCATGGAAGAGGATACTCTGGAAGACATTATGGCTTCTGCTGCAGTGCTGGAAGCAGGTCTCAAGCTTGTACAAGCTGGTTTTGACTATATAGAAGTTGTGAAGAAGCTGAAGAAGAAACGACGACGGAAATGCTGGTCTAAGGCCTGGCTCGGTGTTGAGAGGCGACGGCAATTCGGATTATATGATCAGTTGATGCAGGAGCTACGACTGGAAGACAGCCCTGCCTTCATCAACTTCATGAGGATGCCGCCTGCTATGTTCGATGAAATTGTGAGACGTGTGGGGCCTCGTATCACCAAGGAAAGCACCAACTACAGGAAAGCACTAGAACCAGGGCTGAAAGTGGCCATCACACTGCGACACCTAGCATCTGGTGCCAAGTACTCGGATATGCGGTATGGTTGGCGTGTTCCTCACAACACCATATCCCTCTTTGTTCCAGAGGTGTGCCAGGCCATTGTAGATGAATTTCTTCCCGAAGTTATGCCCCCACCAACTACTAAGGAGTTCTGGTCCAACATCGCGGATGGCTTCTTGGAACGATGGAACCTGCCGCATGTCCTTGGTGCTTTGGATGGAAAGCACGTCTCCTGCAAATGTCCACCGCGATCTGGGTCTACATACTTCAATTACAAGAAGTTCTTCTCCATAGTTCTTCTAGCACTTGTGGACTCAGAGTACAAGTTTGTCTGGGCAGACATAGGTGGCCGTGGTGCAGCATCCGATGCACAGATTTGGAATGCGTCAGAACTGAAAATGTCCATCGACCAAGGTGAGATGGAGCTCCCGGACCCGGATCCACTGCCGAATGACACGGAGGATGTTCCATATTTCATTGTGGCAGATGATGCCTTCGGTCTAAGGACTTATCTACAGAAGCCTTTCAGCTTGAGAGGTCTGGATCGGGAACAACGTATATTCAACTACCGTCTCTCCCGTGCCCGTCGTGTGGTGGAAAATGCCTTTGGTATTCTGGCCAACAGGTTCCAGGTGCTGATGTCAACCATGGAGCATCGACCAGAAACCATCCGCCTAATCGTCACCACCTGCATGGTCCTTCACAATTTGATGCGGATACGCTACCCCCGAATACAGAACCATCTACTCGATGTGGAGGACGACGATAATAACATTATTCCTGGAGAGTGGAGACGTGGGCGGTGTATGGAAGACTGTATCACTGTTCAAGGTCACAACCGGGACAACCGTGACGGAAAGAAATTACGCAATCTCCTGAAACACTGGACAAACTCATCTGCTGGCATGGTCCCCTGGCAAGAGAAGATGATATGAAGAATGGTCCTCTTCAGGGCCAACACAACGGTCCTCTTCAGGGCCAACACAACGGTCCTTTTCAGGGCCAACACAATGGTCCTTTTCAGGACTCCCTTTATTTACAAAGGTTTTGGTCGAATCTGAGGCTTCTTAATTTTTTTTTTTCCGATATTCTTTTTTTCTTTCCTTTTACTATTACTTTCCATGGTATTACTGTTGTGTCTGGCATTACTATTTTCTCTATCTTCTTCTAGAAATGTATTTCTTCCAATTATTACTATGTACTGAAATAAAGAGCCACACAGAAAATTTCATGTAAAACAAATTTATTCAGAAGGACAACAGGTGTATGCACTCTGAAAAACGGGAAAATCTACAAGGTAAAAACGTATATACATGTACAACAGTTCATGAGTTTCCTTTTGGTGCTGGTGAGCTTGCAAGCATATCTGTAGGACTTGTGTCCAGTCCACCAGGTGTGGGCAATGAGTAGCCTGAAAGATTCAGACTAGTGTTGAAGGGGGGCGGAGAGTTATCAAGTGTGAGCAGTGCTGAGTTTATCATGATGCTGGTGTTGCTGATGTCCTGTGATAGATTTTCTGAGGACTGTGTGTGCTGCAGTACCTCCTGTGTCTTCTTCTGTGTCTGCTGCGGCTTTGAGGAGAGAGACTGCTGCGGCTGTGAGGAGAGAGACTGCTGCGGCTGTGAGGAGAGAGACTGCTGTGACTGGGATGACAGAGACTGCTGTGACTGGGATGGAAGAGACTGCTGTGACTGGGATGGAAGAGACTGCTGTGACTGGGATGACAGAGACTGCTGCGATTGGGATGACGACTGCGACACAAGAGGTAGCTGCATGTACTTTGACATGTATGCCGGAGACTGGCTCCCCCACAGAGAGCCCTGCTGCATGGTGGGGGTGGTTTGTCTCCATTGATGCGGCATTGGCTGATAGTCATACTCGGGCACAGTCTGCAATTGATGGTACTGCGTCTGGTGTTGCGCCTGGTGTTGCGGCTGGTGTTGCGACTGGTGTTGTGGCTGGTATTGGGGCCGGTGTTGCGCCTGCTGTTGCGCCTGCTGTTCTCTCCTGCGTCTTTTCCAGTCTCTATTAAGTTTGATAAATAAATCCTCAAACTCGACGAATTCATCATCGGTTACTGTGCGGCATACCTCTTTAACCCAGTTGAGGAAAGCGTTTCGCTCACTGGGTTCCTCTCTTGTGGCAATGCGGGAAGACACTTGACTAATCTGCTCCCTCGCTTCTAGCAGAGTATTTCTAATTTCGGCCATGACCGGCTCAACAGATGCTGCTGTTTTTTGAGAGGTGGTGGGGGAGGGGGAGGCTGCAGCATTTACTCCCCCTATGTCATCCGGAGGGACTTGGTCTTCTCGTGCAATGCGCTCGGCTTCTCCCAAATCACCGCGTGCTTCAGCTAGCGCTTCTCTCACCTGTAATTATAAGAAGTGAACACCTATAAGTTAATTGCCTCAATCATTTGGCATCTATAATATTTATGCATAGTACAGTGGAACCCCATTTCCGGAACACCCCACTTCAAAATCGTGGAGTAATGTGCATTTATACAATTATCTATACAGTTCTATATAATTACTACGCGTCAACCTCTCATGGTTCAAGGCCACCTGTCCACAAAAGCATCGATTATTGTCTATTAAAATAGTAGCTGTCTTTTGGATGTTGTACTAGATTGCATGAAGCTAATGAAATACTCGATGACGGATGACACCATCGAGGTACTTAAACCGCTCCAGGACCCACTTCTCCCGGTACGTGAGGACCCGGGCACCCTGGCCGGACTTTGTTGAATGAAGTTTTGTGTTCCAATCTCGCAAGTCAATGTACCACACCTTGAGTTCTTGTACTGAAAAGAGAAAAGTGAAGGAGATATTAAGAAATATTGTCTATATTTCTTTCCAGGTGAGCAGGTTGGTGGGTACAAGTAGCTGCAGGGGGCTAGAATACCAATGGGATGTATGTATAAGGGTATAAAAATTGGATTAATTTTAAAAGATATCTTCCAATATTTTACAGAAAGTATTTTAAAGTTTTCTATATGGGTATATGAGACTATATAAAGATTAAAATATAATTGAAGAAAAATGCACACCCACCTTCAAGACCTATTTCTTCCGCTTTTTCTGCCCACAGTCTTTCCTTGAGAGGCCGGTTCTTGAAATCTTTGTTCTGAGGACACCACAGGCAGGGGTGAGCCTCCACCCATTCAATGATATCGGTCTCCCGCTGTTCATCTCCCAACCGTATGGTTTTCTGCCGATGCCCTTTTTTTTTCTTGTGTGTCTCTTCTTGAGGTGTACTTTGTGAGGCTGTGGAGGAGGAAGAGGATGTCCTCCGGCGCTGTAGGGGTGGAGGTTTTTCAGAGGAAGTAAGTGTGGCAGCAGCAGAAGCAGCTTCCTCATCTAGTTCATGTACTTCCACTTGTACTGTCTGTGTGTGAGGGGCAGCTGGGGGAGCTGGCCTGGACTGGGAGGGGCCAGGGGCTCTCCTCTTCACCTTTGATCTAGGCATGGTGCAGCACGTTGAGTGGTTGAAGTGTAGTAGTGTAGTAGTGTTCTCTTCGAAGTCCGAAAGTTGAAGTGTAGTAGTGTTCTCTTCGAAGTCCGAAAGTGGTCTGAACTCTGACCTGGGGTGCCTCTTTTTATATAGGAACTCCGCCCTCCGTTTTCTTCCGTTCCCTTCCGCAACTCTTCCGCAACCTTACGTTACTCTTCCGTAAATATCCGTTACTCTTCCGCAATTTTACGTTACTCCTCCGTTGGCGTCCATTGGCGTCCGTTACTCTTCCGTACGACTTGCAGCTGCTTCCGTTTTACATCCGTAATTGTCCGTTAGTCTTCCGCAACTCTTCCGCAACTCTTCCGTGTTTGTACGTTACTTGACCGTTTCTCTTCCGGTGCGTTGCATCGGGGGCCTCCTTCCGTTCAACTTTTGCCTACGGAGGCCACCGGATCACGCTCGAGACGTCCGTTTTCTTCCGTAACTCTTCCGTTTCCCGGTGTGACTGAGCCATTAGGCTCTGCAGGGCCTTGGAGATATGCTTTGTAATGTGTCAATTGGAAAAACAAATGATTATAACGTTAAATATCGGAATATGATAAAAACGATACAATTAAATGCACTAAAATCACAGAAATGAATGCAATAGTAATATATTGATTTACAAGTACCAAATGCATTAATTAATCAGGTTTTAATTTCTAATACGAAAGTAAGTGTTAGCATACAGAACGAACATAAATAAAACGTAATAGCATTTCATTCTGCAAGGCAACCATGTCGGATGCGGAGGTTGTTACTGAAATACCTGTAGAAAGGGTAGAAATTTACCCTAATATCGTCGATAACGATGTGGAAATCGTTGAGGAATTACCAAACGATACCGTAAGAACTCTGAAAGATTTGCGATCATACATTAAAAGTAAAAAAAGTGAGGAAACCAAAATAAAAACGGAACGACCAGTGATACATTCAAAGCAGTGAGGGAAGTTTGGCGTCGAAAAAAAAAGAGTTGAAAAGCCAAGATTAGGAAATCATCCTAGTAAGGTAGGTTAATTTTTTAAAATATATTAAAAATATATATAAAATATAATATAAAATTTAAAAGCTGAATATAGTAAAGCCCTACATGTTACTACACTACAGGCATTAAAGAAACGCCATTGTTGACAATTCGTAAATCAAATATTTCCCGCAAGATGGTGACTATAGCGTTTCTATCAATGATGTGGATTAGAGCGAGTTTAAATAGATATTAAGAAATATTAGTGAATATGTTGTAAAACGAATTTATAGTAGATGTTTCTTTGTACTTTTTTTTCAGTGCGATCCGTTAACTACGGAAGATGAAGAGAGAATTTGGGATTCCTGCGCTTTTTGTAGTAATACGCCAAGAGGACTGAGATCGGCGCTATGGTTTATCACCACGAAGTGCATGGGAATGTGTGGTAGACAGGAGAGCTGGCAATTGAAATGGGGCAATTTCCAAACAGAATGAGATTCAAATGGATTATTATTCGTTAGCTTTCGAGAAAGGCAGACAAAGACAAGACAAGGTGACAGTAGTTCCAGTAGAGCATTTACGCCTAAAATGTGGACTGTGCCAGATAAACCAGAGCGTTGCCAGGTAAATTTGTTATCGATTTACGAAAAGCATCGCCCCCCTTCAACTCTAAGTCTGGAAAGTCTGTTTCATTTGTGTATTAATCATAAACGCAGACAGGAATGTAATGTGTGGTACACAAAACAACCAATGGGGCATAACGAGTTGGGAAAGTTTATGTCAGAGGCTGCAAAACACGCTGGGATAATGAATAAAAAGCTAACAAATCATTCGGTAAGAAAAACCATGTGTACGAGCCATCCAGGGGTGCCCCCAAACCTAGTCGCGCAATTGTCTGGCCATCGAAACGTTCAAAGCCTCCAGCATTACACGACAGCTAGCATGAAACAACAACAAATGATGTATTCAGTATTAAACAAGGGGGTGGACATATATGAAGTGAAGTCAAACCCACCTGCCAAGGCTCCTGCGCTCCCAGAGCCAGCGACAGTAAATTAACTTGTTACTTTAATATGATGATTAAATTCCATATATAGTCTGTGTAAAATAATCCATGGGGCTTAATATTTGATGATTCCTATTTTTTTTTTATAAAGTAAAACACATTTTTCCTTGGATTCCTTTGATTTTTGATTAATCCGATTGGTATGAGTGCACTGGCATAAGTCAGCTTAATTGCGACTAGAAAGCCAGGTTCATAAGTTGAGACGACTGCAACTTGTATTGATTTCCTGTATATCCAATTGTAGAGGCTTTCACTGTCGCACTTTGATTCCAGGGGTGAGTTGATATGCCAAATCCAGTTCCAAAACGTAGAAAATTGTCAGCGACGATAACATCTGAGCCTGAGGTGAAGAAGCCTGCATTGTCAATTTCTGAAAATGTAAGTTGACAGAAGTGATCAGTAAATTTTAAAAATGTGAAGATGTCCATAAAAAAAGAAATATTATTATGATTATATATAAAGTAATGCATTTGATATTTTATCGTTTCAGTCTGTTGCGATTCCGGAAAGTTTTAGTCAAGATCTGGAGGAGGACGATTTCCTGGAATCCACAAACCAACACATACCGTCACAACTCCACGAAACTAAGACGATCTTGACAATGAACACACAAAATAAAACAAATCAAAGAGACTTAATACGGGGATTGTTCTCCAACGCTAACATTTCGGGTGGCAACTTCACTATAAACATCAATATCTAACTTATTAAGTACTGGGGCAAGGTTTTCTTTATCAATATTAAATAATTTTGGCTTTAATAGATATCAGTTGCGAAAAAAAGAAATGTTGATAAAAATGCATGTGTACATTTGGAGAGGATTCTTCTGATAGACTTTAATAAACGATCAAAATGTTGAAATAAAACAGCGTTGTCTTCACTAAATTTCCACAATTTTGTGATCTAGGAGTATAACTTGATCTAGTGTTAACATTAAATACAGTTAATTATGAATTAAAGAAGTGATTAAACTTAACTTAATATATGATGTTTTCAAATTGACCGTTGCTTGCAGGACAACTTAAAATCCAGGAGTTGATAACATGTTAGCTCCGATAAAGCTGCTAGCTGGTGCCACTATATGTATGCGTTTATCGTAACAGGAGGTGAAATGTATTTCTTGTTCTCCATTATAAATACTTGATATTTGCATATTTAAAAGTGATTGTATCTTGTCCTACACATTTGTTGGCTCGATATCTTATCATTATATAAAGATTGATCAACTGTAATGATTCAAATGCGTCTTTAAAGTCACGAATGGAGGAAGAACTGCTAGAATCCAAGATGACGTCCATGCTTGTGAATCACTCATGCGCTATGCTATCGTAAAACATCAGTCCACTCTTCTAACAAAGGTTTGGCAGGTTTCCTATAAGATAGCATTAAGTAGGCTGAAGATGAAGATTGAAAATCAATGAATCACTCTCCAAGCAGGTTCACTAACATGCGTTACTTCTAAATATATGATAGGAGATTTGTGACGTCACAAGTTCAAAAACGTAAACACGTACCACAGTGTATGGACTACTGGCAAGTGACAGCGTGTACATCGAGATGCCTGTAAATGTGATTTTCGCTAAATTTAAGGTAATAATTAGATAAATTTGGGTATATAGTAAATATAACATCCAACCATGCTTGTACAAGTCACAGAACTCGATGACAAGAAACGCCTCGTTCCGTACAAACCGTAAATTGTCATCTTGTTCTGTGACTTGTACAGCATGGTTAGGATGTTCTATATAAGTATGTGTATTTATCACATTCAGACACAGTATACCTGTTTTCGTATTATCATTATATACCTTAAAATATCCAATTTTTTACTTTGCTTCTGGGCGAGTTTTGGGATTTTGCCGCCAGACATGCCCCGTACTGCATACACATACAGTAAAACCCCTCGTCCGGGACACTCCGCTTAAGGGGACACCCCACTTAAGGGGACAATTTGCTCAGAACGGAAATTTTCCCCACTATTAAGAGTTTATTTTAACCCCGCTTAAAGGGACACCCCGCTTAAGGGGACACCCCGCTTTAGGGGACAGTTTTTCGGTACAGAAATGCCTAAAAACCCCGCTAAGTTTGGAAGGATATCATATCAAAAACACTGAAAATCCAAGTTTATGGTGCTCATTTGTACGGGACAGACAGAACAATAGACTGAGCATTCCCGTGAGGGCCTGGGCGGCCAGAGTGTGTTTTTTCATGGTAGTAACCACATCTCTAGCGGCTCTGGGCGGGTCACAGTGAGTGGATATTAGTACCAGTGATTTTCGCGCCTGCTGAAGGTGCCAGATAAGAGGCCCGCTTACAGGTTAGCTGTGGGCGACACAGAGAGGGCTGGGGGCTTTGAAGGTGCGGTATTCAGTGAGCCGTCGCGGCTCTGGGCGGCTCACGATGAGTCCTTTTAGGGCTGCTGATTTCTCTCAGAAGTTTCTGGGGTGGGGGGTGGGGGGGGGGGGGGCATTGACCTGGGGTATTCAAAGGAGCGAATTTCACAAGGAAGGCATATCCACATTCAACCTCTATCATCTATATTTTATTTTTTTTGTATATTTATATTCATTTATATTATATAATTTATATTTATTTACTTAATTATGTGTTATTGATAAACATTTTAATCTAATAACCATCGTTTCCTTTATTTATGTAGGTATTCTCTATTGTATAACCATTGACAGACTGAAAACCCTGCTTAAGGGGACACCCCGCTTAAGGGGACACCCCGCTTAAGGGGACACCCCGCTTAAGGGGACACCCCTCTTAAGGGGACACCCCGCTTAAGGGGACACCCCGCTTAAGGGGACACTTGGCCCGGAATGGAGGGTGTCCCCTTAAGAGGGGTTTTACTGTACCCGTTCGTCACCCAAGTGTCGTACGGATATAAATACGGCATGGGTAGCAGTGGGCTGTATGTGTAGGATATACTACCACAGATATATAATAACATTAGGAAACGTCCTTGCTGTGGACAAAACGGTTCCTGTTAGAGGTCAGTCATCGATTTCATACTGCCTGACGTCATAGGCGAAAGGCAGTATGAAATTGACGACTGCCCAAGAAGAGGAACCGTTTCGTCCACAGTCAGGATGTTTGCTTATTATTATATGCCTTAAATTGACAAAAGAAACCGCCATTTTATAGGCACTTACATAACATTATCTATGTTGTTACCTTTGATCGATTATGGCGATACATTGTATGCATCGGCTTATGAGACTGACCTTATACACTTACAAACGCTGCAGAATCAGGCTCTGAGGACTATTTACAAGCTTCATCCGTTAACACCTCGATCTATATTGCATAGAACCGCACAACTTCCACTTCTTCAGGACAGACGTGATATCCATATCCTAGGATATATGTACAGGAAATTGGAGGAACCTAACATGTTATACATACCAGCTCGTCACACTAGGTTTACTGAGGGCCCTGTCTTCAAACAGACTATACCAAAACTAACTGCTTACAAAAAATCATTAAACTACCAAGGCCCTCAGCTGTGGAACTCACTATCTTATGAATCACGATGTATTGACTGTTATGCTGGCTTCAAGACTTTTCTGAAGAATCGACTGAAAGCCTCGATACCATAGACTGAGGCTAGTGGACCATTTACTCCCACGAAACTGTGATGGATAATCTTGCCATCTTTACTATTACCATGAAATGAAACTAAGAGACTTATGCTTAATCATATCAAACGCCAAATGAGAAATGGAGTACTGTTGATTGTACATATGTTATGAAAAATGCAAAATTTCACAAACTTGTAATACCTAAAGAAAGGATCTACTGTAACAAATCTGGTCGTGCATTAAAACCAGCTATTACTTAGCTGAGCATTGGCCAGCCTAAATAAAAGTTTGAAAAAAACTCCCCTTCGCGGCTCTGCCGCTCATTGTGTGATAAACCTTTTGAGGGACACTTTTTACCTCACCAATCTTCAAAAGTCGATTCTGAAGCTATTTATCGGAATATCAAGACAATTAGGGTGTCATATTAACGGGCTTGATGAGATCTATCACATGCATGTGAGTTACCAATGATTGGTTGAGAAAAAAAATAAGGGTTTGGTCAAGTGAATTTAAAGCCTAACTTTAGAAGCATTTTATGGTATGAAGATCATGTTGCACCTAAAAATAAATGGTTTCCACCAATTCTATGAATAAATATTGTCTAGAAAACGTCTAGTTTAGTTCATTTAGACAGCCTGCAGTATGGTTTATAGACCCTGCTAAAATAGTAACCTACAGGCCCTGGAGGGGTGGGGTGAGATTGGCTCTCACACCTCCCACCACTGCAGCACAGCTAAAGACTCACCACTTCAGGGTCACACCTGGCCCTACTGGAGGACTGACCACCAGGACTTCTCTGTGAAGTTTAAATACAGGGCTACAATAGCCTACAGGCAGGGGATTTCCTACACCCAGTTGGGCCATGCCCTTACTAGGCCTTTATAGTTTGAAGACATATAGAGTTAAACATGTGTGGTGTAATGTGTGAGAGTCTAGTTGACATCAAGCCTCACTCAACTCATGGTGGCAGCCACAGCTTTTTTGTCAGCCATATTGTTTTCCTCACTAAACTTCATTTTCCCTCCAAATCCTTTGTTTATTTAAATTCATAGAGGGTAATATGATATTCTTTTTCACTGTAATGAGATACATCTTTTCCTGTAAAAAAGTTTGAAATGTGTCAATTTTGACCGAAATGTGTATTTTGATGGGGGTAAAATTAGAAAAAAATCATATAATTTCAAATGTCTTTTAATTAATGATAACAATATACCTCATTTCAAGTTTAAAGGTCAGAGCACATACCATGATGTGACATACATATCCATTTTATTTTTTATATTCTATTGACACCAAATAAATCGTCCTGAAATTTCCCCATTGTCCCCAAATTTCACCATTGACCTTAAAATGACCTTGACCTTGATGAGGGTCAGGCTATAGGTCATTGGAACCATCCCTTAATGACCTTTCCTCTACTCTTATCTCAATTTCCTAGTGTCAATCTGGAGAATCTCAACAAATATCAACTCATTTACACAAATCAATAACTTTGACCATTTCTGGATGCTAATCCTGGGGGTCAAGCACCAAAGCTTGTGGAAGCACTTGTATTTTACCGATTCTGTTTAGGGGAAGGGTCTTTACACACCTGGAACTACATGGGAAGATTTCCAAGGGTCCATTTGCAAAACCCATCTAGGGGGCCAGAACCCCTGGAAGCACTTGGATCTTATGTAATATACAAGCTGGGGGAGAGAGGGTGCTTACCAGGGTAGAACAATGGATCTTGGAATATTACAAAGGGTCCAACAGCAAAGTCCATCCTCAGGGTCCATGGGGCAAAGCCCCCGGAGGCAATTGCATTTTACTGTACCCTGGATCTTGTCATCGGGAAGAGGCTTTATACACCTTAGACGACATCGGAAGATTGCCAGGGGTCCAATGGCAAAAATACATTATACAAAATGTCTGTTGGATTTTGTTTGAGGGTCCTGGATGGTTACTGGTCTGAGACTATTTGTGAAGATTGCAAGGGGTCCTGGGAAAAGTGTCTCTTTAGGGGTCCAGGGGGCATAGCCCCCTGATGAGCTTTTCTTTTTCGGGGACATAGCTGATTTGTTGAATGACATGCATATGGTAAAAGGGGTACATGCCACCTGTTACCCTCACCCTAGGTACGCCCCTTTTGAGCATTTTACATGGCTACCCTTGTATGCTTTCATGCACATAGTCGTGTTTATGATTCAAGACTATGTTCTACTCTTTTATCTCTTGGGTTTGGCTCTTGACATTGAGTTCTCGTCTCGTATCATCTTCTTCGAATTGAAGAGCAATTACTCTGAAGGTCTTTCATTTTGACGATTCTTCTCTATATTTTTTCTCCAATTTCTCAACTCTTTCTCATTACTCGATATCAGATCAGATTTCTCAATAATGTTCTTATGATCGTTCTTGATATTGGTCAGAGTAGCATACATTATGTAGTTATACAATACTTGAAGAATATATTCAGTCAGATCCGTTTAAAGTGCAATAACGCGGCCAAAGGCCCTTCTCTGAATAAAATCACCTCGTCAACATTTCATTAAAAAGGCCTCTGAAAATTAATATAGGCATCTGACCCCCCCCCCCGACCCCCCCCCCCCCCGCAAAAAAAGAGAGCGCGTTTATAGTCAGATGACGCGTGTTCTATAAGTTTTTTATGAGAAGCGAACTTTTGGACACTATCTTTGATTTCTGGGGACAATCGCACATAATCCGTACGGTGAGTCAGAGATAAAACCATTCCATGATCAGGCACCCGGCCATTATATATACACCAATAAGGATGGGCCATATGACACTTCGCCATATCCGGGTCCCATGCCCGGCTATCATGCTAATGGGGAAGAACTATATAAGGTGTGTGGCTGGAACCTTGTGATGCTGCTCATGCCGAAAATCTAGTCATATGAACGTGTGGTCATATATCCGCCATCTTCAGGTTCATATTTACAATAGCGCGGTAAATGTGTATCCGGAAAACAGACGTGAAGGATAGTTGCGTATGTGATGTTACAAAAATGCTATGCATGACACCTGGCAAACTGTAATCCCAACTATTCTATGTTTAACATTGCTGGACGCGTAAACCCAGAGTGAAGGAACGGGGGATCTGGACAGGTTTTAATTCTTACGAAATTTGAAAATGAAAAGGAGACGTGGGTGGGATTTTTAATACCTGCTAAATTACCAAAAACAGGGTTATTTAAGGCTGATGTTGTATAAACGTATCTCATCGACGTAAAAGTGGCATTTTTTGGTGCATCTTTTGATGGTCTTTCATTCCAACATAGGATTTTGTATAGCTCTGAGGAATATTTCCTTCCGAAAATCAACAAAAACAGTGTTTTTCCTGATTTTCACTTTTTTTTCAAAGTCTAGGAGGCACAATGTTGAGTCAATTGTTTTTATTAAATTGTTTAAAGCCTATGTCAAGAGAAGTGTACACAATATAGTTTTGAAAATTGGTAAAAGTTGAAAAAATATTAAAATGGTCAAAACTATCCAGGACCTTTACATTTTCCAACAGAGAGACCTATGGAGCATGTTGTCAGAGATCCCAATTTTGAGAGGATAATACTAATGAGATATTCAATGAGAAATTAATTTTCCTCTATTGTGAGATGTTGACCAAAATCCCTACTGTGATACCTGAAAGTTTCAATAAAATAGCATTATCCATTCTGATACAGTAAAACCCCTCTCAAGGGGACACCCTCCGTTCCGAGCCAAGTGTCCCCTTAAGCAGGGTGTCCCCTTAAGCGGGGTTTTCAGTCTGCCAATAGTTATACAATAGAGAATACCTACATAAATGAAGGAAACAAACACTGGTTATTAGGTTAAATGGGTTATTAATAACATATTCTAAGCAAATATATAGAAAATAAATATCAAATAAATATAAACAAATACACAAATTTAGAAAATAAATAGACAAGTAATACTATCAAGAAACGTCACGAAATTTCATACAATTGTTTATGGAGATTTATATGTGGGGTAGGATAAATGTATTTACAGCATCCAACACAGTTCAAAGAACAGTTTCACAGTCCCAGGAAGGCATCTCCTGGAGGTCCAGGAGGTCCACCTCATTGAAGCGGGTATCTGGGGGTGAGGTCCGCTGAGGTGTCGCACCTTCAAAGCCTCCTACCCGCCCTGAACCGCCCACCGCTAACCTGTAAGCGGGCCTCTTACCTGGCACCTTCAGCAGGCACGATAATCACTGGTACTAAAACTCACTGTGGCCTGCCCAGTGCCGCTAGAGATGTAGGGATTAACATTCAAACAACACACTCCGGCCGCCCGGGCCCGCCCGGGAATGCTTAGTCTATCGTTCTGGTTGCAACAATATCTGTCCCGTATACAAACGAGCAGCAAAAACACGGATTTTGTTATAATCTGGGATGTTTTTGATAAGATGTCCCCCCAAGGTGTCCCCTTAAGCGGGGTTTTGAAGCATTTCTGTACCGAAAAACTGTCCCCTAAAGCGGGGTGTCCCCTTAAGCGGGGTTAAAATAAACTCTTAATAGAGAAAGAAATTTCCGTTCCGAGCAAATTGTCCCCTAAAGCGGGGTGTCCCCTCAAGCGGGGTGGCCCCTAAAGCGGGGTGTCCCGGAGGAGGGGTTTTACTGTATTTAAACATTGTGATTCCATGATGATATTTTTTTCCAAAAAATGGAGTGTTGGACAACACACCTGTTAAAAGATGTATAGAAGAAATAATAATCATAATAGAATAACAAATACCCCTGTATATGTTAAGTATTCCTACCACTCATAAATAGCCAGTTTGCTTTTTTCCTAAATGATAAAATGTACTTCTTGTGGTTAAAAAAACTGAAAACGTGTTGTCCAACACCCCGGGGTGTTGGACAACATGCTCTAATATGTCATGATTTTGGGATTGTTTCTTATCAATAACTGAGTGGTTTGCTTTGAAAAACGAATATTTCTATCATTTCATTAAGAATATAAAGGATTATAGCCACAAATATTATTTTTCACATTGTCTTGAGTGATTTTATAAACGTGTTGTCCAACACCCCTCGTGTTGTCCGACACCCCTGTGTGGCCCAACACCCAAATATGGCTCAGAGCTTTTGTTTCATATCTAATATGTGATAGAGGTGTTTTGGATCAAATATAACATATGTCACCATATAATATTAGTTTTTCCCAAATTATGAGCTTTTATAACATTTCTTGAAATTTCATATATTTTAGGGGGTTGGACAATATTTTTCTGGATGGTACTTAGTAGGAGACTAATATAAGATATACAAAGAAATATTATTCCAAAATCATTTTTTGAGTGTCTGATCCCATGAAGGAAACGTAATTTAGCAGGTTTCAAAAATCCGACCCAGGTAACTTCAGGAAGAATCCCAGACATGGCTCATATACATACATACATACATACAAACATACATACATACATACATACATACATACATACATACATACATACATACATACATACATACATACATACATACATACATACATACATACATACATACATACATACATGTACATACATACATACATACATACATACATACATACATACATACATACATACATACATACAGACATACATACATACATACAGACATACATACAGACATACATACATACATATACATACATACACACAGACATATATATATGTATATATGTGGGTGGGCTAGTTGGGTGGACGATATGGGCGGGCGAGTTGGGTGGGAGAGTTGGGGCATATCGTTGAGGACAATTTATTAAATAAACTGATAAAACTTATTAAGTAATTTCAAGTAGTTGTTGAAGTATACATGTTTGCCAACCTCGTGTGGTAGGAAAACCTCGTCAGCGTTTTAGCGGTCATGTGACGCTGGGCCCATATTGGGATCGTCCACATATTAGTCACCAGAGAGAAGTGACTCATCCGGCTCATAGTAGCTGTTCAACGACTAGGACCTACATCGGGCTGAGTACAAAAGGAGAAAAGTACCCTAAAATGTCGCTCAAACGGCACACATTACCTCCTGGACGGAGTGGACACAGGGGGAGACGCGTTGAGGTTCTCATTAGACGGTTACACTTAATTAAGAATGGAGAAAGGTGAGTTTTGGTCCTTGGGTGTAAGCTTCTGACACTAACCGCCTACTGCTGCTACCAGTAATGCTACCGCCTCCACGCTCAACTATGTGTCATGCCTTTCCACGAAGACCGGATAACACCTCCCATTACCTGCTGGTCAACATGCCAGCGCAGGACAGTTCTGCCTCATCCCATCTCTCCACACAAAACACCCCAAACCCCACATAGCAGTGGTGTTTGATAAAATCCTGCGGTGGGCCATCATGGTTTGTTCATGCTTGTTACATAGGCACAAGGGGGAGATATAAGCGGCATAGTGTGGCTTTACTACTTGTCGGCGGCGATTGCGAAATTGAGGTGCGCCAGCGAACGTTGGGAAATCCCAGAGATACGTCATAATCATGGAGGGCGACCCACGCGTACGAGCAACAGGGTGCCTGTGTACACACACCTATTGTAACTGTATGCGTGCGTATCTGTGTAGTCTCCACACATGGAGACTCTTGACATATGCACTTGCATCGAGATAGGAGGAATTGGGCCACTATTTTAGCCACTGTTTGTATTTTGTAAATACAGGGCCACTGGTGTCCTGCTACTGGGAGTGGTTATGATTTGTCAAGAACGCGGCGGTTGGACTTTTAACCAGGAGGGAGAAAAAAAACATGGAATAGTGTCAACTATATCCTGTTCTATATTTACTTTGCTTGCTCTCCAAGCATACCGTTCGACACACTTCACATAGGATTGAATGTTCCAGTCCCACCTAGAGCTATCAATCTGTTTGGAGAGTGAAAACGTCACGATCATTGAACGTGAATGCTAAAAACGATGAAAATATGCTCCAACAGAAGACCCCCCCCACCGAGCCCGCAACTCCATCTACATCAATAGAGGGAGATCCCATAAAACCTAAGATTATTGCCACAAACATCAATAGGCCTTTTTCCACTGACCGGCGATGCGCCTTACTTGCTTGGTTACGCAATACATGCGGCCAAACCATCACATGGCAACGTATACTTTAGCATTGGATCACTTAGTGTATAAGTGTAATACGTTTATAATACCCTTGCACATTATTTCTATAGAAATAAAAGCGATTGCATCATATTCTATGGTATTCCAACTCCAATTTGATGTATCATACATGCATATCGCCCCAATGATACTATAGATATTCCTTAGATAGTACAGGGACACCTAAACTGGATATACACTAATACATTGGCAGGTCAAGCTATAATATGCTTATCTTTTTCCAAGTTAAAACCAAGACATTTATCAACTATGATGTTTAGACAGCTCAGACTTGTTAATACAATGCCAAAGATTGTTCCCGAATTCTAATCTGTCAAAAACAACACTGCTGCAATCACACCCACCGTTCACACTCTAGCTGTGAATGCTGTATATCTCTATATGAATACTGCCGGACTCGCGGTGTTTGTCCGAGCGGCCGCGTAACTAGACAGTGGACCGTTTGGTGGCGCTGAACGGCAACACCTGTATTGCTATACCATCAAAAAGAAGATATTAGAAGATATGGCGAAACCTATAAACATAATTACAATGGCTTTTAGTTTTAATAGACACGATAGTTGACTAAAATACCACTTACAGAACATTTTTATGGTCACCATATCGAAAAACTCTACTATCCCCGTGGGTGGGCCCAATTTTTTTCTGCTGAGGGGTCAATGTTTTCAGCTAAACAATAAGGAGGGCTTGCATATTTGTGTTTAATAACAAAAAACTAATTATAGTAATGAAATGCATTACTGCCCACATCTATATCATATGACAAGAAGTCAACTTAGTTGTCCTACTGAAGTGATGATTTACATATAAAATAACTATATTTATATCACTCCCTGAAGTTCAGTGTCTATAGGCAACAGTGGACAAACACCAGTAAATTCATCCCAGAATCAATGCAGTCTCATAAAAATGCCAGAACATCATTATTTGCATATTAATGCTACCCTACCATAAATAGTCAACATCATGCAAGGGAGCTTGATGACTGCTAACTGAGGACAGAAATCAAGAAAGTAGTTGCTACTGGATATTTGAGTGTGGACAATTTATGGTTTGTTTACAGTGTTAGCGAATAGATTTCAAGTGAAAACATAGATATTGGTCACCGTTTCCCAGTTAAAAGTTTGTTCTTATAGTTCTCCACTGTTATATGCTATACTGCATAAATTTGTGTTGTTCTAAGTGTAGGCCTATACAATGATAACCTTTTTATTGACTCCAAATTTATTGAACGTTCCTTAAGAAATCAGATGAAGCATTGCTGAGTGTCCTGAGGGAAGGGTTCTCCTGTAAGGGGTACCATGTGTGACGTCATCAGTAACTTACAGTCAATAACCAGTACCAAACAACTGATGCTTTGACAGGTTATTATCATCAATTTCTTCTCTAAATATGAATAGTTATCATATCTATAGGCTTCTTCTGTTGATATAACAATGGCATTTAGTGCAGGGACATTAGCAGAATCTTAAAACTAGAGAGCCTTGGAGCATCAACTCACACTGTCATTGTAGTAACCTACAGTAGTGCAACCTACTTCCACCAGTCAGCATTGCGGTTCATGCTATCACTCTTCATTGTACATTGTCATGTGCCTATACACATAGCATTATAACAACACTAAGTATCGGGTTGGAGATTTGAATTAAAAGCACACACCAGCCTTACCAAAAGTGGCATCAGGAAAGGTTTTATGTTGGAGTTTGAAACTTGACAGCGAAACTCACATAACCATTATGTGCCCAAAATAAATTTGAAATGGCTCCTGCAGCTTAAATAAGGTAAATATCTTAGTGTTTGTGAGGTACAGTAAAACTTCATTATAACAAACTTGGATATATCAAACCTAAGTTACATTGAAGTCATTCCTCTGATCTCTAGAACATTATTATAATGATGCTTTACTGTATACAGTTATAGGAAAACGGTATACCTGTGTTTGTAATCTTCTGATACCTGTATTCCTAGTTGTGTTATACCTTTTTTGGAACATCTGGCGAACACAGGTTCAGTATCAGAAGATTACTCCACAGGAATTCAGTTTTCTCATAATCCACCTACACCAAATGGAACTCCTCAAGGCAAGAGACAAAGGTCTTGTGAAAACCAATACACACTTAGCGATATTTCTCTTTGCGATATGGGTCTGTTGGCACAGGAGTGGCAAAAGTCCTTGCGACATTTGTCCATAAGGATGGGCAAAGGTCGCGGGGTGTAGAATACCATCAAATCGATACAATCACACTTTGCCAACCAAATCTATGGCGACCATATTCAAAAATAGAATAGAATACATTTTTATCATAACGAATGCTTAAGAATATATATATATACATATGTGTGTGTGCGTGTATTCTGACGCAATATTTCTTTTTGACAGACAATATAATTACATTTTAAAAAAGTATGATCATTGACAAAAAAACAAAATTTTCCCACTGACGAATCGCGGGCGCGGTATTACACAATCATACAACGTAGGGAGAGCTGTAAAAGTCAACTACCAATCAGTGCACCAGAGGTTGTCCATTTCAGCTTTGAGTTTGTCCTGCGGGGAATCACAGGTAAGAAAACCCGATATCTGTAAAAAGAATTGACCACTAAAACACTAATGGCAATTCTACCAACTTCTACCAACTTATCTTAAACTTGTATTTACCCGGATACGGCTATTTCACACAATTATGATATAGGATACCGCAAATTGCTAACCTGTTGCTCTAACGTCAAGTGGTTGCATTCAGTTACTCATGTCCCGGATTGTTTGGCTGGTAGATGGTCGTCATAGTGGGCTGGTCGCCTGAGAGGTCTACTATCAAACTGGGAGTCTCTAATTTATGATCTCATTTGCATAGAGACCATCTTCACTTCAGGCCTTACAACTCGTTTGAGTGTTGCACTACGGTCAATGCAGTATGTGTATTGAATAATGTTTTTGCATTTATATTTTGTTCCCATCAACACTTACCGGACACAGGAATTAGAAACTCACTTTCAGGAGGTTGTCAAGGTGTGATATGAAATAGATGAGTGTGTAATGACTTAAGCATAAAACCCGGATAACCAGTAGGATACATGTTTAAATTGCATACGCGATAGGAACACTTGCCAAACATGTACATAGTGTATCATATATATTTAGGTTATCTCAGAAATTGATACCAGACAATGGCCAAGACTGAAAGTATATGGAAAGTGCCAGGGAATCCCTTACAGCCATATTCAAATAGCCCAACAGCATTAAAAGTTATCATATTTGTACAGAACGGCCATTAGCAGGAATAACCTTTCATTGACATCCCAATTTTGAAAACCTCTCCCTTGTTATTGGAAATATGTTTTTACATATATAATTTTGGTACTATCAGGGCCTATTGCTCCATTGAATTTGAAGAGATCAATGCTACATTCTTTAGCTCAAATCGCCTTAAACCGATGTATAATGATTTAGTACGTAGGGGGGTCGTTGTTAATCTCCCTGTATTTGCCATGATAATAGCGTCCTACAATATTGTCGTGTCGTATTCATCTACTAACTTTTGATATAGCAATATGATACCTCCCATATACATATACATCAATTATATTCGTAAATCTTACACCACAGTAGAACCCCACATAACGGACACCCCGCGTAAGCGGACATCCCGCATTATCGGACAATTTTGCTTGGAACGGAAATTGTTCTTGCTATTAGGTGTTTACTTCCCCCGTTTAAACGACCACCCCGTGTAAGTGAACAGTTATTTCGGTACGAAAAACCATTTAACATCGTGTAAACGGCCACCTCAGAGTGACACCCTATCAAATATGGCTGGGTGGGGTAGAGACAATACTCTGAGTTATCTAAATTGTCGGATTATCAATGTGTATGTTTGGGTGTATGTGTGTATGTGTGGCAGATCGACTGGTGCTATGCGTAGGCTGCTGTAGGCGTCAGGTAGGCATGTGTGTGTCGGCGTGTGTGTCGGCATGTATGTCGGCAACGACTCGCCTTACCTATGCCACAGAGTAGCCTGTATATATAGCAATTTCATAATCAGTCTGATTGTTTCACCTACACTGCATAATCAGTGGAAACGTGAAAACCCCTTTAAGTTACCACCCCGCGGACACTTTCGCCCGGAATCTGCAAGAATATAGTCTCCCGTCTTTGGTTCAGATCACAGATAATATCGAGAAATACGGATATTCTTGCTAACTTCAGGTAGGCGTGGAAAGGGATGTTTTATCCCTTAGTTACTTTACACTTGTTTGTGTATGTCAAACAATGACGCCCACTATATCTGTGAGCGAAACGTGCTCAATTTTGCTGAGACATGATGCTTTTTCTTTTACCAAGGAATCGAATAAAAACAGCAACCATGGAACGTGTCGATATAATTTCTACCATGAAGAACAATGAAAAAATCAACAATAATGAAAAGTAGTTGCTTTAATTTCCACTGCGATCGAGTTTCTCTCAGACAATTGGATGTAAGGTGTTTGAGAGAAAAGTATCCCCATTCAGTTCGTGTCTTTCGGGTAACCATTTAACATGCTAAATGCTGATACACCATGGAAGATATATATTCGTCATGTACGCTCTGCCGCGTTGTAAAACCTCCTTACGCCCTTCCCAGTGTAAACACTGAGACATGTCACGTATATGCAGTTAGGCTTTTGAAATCCATGACATGGGACGAGCACTGAGTATCACGGGGTGAGTATGGAGTTAATATGGTAGTCCACCCTGTCCTGTTCGTGACAGGGTGTGGTCTGATATCCATAGATACATGACGCATCCCATTTATATTGACGTGAAAAGCCATCACATATCTGCAATCAGTACGTGATACTAGGGGCTCCTAGTCTTTTTAGTGTTCAATAATCATCATCACAATTCGCTAAGTTACGGAGTCGTGTGAGTATTCGCCATACATAGATCAATATACATACATGTATAGGACAATTATATATATGTCTGGGCTAAGCATATAGATCTCTCATTAGTTACAACATTAATCATAAGATAGATCTACTATAGAATTTACCAATTACATGATGACCACAACAATGCATGTGTTAAGGGAATATATAGATTTTTAGGTACTGCGCTTTAAGGTTTGTACATCATCGGTCAGATCCTTTTGTTGTGAAGCATTTGCTAATCAAACTAACTTATCGCATGTTCTGTACGCTGCTGCCCTCTGACGACAAGATCTAAACTAAAACTGTTGGACCCCGAGTCCTGCTTCACTAAGCTGTCCTATAACGGCAACAGACGAATACGATAGATATAGATTGATTTTTTTTAAATTTCGATTCAATGGAATTTTATATTGTAGTTACTGCCTTTCCGTATGACGCCGAGATCAAATATAGAAAATTAAAGTGACAGAGAACTTTGACCTCCAGGGCCGATAAATGAATGCGGCCCGTCCAAATCAGTGTGGCATTTCTGTCAGCTGAGCTGCACTCCTTACTGGTGAAGAAGAAGTTGCTTGGTTATAATCTGTCAACTTTTGTCATGTTTCCCTAATTATTTCTCTCAAAATGAGATGAAGAGTCACCTTTAAAAATTACGTTTCTATTATCTATAGTTCAAAAGTTGGACATGAAAAAGACGCCCATATACCTTCTAAAATACTTCAAGTGTCAAAGTTCAAGACATTCGGGGAATTTCACCCCTTGAGCCTTAGTAGGGGGTTTACTCCTGAAACTCCACCGTAAAACTGTTGGCCCTCAGACCATTTGCGGGCGCCAGTCCCTCATTTTAAAATCCCACGGAAGTTTATTGTCAAAACTAGGTAGCTCTGATAGCATAAGAAATTCATTATTGATTCGCCTACTTCTATGTGCATTAAAAGTGCTATGTACGTGTAGATACACTACAATAACTCTATTCCTGTTTTTCATATCAAAAGGGCATTCTTTGTGTTTTAATTCATATTCCGATGACAAATCAACTCTCTCTGGGTTATGAGTCACCCGCTCCAAAAATGAAGCACGAATGACTTTGGAAGATAGTTCTCTGAGTACAAAAATCGACTAATTAATAAAATGATGGAATAAACATACCAGGAAATCCTACACAACCATCCGAGTTAAACTGAAAATCGAGATTTCGCAAACGAATATTTGATCATCTATTAAGTTCATATGAGAAAGAAAACGCTCACGAAGCAGATCAAGAGCTTCGGGGTTCAGTAAAAGGAACGGACTGCAAAGGCACTCCTTTGCTGTTGTTTAAGTCGTTGTTTCATACATTGATTACACTCCCTTGATAGTCGAGCTTTAAGCATTAGTAACTCGCTACCGCAAGAACCGGTTTTAGTACCTACATTAAACGTCAGATGGCTTTAGTGCACCAAGCAGTTACTTCCTGTTTGTCGCTAAAAGCGGCTGTGGGGAAAGGAGTTTCACTTCCATAGGCAGTTTTGCCCATTCATTTGCTTCGGTTCCTGATATGAAGATGAGAAGTATTATGGTTAGACGGAACTTATAAGGAAATGAAATTATTCTGTGATGACTGGATAACCTGACCGGATGTTATAGACTAGTTTACACGGATCAGATAGCTTTGATCATCACAATAATGTTTACTTTCTCCACGGACCTATTTATGCAAATCCGTGCTTTGTCTAAACGGATAGAAGGTAGGCATGTAGGTTACCTCCGCTCCCTGTGTTATCGTTATGTTTCGACCATTAAATGTTGATACATTGTAGTTTATAATTTACCATCACTATATAAATACAGCGTTCTAGAAGTATATTTACCGAAGACTGTCAGAGGTACAAAGTTATTGCTGTTTTCCAAGCCTGCAAATTTAAAACATTTGTAAATCATAAACAACTTCACACAACACATTGCATACTGGAATATTGAGAATTGAGTTCCAAATACAATAAATGTTTTCCCATGCGCAAGCATTTTTAGCTTTGATAAATCACATAGTAAAACTTCGCACAAACTAAAAGGTCACTAGGCGAATACTTACAAACCAATATGTATATGTTCCTGGTGTTTTTCCTGGTGTTTTCGTGTAACTCCATATTATGCAATAGTATGAATGATGACTGTAGCACCACCTCTACGAACCAATCATGGGAATCAAACTAAACGGCACATAGCTATTCAGTTAAGGAGTCCGTTAATTGTCGCCGAACAAAATGCTAGGTGGCGGGTAATTTTCAATGGAGTATGATAGAGTTTGGACCCCACCCAGTGGCGCTATCTTCACGGGTCGTGCTGGAAACCAGTGATCCGCCTGGCGGACGGTCTCGCAAACCACCAGAGCTATCGTGACTGATAGCTACCCTCCTGGCCAATACTTTTTGTGGGTGGAAACTTGGGATTGTTATACATACTACCGGGTTTATCCCAGTGACCTCTTCCGTTTAGTCCGGATGTATATGGCTTTCCCCCTCCATAACCACCGCGGCATGCCGCCTTCATATGCCAACGATCTTACCCTTTAAGCCATCGCTTCAAAGAATTTCATCAAGAACAGAACATAGGCAACTGATTGACTCGGTTAGGTTGAGAACGTTAAGAAATCGTAAGTGTATTTATCAATTCTTTATTTCATGGTGTACGGTCCGTATCAAATTTTGTTCAACAAAGTTATTGTCACTGGCTATTAACAGAAGACAAACATAATGAAGTCAGTTCCTCTGCTTCACAATTAGTCGCGACGAGCGACCGATAATTGTGTGCATGAATATATATATATATATTCATTACCCACCTAATACGGAGTAACCATGCTAAGCCTATGGAGCCTACAGATCGCTATTGAGTAGAATACGGACCTCCGGAATCTCCTAGGAGAATACAGCTTTTTGGGCCACCTGAAGGGCATTATAGAAACTAATTTATATAAACAATGCACGGCGCTTGGGTCGAATTTCTAATTATTTACAAGATTTTTTCCTAATAATTACTCGAAATGTGAGTAATAAATACAACATTACCATGATTTCGATCTGTGTGGCCGTATTCTTCTTGTAGTTGACACTACGTAATACTCCTCGCTATCGCCAGGAGTTTTACTGCGCGTCAACTACGCGGAGAATACGACCACTCAGATCGAAGTCATGGTAATATTGTGTATATATATGCATGTATTCATATTCAAAACCCTCGCTGTGGCAGATAAAAGGAAAAAACACGGCTGTATCATATTGCTCATTAGTGTACCCGAAACTCGCCTTATTTTGTGAATTTGCTTTTGATATGACCGTACCTTATCCTTAGTTTGATAACGGATATAAAATGAGATACAAGAATCAGGATCGAATGGGCACGTGGGTCGTCGGGGGACTCTATATGAAGAGTTCAACTCTGGAAGTCCAAATTAGTGGAGATGATCAAAAGTTCCCGCAATCTAAAGAGATACTTTAATAACGGTCATTCTATGTTACTGAGTCAATAGTATGCGCTCTAAAGCACAGACCAGAAGGTAAACTTGGTGATTTCACGACAGCTCTCTGACTGTCATTGCAGTGTCTATGCCACTATTTATCCGTTGAGAGCTGACAGCAGACTGCTCGTTGGAGCAGGTCTGGACAAGGCATAGATTCACTCAAGTTTCCCATAGATGGTTTCATATACCCATGATACGTCCTCACCACACCCACTCCCCATGGCCTGCATACCAGGGATTCACTCTAAGGTCATGCATACCACGCTGTCGTTTAACGAGTGGACTGCCAACCGACGTCCAAGAACCAAGGATCCCGATTTAGCCGTGGCTGGGACCACCTTAAACTGCATTAATGATCCCTTTGTGTGTGAATGTAGGACGGCAGTCGTAAGGAGACTGCTCCGGTCTGACCCTGAGCTGACAAAGAAATACGGTCAATTCACAGGCCGCACAAAGAGCAGTAGAGACAGGCGCAGACCGGCAGAGCTCAGGTCAGCTTTGCCTGAAATTTATTATTCCTCACGCGGCTCCGTCTGGATTTGTTATATAACGCGCTTATAGTGTCAGTTCTTTGTCCCTCTACCTGCTGCTGCTTCTCTGTCTCTCCATATATCTGTATGTATGTATGTATGTATGTATGTATGTATGTATGTATGTATGTATGTATGTATGTATGTATGTATGTATGTGTGTGTGTATACATGTATGTATGTATGTATATCCACCTAAGTTGAGTTGACTCTACGCAATATCCTCACATACGCTTGGATATTACTGTGCGTCAACCTCTCGAAGCATACGACCGCTTGTATCTGAAACCAGTCAATATTGTGTATTTATTATCCACCTGATACGAAGTTTCCATACTAAGCGTATAGAGCATACAGGTCACTATCGCGTGGAAGACGGAAAGGCGAATTTACCGAGGAGAATTTATAAGGAAAAATAGTCCCTAGTGTTCACAGAAGTGCGTGAGAAGACTGGTGGCTATTTCATCTTTCCTTTGATAACTTATATTTCAAACGCTGATAAAAACAACATTACCATGATTTTGATCTGCATGGCCGTATTGTGATTGACACTACACAACATCCTCGCATTCGCTCGGATATTAATATGCGTCAACTACGCGGAGAATACGACCATGCGGTCACAATCATGTTAATATTGTGTATGTAGCAGTCGCTGGATGTATCTACCTCAAGCTCAGATGATCGCATTGATTACTTCCGGCAATGAGAGCTACCCCACGGATGAATTACGAAGTAAGTAAGGTGATTGATCCCACACAACCCAAAGAGTTTCAACAAAAGAGCGTTTTATTTTCTATCAATATGCGCAACAGTGGGAAAGCTGAAGCTCCATCCCAGACTTGTACCCTGGAAGGGAGCGTTCATTAATTATGGTAGGGGGGGGGGGGGGTCGCAGTTTTTGGAACACCGGATGGTCAAAAAAAAGTTGCCCCCCCCCCCTGGAAATACCCCCCCCCCCCCCCCAAAGATTGGCCCCCTCCTTGGAATACCAAAAAAGATCCCCCCCCCCACCTTTGGAATGCCCCGAAAAAAGTGTCGCCCCCACCATAGGAATAAGGTAAAAAGCAAATTTGAAGCTAAAATGCCAGTGGCCTTTTCTCGATAAGGTTTCCTTCTTACCTTAGCACAAACCCAGTTACAGTCAGTCATTTGTCAACATTTTGACCAAGCTTGGTGGCTACATGGTAGGGGTGTTCACCTCAAGCATGGGAGGTCATGGGTTCAAACCCTGGTTGGGTCATACCAAAGACTTACGCAAAAATGGTACGTACTGTAATGGTCATAGCCTCATGTGAGTTTTGCCAACAAGTCTCAAAGTCCAGCATGAAGCCTTTCACACTGCCAATTCTCCAATTCAAAGTTCAAAGAAAGGCTTGTGTGTGATATCATATTTCACTCTTCGACCCTATATTTACTGTTCATATGAGATTCTACATACAGGCACAGGCAAATGCTTGAAGTGTGATAGTATCAAGCACAATACCAACTGGTCAAAGTTGGCTGCGCTATTATATAATGCTATGATGACAGTTTGAGTTGTTACTTCTAATCTCTATAGTGGTAAGATTCTGCTAATGTTCTAACCAAAATCAGGGATGCAACCTCTGCCAAATTGAGGCTGTAGTTGGCAGCTAGCAGACATGCTGGAAGTTCCGATCTCTCCTGTACCCATATAATCAATCATAAAACTTGACTACCTATAAACCTAATTCTCAATAAAGTCACTTATTGAGACTTGGTTATTCACATTCAAATATCCAGCAGCAACTGCTTTCTTGATTTGTGCCATCGGTTGGTAGTCATCAGGCTCCCTTGCAGGGTCATGTAGGACCTTCACTGTTCCTGTAAGCAGTATACCATTGACATGCAAATACAGACGTTCTGGCAACTTGCTATAGTCTGGCATGGTGTGTGGTCTGTAACCATAGACACTGAACTCCAGGCAAGGACACAACTATGATTACCTTGTGCATTAATCGTTACTATAGCAGTACAACTTAGCTGATATCTTGTGATATGATTTTCATTACAAATATTGATTCTTATCATGGAAATATCAAAAACAATAATTTGCCTCCCCTCTTGGAATACCCTAATAAGGACTGCAGCATGTGACCTGTTGTGGATCTGGCTCTTTATACGCAGCGGTACGTCATGAGGGCAAACACATTGCACTTCTGTGCACGGGCGCAACCCCAACTATCACACAACAGACTAGCACACCTCCTATACTGGAAAAGAAACAATCCATCACTCAAACCCTATGGCCCCATCATACATATTTTGTATATAAATACAGTAGACCCTGGCTATGACGGCTAACTGGGCTAGAATAATCGAATTAGCCACATTACCGAGAGTTTGGATAGAGGTTTATTTTTGGCCAATGGGTAAATGACTGACTTGCCACCAGTCAAAGAACAGGGGACGACAAAATATATGAAACTTATAATTGAGGCTGTATCGGCAACTTAGTTGGCGACATATATGGGTGATGACAGTAGTGAGAGCATAAGTGAAAACGTGGTCCTGAAGAAAGCGTTGTAAAGACAGGGTGGCCGCAATAGCGAGGTAGTGGCATTACTAAACATTTTGTACACATAGATTTAATAGAAGGAAGAGTTTGATACTGACCCAAATCCGTACGAGATGTTCGTTATATTTTTTATAATTCACAGGTGAAACCTAATTATTGTCAGAATGTTCATACCTTAAGGGAAAAAAGGGATGACTTGAGGATAAAGTATGGTGAATAGCGTATAACCGTAAAAGTATAGGAGAGACACTGTAGTATGTGTCTATAGTAGAACCATATACTGATTGAGAATATGAAGTTGCCGGCGCTCTGGAAGTAATCCTTGTTGTCACATGACACAAACGTGGTACATTAAATGAAAGAATGACCTTTTTGGCCGGGAAGTCACATGATAACTGAGGTGTCACATGACCCCTTCCTGACGCTTATTATGTCGCAATAAAGGCTTGATTCCATATAGCCGATTTCACTCCCGATGTGCTCAACATGTACTCCAGTTGTGGTCCCCCCCCCCCCCCCCCCCCACCTACCCTATTCCATTGTAACGATGGGCTCCAGAGAGAGACCAGGGGGTGTTTCCTTGACAAGGTGTTGGATAGACCTGTTGGGTTGAAACGGTCACTGATAGACTAAGACCTATTTGGATGTAGCTTTACATTGTTATAGCACATCATCGACCTTGCAAATAATATTATGAAATGACATACCTGTATCTAACTACATATTATACGATATATATACATTGTATTTTGGGTGAGCAAAACGCTTTCATATATGAAAGTCGATATGAATTGCATTTATTTGAGTGGAGCTTTCTATTAAAAAACCACAAATTATTTTACCCTCGTCATCTTTCATGTGTACATTATATTTTCCGGCATTAACATTCCGAATGAATATCTCATTTGTCAGATATCTTCCATTTAGGGTGTATTTTCACCATTTTTATGCGGTTTTATTGCAACGGCAATTTTATTAATATACCATTAATCATTCACATAATTAATATATCATTGTGCTGTACGTAATTAATCTGGCATTAATTATTCTGGCCTGTTGTCTGGCTTTGATCGAAAGAGCATGTATTGATATGAATATAATCATTTATACCATGACACCAACTGTCTGTTTGTGATAAAAAAAAATAACTGAAAAAGCTACAAATATCCAAGCATTTGATTAAATTCTATTCATTGCGCAACTGACGCAACTTGTCGGGACACGTCGATGAACTGTAAGCTTTCTTTTTTTTCGTGTATCCTCTTTTTTCAAGTGAGGCTACGCCACATCACATTGTTTCCTGTCCCACATACTGGTTACCGGCATGCCAGTGGTTAAAGGCTGTTCCAATGAAGGTCACATCTCATGACAGATAGGCCTGACAGATTCTGTCAGCTGACCAAGTCGAGGAGGCAACCACACCGGTACATGCTGACCCGTATTGGGAACAACAGCAGTGCGATGGTATATATAAAATGACATTATACAAGTGTCTAATCACCAATAGTACAGTTTCACCGTGGCGTGTGTAGGGACCATGGCACCCAGGAGGACATCAATTTCTATATGGGGAGGACATAAGATAATGAGATTATCCATGCATGAATTGAATAAGGCTTTGAAATCTATGAGTCCATGAATCGTTATTTAAATCAAATTTATCAAGAATTATTATTCTGTAGATACATTTCAGGCAAACTCCATTGATATACTAGAATGTGTAAGAGAACGTATCTGTTCCATTAAGGCCTTGCTCCATTACAGCGCATTTAGGGCTGATCACTAGCCGATCATTTTGTCTTACACTGATTGCGAGTGTTTCATATGCTACTTATAGTAGTGGAACTCAGGTGGAGTAATGTCTGTGAACCCTATACTCAGTCATCACAGTAGTATCTCCTCTGATTCTGGAGTATTTCTTTCACTAATCACGTTACATTTGTAACAATGGTCCTATTCAGAGGTAACTTCCCTGTTCTAAACTGGAGTTTGCTGATCACAATGCAGGGAAGAGTTGCTTGTGACATCATAAGAAATATCTGACATGATACCATTGTGTTCGAAGGTTTGGACAGAATTTTATTACCTGTGTGTGCTATACACGTTCATAACATCAATACCTATCTTTATTTACCTGCATTATTGGACAAACCACAATATTTAGCAGAGAATGATGGGCTCTTGGTCAGTATTCTGTACAAAACCAAAGATGGCAGACACTGTGCCGCCCGATACGCCCCCTAGCAATTGAACGGGAAACTGCCTAGCACGATAATGCGGCCAACGTCCACTCGACAGCGTGACAATCAGTGCTGGTTCATGTGGATCTCCACTATCACGTTGATGGAGTCCAGTGGAGCAAGACCTCTAATTCAGAGTCGATTGGGGAGATACTGACAAAAAGAGACTGGTAATTCTTCTCCCTATCACAGGAGTGGAGCACTAATATAGCATCACACAAGATTATGGTAAGAGATTCACCAGAACAATATGGCATGATCTGGTGAAGAACAGGGAGACAACGGTTGGAGAACATGAATCGGTGCAATGGAGTAGGGCCTTTAGTAGAAAAGATTTTCTGGAATTAAAAGAATGAAAGAGTAAGACAGGAACTTCAAAGCCCGCAGCTAGAATAAAAAAGATGTATGCCAGCCGCTAAAAAAGGCCCGGCCCACCTGCATGTTCAGACACATATCTGATTTAGTCAGAAAGACGATAGGGAGGCTTTGGTTTAAACCACAACGTCAATATTAGCTAACATGACTTCCTCTGCATGTTGGCGTATGATGTAGGTTCTCTCCCTCTCTGCCGACCTTCCCGCCATCTCAACCGCATCCCATTTCCCGGATGTGGTCCACGTGAACGTCCAGGGGCGAAACCGCAAACCGCGTGTCACTGTCCTCTCGCATACGTCTGCTTTTACGTCATGGCGTCCCTGGTTTGTACTGCCACCTGGTGGGGGCCGTAGGTTTAACACGTTGTCCTCCTGACCGGAAGCTAGTATGTCCCGAACATCGCCAACGATATATACTGCGTAGAAGAATAGGCGAGAGATGGGAAAGTTGGACTTCACTAGAGGGCGACAAGATGTTACGATACAAGGAATGCACTGAGCAGTCCCAATTTTTATCCATCACAGAGCAAAGGGGGCATAATACAGTAAAATCCCGCTTCCGGGACACCTTGCTTAAAGACACCCCGCTTATGGTTGCTAGGAACAGAAATCTTTATCTGGTTATCCCGCCTAAGGGATCACCCCGTTTAAGGGGTCACCCCGCTTTGGAGTACAATTTGCTTAGAACGGAGGGTGTTCCTTAAGCGGGTTTTACTGTATACATATAGATAAACCGGAGCCTTTTGCTCATTTCCCAAACAGTGCGACATTAGGTACGAAATTCAAATTTATCATTCTCTCAGTGTTTCTCGACCCGTGCCCCGGGTCTATGGTTTCAGTATTTACCATGTTGTGTGTCTCACTGCTTCCTCGTGATGCGATCCCAGGTGTAAATTTCATTAGATCCACTCATTATCTAAGATATGGAACTATTAACGAGGACCCTTATAACGGGTCTCCTGTAGCCGTCTAGCACCAATCTTCGACCGTTTATGATGATATTAACATAGGAAATTATAAAAGTGTTGATTGACATATATATTCAGTCTAGTAGATGCTCTAGTTGTATGGCCTAGTTTACGGCCAGCAGGACCAACAAACACATGACGTTTGCAAGTACATGTCCATATCCCATACTGTTGACCTTCCTTTGAGAATGGAATATTCATGAGAACAGGCCCTAATATACCAGATGTACCAATCAGTGTAGACTATATAATATATTTGGTAGTTTTATTATTAGCTGCACAGTCCATAGGTCACCGAATACGATGAAGTTTCTATGTAGATTATCAAATGAAATCTAGCCTCGAACATGAATCTGGTTATCAAAATGTGTGCAAACACATTAACCGGATATGAAATAGGAGGAGGAGGCGTGTGATGTTCCGAGATCATGTCGATCATTCACAGAATTAAAAGCGCAAAATGTAGCACGTATATTACAGAATGCAATACGTGACCTTCATTTGCATTTGCGTCATTCCTGGTGACCCCAGTTTGTTTGTGAGGATGGTCTGGATGCAAGGGGAGGGGGTTCACTCTCTACAGCCGAGAACGCCCATCTCCAAGCAGAGGTGCTCTATTCACATATATAATTATATATGGCTGTAAATATGAGAATCCGTGTCGAGATAACTGCTTGGAGTATAGTGGGTGTCTCGTTCTAGGACACCGGTGTTAACTAGGACGAGAGTGACGTTCGAAGGCTTCACATCCGGAAGCTTCCTGTCGTACTTCTCAGAACTGGCACCGGAACTAGGAAGGATAGTGTTGTATTCTTTTAGAGATGCATCCTCATTAAAAGGTAGTATCAGAGAGCACACTGAATTCCGCTAACTAGAATACTCCGTGAGAAGTGTGAAGATGAAATTAAGATACTTGATTGGTTTAAGTATTGATTTCATTTTGAAAAATCGCTGCTAGGGTGCAGCATAATTAATGTTCGGACTCACTGTGACGTAGTGAATCAGCTATGAAACGATGAATTTCTAAGTGAACAAAATGACTTCTTTTTTTATCAATTTTAGGTACATGTGTATAATAAGAAAGAAACGTAGTGATGTCGGTTTGATGTCCTTTATACCATATCAAATACTTTACGACGTTTTTTTTCTTATTATGTACCTTTATGAAAAGGCACGTTTTCGACGGGATCTGTTTAGAGCTTCACCCCACATAGAGGCAGTGTTAACCAAACCTAGGATTAGACACTGATATGTCATAAGAGTGAGATTTCCGTAAAGAGAAAAAGACAATCTTTTTATTACTTGATTTGTATTCATAGTCAGTTGTATTTTTTCTTAGGATTCATTTCAAACCATGCCAAAAACAAAACTTGTTTCCTGAACTACCATACAAAGCCACGAAATAGCCAGTGTATGGTATGCTTTAGTGATATGCTGGTGTAGGCCTACAGACATAAACACCGTACAGTGAAGAGCTATCAGATAGAAATGAATACTATCAAGACTGGCATACACTCACACCATGTCTAGTCTATAGAGATTTATATGAGAGTATGAATTTTCTATTGAGTAAAAGCTACCTTCAGATCTCGTTGTAACAGAAGTGAAGTTTGAAATAAGATTTATTATAAATTTTGTTAGATGTAGCCCAATATTGCATATGCCTTACCTGTTTAATATCCCAGACTGTAACACCCAGAAATATGACATTATCTAGAAGGGTTCCATTGTATTTTTCAATGATGTTCCCAATCTGTGTTGTAGTTTTTAGGTCAAATGACCTGTACACCAATCGAACTTTTTGGACTCGAATGACTTTTTATGGTGCCTTAACCATAACAATTTGTCAGTGTTGTGTCATAAGATTGTTTTCGTCCCTCCAGACTCGTACGAGGAAGAACGATTGTACGCTGTCTTTATTTATTTGAATAAACAAAAAAACACTGAAAACAAACCGGCAATTCAGAGTAAATCAAGACAAAATCTTCTTGTTCTCTTTTTTAATTTTTTTTTATTCAGTAACATACAATTTACGACAACATTATTAGCATACAATCAGGGCGATCTTCCATAATGAGGTCCAGACATAAAACATTACCGTACAATACAGGTGACACAACCAATCATCACAGCAACAACCACAAAACATAACAATACGTTTACAATACAAGGCACAATTACATCACAGGACAATACATATTCTTTTTGTATTCCTATTCCAGATTCTAGATACCGTTGAATATTTGTGCTAATCACTGCGTCTTATTTCCATGTCATGACCATCACTTTAGGTATCTACATCAATCGATTTCATCCTGGTTAATTATATTAACCAGTACTTCCTTTACTTCAAATTTATAGGTATCACCCCTAACCGTCGAATATCACCAGATAGTTTCTTCCAATAGTAATTTCCTCTATTTCGTGGAGAATGCCTGTATTTTTCTATTTTTATTGATTTTCTCGAACAAACCCCTTGATTGCTTTTACAATAATTAACCAGTTCTATTCTGTCTGATTAGGGCCATCACACCTGTCACGGGATGAAATCAGCTGGCGGGTTGGCGCGGTCTGGTTGGATCCGTGGTGTCTGTGTAAAGTCTGCAGGTGTTCTCAGGTATCTGTATGTAAAGGGCGTGAGTGTGTACGTGTGTGTGCTGGGGGGGGGGGGGGGGGGGTCTCCTCTCTTTGTACCGCAGCGCCATCTGCTGCGTATAGCCTGAAAAGGCAGCATCACATCCGGTCTACAATGACTGCAGTTCTTTGTTTGTCCGCGTCAGCTATAACCTGAAAGGCTCAGAATAAAAAGTCAAGGAGAGGAAGGGATGGCAAAAGACACCAATCATTTCTATATAGTAATTGGATTCCATTCAGCAATTACCGCATTCATAAAGAGCACAACAAAGATATCTATATCTACATATAATTGATTTGTACTTATTTATCTATCGATAACATGATAAGAGGCACGCGTAGCATATGGATAGATTACCTGATTATACCAAGCCCATCTGGTTTTACAGGCTTCATATAGCCCACCGACCCCTAGATCCATAGATCAGTCCGAAGTTTGGAGCTTGGTGGTCTCCAACTATGCTCTGGAGCATGTTGGGTTTGTGGGTCATCATAGGGTTACACCACCGTGAAACAATGAATAATCGTTTAATTCAGATACTGTTCAGGAGTTGTGTCCTTTACTGGGAACTGCACAGATTTTGTGAACAAATTATAAAATAGATGTACTTATTTATATCACGGTCGGTATAACTGGTCATAATTCAGTGAAATCACAGAATGACAATCTGCACATGCGATATATGATCATAGGTGGGGTTGGGGGTTCCAGATATAGACTTTGTCCACACAAGGAGAGAAAATGCGGTGTCAACTTTTGGAGCAGAGAAGAATTAACTTGTAAATCATTTTCAACATACTGAAGTCAGCATGGCAACAGTGCTGACTGCCCCGACCTCGCCCCTTCCCCTTCCCGGTCTGTTAACTGACGTCTGTACCAACTGCAAGATCTGTTGTTACCATGCAGTTTAATCTATTTTTAGTATTTTGCTATTATTGGCGGTATGCAGCATAGATCTACCAATCTGGGCACATTTTACATGCTCGTCATAGAACACAATAGATATATATTCGTTAAAGTGTATATTCGTTAAATTTCCGTTAATGTAGATGTCGCCAAATCAAGGCACCTCCTTTCAGCTTACAAATCCTCATGAAACTTACGATAAGGGCATTTGTGATGGTTCCTGGTTTGACAAGTTCCTCTTTGTTGTACAGTCAGAGAAAGTCCCCTTCTTTATGTTCTGCGTACATGGCTCGCCATCTGCGCACAAAGAATATCCGACTCTCAGGTTTACTTGTACTCCTATACTCTGTCCTTGGTAAAGCGATATTGCGAATAAAATGTCATTGAAAGTGTAGTAAGAAAACCTCCATAGACCTATCAGAAATCATTTTGTGTTTCTGCATTATGAGTAGCATCAGATATGATCCGTGGTTAGCTCGGGCTGAAGCTTAGATGTCCTTGTATGTTTATTGAATCAAATGGCAATGCTTCTATGCAAATTAATGGCTCGTTTCAATGTACGTCTCAAGGAAATACAGCATTGGACAGCGCTGTGGGAGTTGTGTCAAGCTGCCATAGACAGATATTGAGATTATGTGTTTTGTATAACGGTTACCTAGATTGTCAACTGTGACTGATACCCCCACCCTCAACCCCATGCCAAACCACAACAAGGTCGTCCCAACACCTACGTTTTACGCTAACCCTTGACTGGCTTCAGTCCCTGCATCCTATAGCTACCCTCCTCGCTGGGATACATTGATTCATGGGCCAGTCAGAGAAAGACATACTGGTAGACAGGTAGCTAAAGAAGACTAGCAGCAAATGGTATTTTAATCATTGGTGAATGCGCATGGAATTATGAATAAATAACAATTAAAAGGGTTTGGATATATTCCATCTATGATTAGCTTTCTGTAACCCACTTGCACACAGTCAACTCTCCCTATCTGCAATTGCCCAGGATCCAAACATATCAAACACCAGTTGGTCTTGACATATTTCGATCTTGAATGATTGCTCATGGTCAGCTGGGCATGCCTCTAAGACCCTGAACACGGGCACTCTGCTCATTTTCCACTATCACAGTGAATAGCATGCAGTTAGTGAAAGGATAGTTTTCTGCAGCAATCTTGAAGTCTATGTGACCATTCTAACGTTTGGGCACCGTATATAAGCATGCTCTAACAAAGGTCATTCGTATTCGGTTTTTAGGTAGACGCACGCCTTTGATTGTCCCCATTCCATTATCAAGATAGGTTGTCAGGTACCCAGGGAAATGTGATAGAAAGGGTGGCCGGCAAAGAGGGTAGGGGGTTGAATCAGGATTATCCCTTAGGCCTGTCTAACTGATTGTATATGCCCTCCAGAGGTTACCAAACTCCTCATTATCGCCCAGGGTAATTACAAGTTCCGCTCGCGACGGACTGGGCATCCACAACCACAAGAACTATAGTTTTCCCATTTATATTTGGAGAACTTGAATATAATTTGGAGTACAACGTAGAAATAGCTGATATTTCAATTTCTGACATCGGATTTCCAATTTGAATATTTATAAAAACTGTTAAACTGGATAATTGTGGGTTACGGTTCAAGGGTCTATCACCATACAATGTCGACAACCAGCAAACACCGGAACTTGTAAACAGACTGAATTATGGGATACCTCAATAGGCCCTATACAAACAGCTAAGGTGTAAATAAAAGGTTTTCCAGAATCATCACGCTGAGTCACGAATACGAAAGATAGAGATGGCTAACTAAACAATTTCATTGTTGTTCTGATCTTAACTGTTTTGTGTCTAGATCTTATTCAGGCCCTTTGATTGTTTTTCAGTCCTGATATCATTATCAGGCGATATCCTATCCTGACAACAGGAATACTTTGCCAATTAGGTCTGTCGTCCAGGTGTTTATCATTCGGAGATTCAGTAATGCATCAGAAGCACACCAGGTTTAATTAACATAGAGCTGATCGCATTTATCTACAAAGCAGGACCTGGATAGAATACAATATGAATTTTATTACATCTTTATAGAATGATTGATAGTAATAGCAAGGAAAATACCCCTAGAGACATCGATATACAGTAGAACCCTGCTAAGCGAACTGCTCTCGCACATAATTTGTGGTCTGTGAACGTACCCTCCCCCTCTCTACGAGAAAACTTCATACTCTTATTAACCGTTTTTCATGACAGTGGTATATACTTTCATTAAGAGAGAGAGGTATGTATTTGACATGCTACTCCAATTAGATGAAGTTATTTGTAACAGTGATCGTTTTCCACTTCCACCAGCAGTCACAAACATATATTGGGACATGAGAACGGCAGAAGGGAGGCATGTAGATGACATCTTGTCCTACGTGTTTTTCATCTGGAAAATGACAAACCGAATTAGAAAGAAGAAAATCGTCCAATCCACTGTAAAGAACTATTGCCTGTTTAGCAGACATTCCGAGCTGTGTTGCCATTTCATATACAAGTGTTGCATGGTAACATGATAGTTATACGTTGGGGTTTTGTGTGACATCCTCTGATACTGTTCAGTGTGAAGTACGTTCTGGTTATTATATATCTCATCGCAGGTAATTGTTAGATTTAACAATACGGGGCTGGCTGCATGCTGGCATTGTATAATGTCTAGGATGGGAAGTGAGGATACATGTTTGGACAATTAATAAGTATAGTAGGCCTACTCGTTGGAACAATTGCTTTCCGGAAAGAAGCGACAAATGTTTCCTTTGAATTGAAGCGAGCCATGTTTGTTAAAATGCACATTAGTATAAAAGTGCGAAGTAAATACGAATTCATTTAAACTACATGTAAAGTACATATCAAATTAATATGATAAGTCTTTGTCTGGCTGCTTGCTGAGTGTGAGCTCCCGCTGTTCTGACCTGTCTTTACGATTTGTAAACATGTTTGGAATCTATAGCAGATTATCTCATCTCGTCGCAAAGAGTCGGGCATAATAAGACACAAGGCAAGCTTGAGAAGCTTACTAGGCTTGTCTATCTTAATCTAAAGCATCAGTGTATTATTAGGCTTACTGCATGATTTGACCGCGCTATACCTAGCTATCCGTTTCAAAATCACAAGCCACTCCGAAATACAGTGGAATCTGGATTTAATGTGACCAACGCATTTAGAGAAACCCAACGAGCTTTAAAGAATCGAAAATAAGCTGGTGACATCCTCCCCCCAAAGCTCTGCCTCTCCTTCTTTATGCTCGTTGATGTGACACTATATTAGGCGAAAGGAAAGTATGCGTATAATTCATATAGATATTTCAAACCCACGTTATTTTAGAATCCGGTTGGCGTACATGTAACGGGTCATACAAGCACTTATCTATTTGCGGTTTTTTTAGGGATGGTATCCACGAATTTTTAAGTTCTACTTTTTGACTACCATGGGAGATAACAAGAACAGAAAGCTCAGGCCATCTGGCGCCTACATCTCAGCCAGCACTCTAACTGTCAATGGGGAATAGAGGGAACAAAGACGCAAGTGGGACTTGTGCCTTCCCGTGAGTCCCACAACCTCAACGTTATTAAGAATTGAGTTTGTCCCTGGAGATGAAGATCATAACGAATCGTGGATGCTGTACACAGTCTGAGTCGTAATCTATTGTTAGAAGTACTGAATTCTGAAGGAAAGCCTGTCGCGTCAAGGGTTTGACACTCAAGTGTATGTGTGGAAAGTTGAAGGTTGAGGTGGAAAGTTCAGAGAGGTATAGAGCACGTCAATAAACATACATATGGTGATCTATTTATTGAAACCAGTCTAATACATCTGGATACATCCATCAAATCAAAATACAATAACCTAGATAGAAAGATCAGGTATTCTAAACTTGATGCATAGAAACAGTATTTGATGTGTAATTCAAGTCCTACATTTAGGTAACACAGTGGTAAAATATAGGTTTTAATTTTCGTTCAGTCCATTGCGTCACATTGCTTTACTGACGTTATTTTGCAGGATCAAACTGGCTGTGACATTTGATCCTAATATTTCTTGATTCGTTCCATTTAATCTTCCTGGTGCGACCAACCACTCCATCGATGTGCGTAAATGGGTCCAATTTAGAATTAAAGTTCCTCTTCTGATTTCTCACATGGTATGTCATTCCCAACATACTTTGAATTACGGCCTCGAGGAGCGACTGGTTGTTTACAACCACTAATTGACAGGGAATGTAATTACCCATTGGAATATCTACATTTGGTGTTGAATTTCATCGGGAAATGATAATGTTTATAAAATCCCTGCAGACATAACACATACACAGAAAAGGTTACAATTACGAAATGACGGGTAGATATTCACTGTTAATCACAATCATTACTGGGTAGGTTGAGTCTTTGGTAATTAGAATGGCTTATACAATGTTTCTAAATATAACTTGAGAGGTGACTATAGGTTTAGCAGTGGATGACCAAATAAGGTAAGGCAATGTCCTTCATGTGGAACCGACCGTCATATAAATATGGAAAGTCGTCCTCCTAAATTAGAGTATGCAGTCTCTCATTGAAAGAAGGTATATATAGGCAATAATCGATGGTTTTGTGGACAGGCGGCCGTAAACCATGAGGGGTTGACGCGTAGTAATACACGAGCGCTAGCGAGTGTATTACGAAGTCAACCGTGAGTGGTTTACATATCTGCCTGTCCACAAAATCATCGTTTGTTGCATTTATTATCCATCTTTTCGAATAAATTAAACCCAGTAATTGCCATTTTAAAGGGTATAACAATAGGGACTATTTCTTTGCTCTACAGCAAAAGGTACCATTTTTTCCGTATACCATGGTTTTGAAGCCGTATACCACAGGTTATAATCCGTATACCACAGTTATGGTATCTGACAGGTTTTATATAATGGGTCGGGGTTTACTGAGTCCCCATACATTTTCAATGGGGGCTTTGTATACGATGGATAATAAATAGTAGTATACATTACCTTCAAACATCTGATGAAATGCCGTGGGGTCGCGGAACCTTAAAATTATCTATTGATCGTGTCATTAGAGAATAGATATGAAGATATATTAATAGTAGTAGTATTAGTGATAAAGTTACAGAAATCCAATAGGTATAGAATAGAATTTCCCCCTTGATTCAACGTACTACTTCGGTATGGTGTATGGAAACTACGGGAGATACAGAGAGCAAGTTGATATATTGAGCTCCATTTCCAATTTGATTTTTCATATCATTACTACATGCATGGTGCTGCTCCAGTCTGAGCGTTGTAACCTCTCCACTTCCATTGATTCATACCCCAGTAGGCCAGTCCCCTTCCTCACATGTGGGGGAGGTCGTTCCCCTCTTCCCACATCATCAATTAGCTAGACAGTACACCCTTATCACGGTTTCCCTTCCAAATGATGATTACAGATCCGTATTTTGTTTTAAGGTTTCATTTCACATTCCTTAAACTTATTACTATGGACTCCAGAATGTATTGGATAACGCTACACTGCTTTGCAACTTCTTTACATCATAACCTTCTACAGCTAATTACTTGACACAATATCTTCATCGTTATTTTCTACACCAGCCTTGCATCTGGCTCTTAAAACTCCTCATTATTATTGTCTTTCACACTAACCTTACACCTGCCTCTTACAAGTTACCACTTTACAGATCATTATCATAACTGTCCTCTAACCGGGCCTTACAGCTAGTCTGCTTACATTACTACTTTATACAAGTACAGTACGGATACCAATGAAAACTAAAGATCCAGCAAAGCCCTGTCACTGCAGAGCTTAAAACGGTCTTCATATTGAATTGCCGCAGAGTATAGAGACAAAAACATACAAAATTCCTTTATTGGGCAGTTTTGATAAGTTTTGCACATCTCTGGTTTATTTACAGAATTATCGTTGACGTTTTCCATTCGCTTACAATTCACCACATATTTCGAGATTATATCTAAAAAACCGGATTGTCATAGAGTCACACTGAATATGACAGTTATTATGCATAGTCTACTGTTTTAAACAGTGAAACCTATTTTATACAAAACTGTATAACTCATTTCAGAGTTTAGTGTCTTTGATATACATTGTGAATATTATCTTGTGTCACTTTCTTATGCTCGATGCACATTTCGAGAGTTTTATAGAAGGAAATACAACCTACCGCTAATAAAGTGGCTTATGACCTGAGTCATGAAGACTGGTTTTCTTGGTCTAGCCAACCCTATGTACTTAGTAATACTTTTTAAATCTACTGAAGTTATTTTCATGATTATGTGTTATTCTTCGTAGCACATATAACATATCTCTGTCATATCATGGTAATAGATAACTGAACATATAGTCGGACCCTTCCTTTGGTGGTGTCCAAACAACATCTCACTTAAGGACCTTAGACAAGGTAAATCAACAAAAACTGATATCGAGGCGATGATGGGAACACCAGTGAAAAAGAGTGCGTGACGTCATAGAGGCGTTCTACGTCAATGGTGTTGGGTAGGTAAGAAAAGAATCTGTCGAAGGAATTCCCTAAAGTATTGTATGTTTTAGCAATATTTTCGATAATTGTAAAAGGGCAATTCAATGTAAGATTATTGTGGCTGATCGCTTTGTGTCAAACACTTCGCCATATTACAGCTAAACTAGAAACATATGTCTTAAAAACAGAGGAGCAAATATAACAAGAAATGTTATGCGGGAAATGTGTGTGTAATTGTGTATACATACATATATATATATATACACATATACAGGTATACAGGTATACAGAGAGAGAGAGAGAGAGAGAGAGAGAGAGAGAGAGAGAGAGAGAGAGAGAGAGAGAGAGAGAGAGAGAGAGAGAGAGAGACAGAGAGAGAGAGAGAGAGAGAGAGAGTTTTAGCCTCCACAAATGGCGAAGAGTTTCTTTTAGCCTTCACAAATGGCGAGAGAGAGAGGCGTTGTGTTTTGTCAGCACGCGACTTTAGAGTCTCCACCTTTTGAGAGTCATGTGTGACTGCCCGTCTTTGATCTCTGACCTAGTTGTCGATTATAGCCTGCAGGAGAGCAGTCAACAGACACGTCTCCATGTCTGCCATAGACGCGGGGTCGCCCCCTATACCTGTGTTACATAGATCCACATGGCGTTAATTCCGTCCCATGATGTCATGGCGTTCACGGTTCAGAGTAGAAAATACATACTGTTCTCCAGAGCTGCACGGATTTCTGACGGCCGTAGGCGGGATTATAAAATCACCACCTGTGAGGGTGGGATAGAAAATACCTCATGACCTTTTAGATCTTGACAGTCAAATGGATATACTTACCGACACCAATAACGAAAAAAGAATACATTGAACATAAATTCGATATCCCTCATTGATAATGAAATAGACAATTGGACATTTATGAAAAAAGACCTACAAAAATATGTTATGGGAGAAGCAGATACATAGTCAACGAAAGAATATATTCAATTGGATAAAATAATGTAAGGTTTTCATTTGCCCAAACTCCCGCCCAAATTATGTCATTGCCAATAACGAAGTTTTATTCACTCGAAAGTATAAAAATTCCTAATATAGATATATATGTTCTTAATCGGGTACAGCTAAAGAACCCTTCATTGCATTATAAATGATAATTAATTTGTCACTAGTCAATATCGTCGGTGATTATATCAGATGATTACGTCGGTGATTATGTCAGGTGATTATACTGGCGGTTCCGCTTGATGAATCAATTTATAGTTTCATGCACGCACAAAACGAGTCTACTGTAATTGCCTAGTTACACTGGAAAAGACATTGATAACATTATCCAAGTACACTAATCTTTGAAAAGTTTGAAAAAGAGCGAATCATACATTATACATACAAGTGTACCTCTCAGTCAGCCTCCGATGCTGGCCAACAAAAATTGTACTTCTGTTCATCCTGTTTCATCTCAGTATCAGTTTCTAAAAAAAACCATTAACATTATGATATCCACATCAACACATATCGATTATAGATATTGTATGGCCAGTCCATCATAAACATGCAGATGTCCACCTCCCATTGTCTGGGCCATAGCAATGATTATTGTCCATGTCTCTTTGTTTCCTGAGGCTTCACATCTGCATGGAAAGATGTCCTTTGTCTGGGACATTGGATACCTCCCCCACCTACGAACCTATATAAGCATTAGTCCTTTCTACATATCTAAGGCTAGGCACGCGTCTCTTGGATAATATTCGTTTGATTACTACTAATAAGAGGTCATCACCTCATACTCCCACCCCGACGCCCATCCATTCCCTCAGCCCTCAGCCAATCGCGGCTGCCTGTTCGTGTGTACCCCTATCCTCTTTATGCATAAGGTCTGTTATTTTTTTTTTTTTCTAATTTCATATGACCTCTTGTATCTCCTCGACATTAACCGATCTATGCTATACATGAATTTTGGCATGGTTGAGTATACATGACATGTGGAATGGGGGAACATACATTCTTCATGTATAAGGGTCTTTATATGATGGTTGGTACCTATAAACAAACCTATAAACAAATGAGGCTCCTATGTAAATAGAAGTGATGCTATCACATAAAAGTCAAATATACTCAATTTCGATTTAATAAGGATAACAATTATAAACCAGTCATAATCTCCATCCCAATGATTTAGATTCAATTGAATCCCTGTCCTAGGGTTGTCGAACGCCCGTTGTAATACAGGTTCAAAAGAGATGTGCCATGAGGTATTGTAAAGGTCTGGGCCAAGTGTGAAATCACTATTTAGAAAATAAAAAAAAAGAAGTTTCTACTAGACAGTAAAGTTAGTCAAATATAATTGGAAAAATGAAGTCTCTCCGTTGTCAATTTATAACGATGCTTTGTTATTGTTATCAAAATGATGTATTACCCTTGGGTGTTGCTTGGGAAGAATCCTAGGATACGCTTTTAGGTACGTCTGTTATACTCTCCCCCTTAGCTCCCATATGACCCCTTCTGTAACTGATTATTGTATAGCAACAGAGACCATACACCAAACAGTCCATATTATTTAGTCTACAGACTGACAGCACTGAATAACAACGTATCTACACTAGACGTTCCCCGAGTACCATCTGTATGGGCCAAATCAACAATCGATAATAAATATAAGCATTTAAACACATAGATACTATAGAATGCCGGGTTTCATAAAGAATCTTCGTTAGAAAGAGGGGGAAATAATTTTGGGCGTCAAGAAGTATCTAAGGGAGGTGTTCTCTTGACGTACAACGGTATTGCTGACGTCTGTCGTGCTCTGTTTACTACACTGAATACCGTATATGATACTCTGTTGTCATCAATTTGCGGTTCGCCCTCTGATCCGATCTAATGTGTTTGCGGTTTACCAATGACGATATATGTAACACTTCTTTGAAATATGTATAAAACATCCAAAACTACATAAAAGGTATTCGTTTACCAAGGACTTGCCACAGACATTCTTTGCTTATGTGTAGATTTTGTCGCGTGATTTTCAGTGAACTTTGTCAATTAAAACGAAATTATAATATATGATTAACAATGATTTCTGTTCGCACTGCTCCATATGAGATCTGTGTACAACAAAAGGTAAGACTGATATTGAATTTAACACTGACAACGTTTCGTTTCCATCATTACGGGGAATACTTCTTCCATTTCAGTTTCTGCTGGGAATAATGGGAGAAGCAAAATTTCTTAACATGATTCAAATCATAAGTATTAATATCCATCTATATATGCATGAAAAGAATGTTATGTTATAATTTCTTGAATGATAAACTCTCCCCTGTTCACTGGGATATTGTTGAATGTTTAACATAATTGGGTTTCTGTTTTTAGACTCTCTAAACTTAATATCGGCATTTAGATAACACACACAAGGTCGTCCTACCTCGGCATGACATTTGCTCCTTTTTCTAACTGACCTTATCGTTAATCTGTGCCATCGTCACGTGACGCCGTGACGTCATACCCAACCGTCTTAAAATAGATCTTATCCTGAATATAGATGCTCAATTTTCGACTGAGAGTGCTATTAATCATAGTAGAAATGTACGTGAGAGACTATCATAATTAAACAATTGGGGCGGATTACTCTTTATAGTCGTATGGATGTATTCATGATAACTAGAAGATATATTTCTGTTCATCAATGCATAAATGCATGCCATCATATATAGGATGGCTGCTGAAAGCAGTTTATTTTTGTACTTTATTCTAGAAAATACCTTGTTGCTATCAGATGTCACAAAAACTGATTATAAAATAAAATGAAACCTGTCGACCATTCTAACTAGCTATTCTCTTAGGATTTTTATTTTTAATTTTTCTTCTGGTAAATCGACGACGTATTTGGTACATTGTCAGATTTGAGAGTGGCTTAAAATGAAGGACACAACATTTAACTGCCAAAGACTTACCATATCGTGGACGAATCCACTGTCAGAGACACACTTTAGAAAGATACTTTTTCTCTAGTATGGTAGTAATAGTTGTAATTGGTCATATTTGAGCTCTGGCGAGCAACGAATGGGTACCTTTAAGCCGGGACACACTAGACTAACCTCAGTTCCTGTGTCCCACGTCCGTCCTACCCTGCCGCCAACTCCTCCCTTACCCCAACCCTACTCTTCACCTCACAGTTGGCACAAGACTTTAATTATGAACGTTCATTGAATCATTATAAATTAATATGAAATGTATTACACCATGTAAGCTTCCTATAACTGACCCAGAAATCAAAGGCTTTGAGCTAAGCACACTTTGATTTCTGGGCCAGCTTTAGGAAGCATACATGGTGTAATACATTTCATTTTGATTTATTCTAATAATTCAATAAAAGCTCACAATCAAAATCTTGAGCGAGTCCAAGGACACACCAAGCGAGAAACGCAGCGATTTCCGGAATCGCCAACAAAAAATGGCGTGTATGGGAGATATTATTTCATATTTCACCTGATTATTGCTTCTGATACGGTATGCTATCATCGGGAGTCGTTACTATGAAGGGATATCTCACATCCACGCCATTTTTCTGTTGGCGATCATGGAAATTGCTACGTTTCTAGCTCGGTGTGTCCCCAGTACGAGGCAGCTTTTACTCATGAGGAGAACTGTAACAACATATTTCCAGAAATGAAACACATCTTAACTAAAAAGAATAAGTGATATTCTCTTTTTAGATGATTGAATCGTACCTGTATGCAATGTATGCATCCTAGTTTCACTGTAGATTCATTCTTTAAGCTTTAGTCAGAAATGCATATATACATCTATCTTAATCACCGATTAAACACACATTGTAGATGTCACTTATCGCTACCAGTCAGGACTAGTCTGCTGTGTCATTGAATTTTCAAAGAGATATATACGTCATTGGAAAAGATAAATTCTAAATTGTCACGCACGAGAATCGTCTCGACATCGACCCAGGACCGTCACAGCGGGCAATACTCAAGAGCACTCGAAGAATCTAGTATCCATACTCTGACGTCCCAGTTTAAGTCCTCGATCAATATACCATGTATACCTTGTATTGTGATAAAGTCTGGGTCTGTATGACAATTACTAGTAGTATGGATCATACGACTGATTAGTTATGGATAAATGCTTTAATGTTTTTTCTGACATACATACCAATGAGAACAATTGTGTTCTGGAGGTCATATGTCCAAACTACACTTGCCATTGGTTTCAAAGAGCACCAAACGTACATGCAGGAAAGAAAGAACGGCACGGGTCGTCATAGGGCATCTTGCCCCCTCCCCCTAAACAGCACAATTAACTTGCTATTTGGGAACGGATTGATATAATCAATAAACTAAGTTTATGCATTAGATAAATTACATTGAAATGTATGATATTTCGTTGTAAAGAATAACCAATTCAACTACCATGAACAGGTGCAAAAGATATCATTGCTAGTGCAGCGATTGGTGGAATAGTAACGAATGGTAATTTTCATAAAATTACTTGAGGGCTTCTCAGGGAGGGGATACCATAAAGTATATACTATACGCTGCCAGCCTCCTTTGCCGACGCTAAAAGTGGGACGCATGTGATCTGCGGTGTAGGAGCGGGCGAAGGTCTTGGGTCAAGGTCACGAGATCTCAAGGGCTTGACGCACATCTATTGTTATCAGAGGATGACAATGGTCTCACCCAAGCGGGCCTCTGTGGCCAGGAGCAGAACTACCAACAATATCCACTATCTTATAAAATACCTAGATTCCTCATGTTTGCAATTCCTAGGAGTCCTCGATCCAAAGCTGGTACGCATGTGGAAAATGAAAGATGAGACGGCCATAGTCATGAAGCAACACGTGATTTAGTTATCATCACTAAAATCGAGTTTTTGCTGGAGTTGTACGCATTTGAAGTGTCCACAATGGGTCTATCAAAGTAGCACCGTGCAAAACACAATCGTGTAAAAAAGGGTTATTGTTTTGTGAGTGAAGATGATAACTCAAAGTGTATGCAAGAGGCAATTTAATCACTTATTTTTCTCTACTATCAGCTATTCATTATTCATTATTATTTCGATCACTTTTGAATCTTTTGGTCCAAGTCGCATCGCTTTATAGCCAATTGCATACTAATATCCTCAATATTTTCAATTGAAAATAACATTGTTCATAAGTCGATATTTGTAGCCCTCTGCTAGCCTAACCTTGCATTTATTCTAATATAAAGAGAGTTTATGTTCATCTTTTACGTATTTTCTATCTTACGTCGAGATGATTGGTAATCGTATCTAACGTTTACATATCATTTGCATTGGCATAACCCTGGATATTCTGTTCAGCAAATATGCCCTAGTCAGAGTTCTGATGTCCCATCAATGTCCTGATAGATAATCTAGTTCCGTGAATGACTATTTTATGGTATCTGTCACATGGTATCCCAGCACATTTGTATATCCCTCTATGGCTTGTCAAACGAAATAACTGTTTGCATTAACTTTTGTTTATGAATGCCATATTAGATACAGATATATTTAGATCATCCTAATTGAATTCAACAGACAAAATGCATGTACGTGTTTAAATCTAGGTCTTCCAGTCGGTATCTGCTCTCAAGTCTTTGTCAATGAATGTTGTTTTTGTATACTAGCACTGCAGATAATTATTCAAAGACCGATGTAATCGGTAAACATTACTTGTCAGCTCAAAACATTCATATATGACGAAATGTCGGTTATGTAAAATAATACTTAATACCGTAATTACTTACAGTTTACATTGTAAACCGTATAGCAATTCATGTAAATAGTTCTGTGTGTAGATACTGCATGTGTATCGTATGTTTGGCGCTGCGCCATGGAGATAATACTCACTTATTCTTTGTCTTGCCAATGATACGCAGAAGTCTAGATAGGTGTGTTGCTAAATGAAGAAAAGCTGGTCACACCCGTGAATCACTGGACATGATTCAGTCTTGGTTGAATCAGTAGGGGGTTCGGAGGGAGTTTCCTGCACTCTGACGCTCCTGTGCGTAACAATCTAAATTTGACCCCTGAGTCCCCGCTCCTCCAGGGCCGTATTGCATTATTTATTACATAGATACACTGGTTTGAACCTTAAGGTACTGGAAACGGTGTGTCATGAGTTAATATATATGGGATGAGGGATGTAATTTACTATTAACTCATTAAAAGAAGCAAACTTAAACGCCAGTAGTGTATATATGCGATGGACCTTCGTGTATGTCCCGGGTTTAGTGCAGGGAACCCCGATGAATAATCCTACTCTGGCGCGTATGCATCCAGGGTTCAGCGGTTCCGCGAATTCCTAGAAGCAGGCCGGGAAATCCCCATGACTAACGCTAGCACATGTCCGGACTGTCGCCAAAGTAGAAAAACGCTGAGTAAGGCCGGCTCTCTGCCTTAAAGGTTAACTCTTCTGAAGCGGCTTTAATGGCACCGATAACGCAAAATTTCCAGGGACACTCATGGCGCATGCGCAGAGTTCTTGAGGTGACGTCACTCTATCTGCAGTGCCTAGAAATAGCTAGCTGCCTAGAATAGGTTTGGGGAATCCCGCGATTGCCGTAATAGGTTGTTTATGTTGGAAGCTCGGAGGACGACTTCATGGTAAACAACGCGCAGTGCATTTTCTAGGGACTTGGGGGGGGGGGGGTTAGGAGGGATTACTGCAAGGGAAATTGGCTTAATGTCAACATGTTGACAACAACCTATTTTTCTGACCAATGTCCAAACAACACCTGACTGAATATGTTAACATTGTGTAGAGGCACTGCAGCAGATACGGTATCACACATACATGTATATGAGTTAACACTTAGTTTCTTTCATTTTCTATTTCAAAACAAAAATGCTTCACTATATATTACTATAAATAAAAGGTTCTGAGTCATTTTTCTCGGAAAATAACACGAATTTCAGATATCACAATTCAACATTTTCTCCACCTTAAGATATCCTGATCAAGTGTGCAAGATGTAGCCTTAATGTTTTATATAATGGGAAAAGTTACATAACATCTTCCCCGCTACCAAACTATTTGGAATAATGGGGGCTGGTGGTTCATGATGACAAGCTGTCATAGGAGTAAGAATATATGAGGAATTATGAGGAATGCATGTCGTTGGACGTTTCAATCGCGCTAGATACTAATAGCCAAATAATGAATGAGGCCTACTCTTAATATAATATAATATAATATATACCCTACAAATGTCACTAATGTGTTACTGAGCGTAATGTGAAGCTGTCCAATCTAACTGTAATACTGTATAGCTGCAGTTTTGATAATGATATTACGTAGATCTTAGAAGGGAATACCATTGATATGGAGACATCAGATATAGACTATAGCTTGCTTAAATGCATAAAGCATGAATTCATAAATCAGTAAAGGCAAGTATGTAGCTTAATCATATTACATTGAACAGTTAAGATAATTTCTGTATGTGCATGTAGGCTCGCAGGTAATCATCCACGTCGGTTCTTGTTGGTATTTGTGTACATACGGTGCTACGCAGTCACCTATGGACACAAGTGTGGTGTCCCAGATACAATGACCTCTGTATTTACATAACCTCATATAACTGTAGGTCTGGCTTATTCTCCACCCATGTTTACCTGAGGTCAAAATATCATGAACTAGAGGATCGCCCCTTTCTGTCAATACATGCACATATCCTTTTAACATTCAAAAATCAAAGAACCGTGGGTAAGGGCAAAATACAATTCAGAGTAGAGTTAATCTTTACAGTAATATATATGCATTCAAATTTGTTAATTTATTTGATAACCCCCTCAGAGAAAATATGTTGAAAGTTTGTATCCCCGTTACATAACAGCGATTCACTTCAACGTTACTGACAGATAGGGGAAAGAAATCACATTTAAAGGGGAGAGTTACAGACTCCCAATGACATATTGGGCGATGGATGCACATCTTCGGTGTAGGTAAATGCGTAGTATATAACAAACATACTCGATCAACAGTATTGTGTTCCGACGCACTCCCTCTTTCATAATAAAAACGACAAATGAATGCCTTTTCAGGCTTTTGTCAGACCCATACAGATTTAAGGAGAAAAAGGACACAGTGGTTGTTATCCATACAGATATGTACACATGTATGTATCAAATACGGAAAAGGCCTTCGTATGTTCGCACGTCCTATGGGAGGTCGTATTACGTATGACGTGCAGGCCATGTTTTTGCTATGCCGATATATCGGCAATCCCGTTTCTCCCCCATCTGCAAAAACGTTTCTATGTTATCAACAAACACATAATGTTCGCTTGACATTAATGGTAATCATCCACTACCTTCCGTGTGTATTGTGTTATCTGTCAAGTCCGATTTGTTTTGTTGCGTTGTCTCCGAGAGAATCGCCTTCCAGTTCTAGAATGTTCTACAAATGCTATAATAGTCCCCAACAACAACAAAATACATTCCGCATCTATGTTCTGTGACCATCCATGAATCTGTGTATGCCAAATATGCATACAACTACCTAAACGTTGGTTATTAGAGCATCCGGTATTCCCATGCTACTTGCATATCAATGCGGTCGTTCGTTAGAACTGCTGTATTTGTCTTCTTGCCAAGGAATTCCGCGCTTTTCCAGGACTTTGACGTCACAAAATAGGTCGGGAACACCCAGCCAACAATGAAACATCACTCTCCTAGCATATCTTTCATTTCGGTCATCCTCTCCACTAAGTGAGATTCTGCCCGAAGAGTGAACCCGAGGCTGTGACGTCAAAGAAAGTTATTTTGGGATGCCGTACGTCATAGGTGGCTATATAAGCCGGGGACGCCGGGATCTCCTCAGTTCATGAGTCATACCAGCTCGGTACGGTACTATCCACTCTGAGACCAGTATCCCATACCCTATGAGAACTACAGGTACTCTCAACAACAGTCACTAATATCTACTGCCTCTTTCCACGTTATCCAGGCAGAAACAGAAGGACATATACCCACAAGGAGATGTACACAACAGCATTGAAGACGGAAAGCGGGGCCGATTCCAAATATACAGTGGCCGATATTTTGTCGTCTATGGCTAACGGTGGAGGCGAGACAGTTTCATCGCCGGTAAGTTTGTTTGTCGCTCATTTTACCATCATCCAAAAGCTTTCAAAGTCACCAGGTTAAATAATCTTGTTCATTGAATGTAATGTAGGTAGATTTTACTTATTCTTAACATTTGACTGTTGCACGATGCGTATGAAACTTAGAGGTGAGAAACTTTGTAAACTTTGGTGAGGACCCTTGGTAACTTCAGTGCTGTGGCTGTGGTTGGGCTTGATATGGGGAGAGTGGAGGGGTGGGGTGGGGGTGGGGATATAGGAGTAGTAGAGAAGTTGGGGGTGGGGGTCAAGGTGGGAGGGTGGGGGTCTGGGCCGGTGGCTGTGTGCGAAACAAGGTTGGCCCCGTGCCCAGCCCCAGGCTCAGCACGGTGTCAGCTGCAGCCCCCACCCAACATCACCCCGTTGCGGTCCCTCTGACCCATTTTAAGTCGACGCATTTGATTGGCTGAAATGCTAACACAAAGAAACTCGACCCAAGCTTTGCCCCCACCTCATCTCCCAAAGCGCACCCCTTCTCCACCCCAATACACAAACAGGGGCCCTGGACAGTGCACGGTGTGGCAAGACATCTTGGCAGGACACTTTCTGCAAGTAGTTGTAATAGCTTTGGATAGAGACGCTAGAAATGATTCAGAAGGAGTCTTACTCATAGTCCAGTCAGCGGACTTGGAAGCTGCCTCAACTTCCGTCCCAGGAAAAGAGAGGGAAAGTTGAACTAATCGCCTACCCGTGTGTCAGGATGGAAAGCACCAGCTAGTAGTGATAGGGGCGTGGGCCCCAGCTGGAGTGGGTGGATGGATGTGTGTGCGCTTGGCTCCATGTTTCACTACTGTCACCAACATGGTAGGCGCGTCTTGGCATCTATACACCCACGCTGGGTGCGTGGGCTGAACTTTAGCAGACCCCCCAATAGGATGGACCATGTGTCCTGCTAGGAATATCGCAGTTCCTGGTGGTTTGGTAGATGAACTCGCACGTGGATAACAGCAGGATCATAGAAAGTGTCAGGGATCCAAACAACAATGTGGCAGTCGCAGGGTCACCATCCGCAGCAGCAGCCACAGCAGCACATGGCCATTGCCCCGGCGAATTACACCAATAGTCCCCACCATAATGGAGTACATCATAATTTGACCTACAATGGCCACAATGGTCAGAGTCCAGGAACACCCAATAGCAATGGGAACCAACACACCTGGGTAGGTCTTATATTAACTTTGTTTCAATTACACTATGTTTGATAGTCGAGTATTGTTTCCGATGGTAACCGTAATGGCATATCAAGAGGCACGTGCCTTTATGTGGAGATAATAGGGCCTCTTGAATGTCTGGAATGTTTATATATGTCAGATAAGGTGAGAGGGTATGGAGGTCAAGGATCGTGTATTTTCTAGGAGTTGATAGGTGGATAGGATCATAAGGTATAATTCAAAGAGGGATGAACACTGGGGAACGCAAGTCCGCATACAACCCCGGGTAAGCGCCCGCCCTGCCCCTCCTCCCATATCCCCACCCCTATGCTACCGGGAGCATCACCCCTTCCCCCTTCTGTGAAAAATTAGGCCATTATTGATCCGTCCGTGTCGTGCAGCGTGTCCAACGGGGTGCTCCGGTGTGGCCTACTTCGCGCACCCCAACACAGTCACCCCCACCCCTCGTCCCCGCCCTTCCAGCTACCAGCACTAGCAGCAGCAGCAGTCAGTCAGTTGTAACGCAGTAGTAGTTGTAGCGCCAGTGCCAGTAGAACAATGGCGGACCGGAACACCCCAACGTCGTCGGCCGGCGCCGCTCCGGTCCCTACCGGCGCCACGACTCCGACCGACGACGATCTAAGCGACCCACCTATGTCTGACCCCACGGACTCACCCGAATTTCTCTGCACTTTACTTTCACAGTTCTCGGAGGCCAGTTTCATGAGCAACATCCTGACGGGCACCACACCGACACTGACGCCGACCACTATCGCCTCCATCGAGCAGAGTTTCATTGAGCTGCAGTCGGCGCCGGTGACGACGGCCAGCAACACGGCCCCCACCGCCGGAGACCTCAGCCACCAAGCCGGCTTCGTGCCCCCCGTTGTAGACCCACGCACGTCTGTCAGCGGCATGCCGATAAAGACCGAGTATGATTACTACACAGAGGACGATAGCAGGTCGTCTGATGCCGAATGGATGCCCGTTGCTAAGCGGTCTCGCCCAGACCAGAGTTCCGGCCAGTCGGTGATTACCTACGGACAGGCGACCACATCTACGGGCCAGACGGGAGCCCCACAGAGGAAGACACCAGGCCGCAAAGCCAAGAACGATGTGGTAAGCATTATTTCCTCATACCCACACACTATAACGACAAGACCAATAAGAATGAGAGAGATTTACCATATAAAGAACACTTGATAAATGTAGTGACAGGTTCGTATTTATGCCCCTGCGGTGTTATTCCCACCCCCACGAGGCTTAACACACACACTATTTAGAGACATTACTGTAACCAACTTAAGCCGGATAGAAATTCCTATCATTCCTCATTGTATAGCCTGTAGGTTGCTACATTGTTGAACGCCTAAGCGGATTCCGCCTACATCCGGCCAATAGTATTTATATCGTACCTGCGGTAATATACATTACTTACCTGTACAGTTATCTATCTTTTGCTCTGAATATTGAATAAAAGTAACATCATTGTCACATGAAGTAACGGATTTTACCACTTTATCCCATGACGAAATAAATGATGTAACCGGAAGAAGACAATCCCTTAAAAATTGGGATGGAGGTTACTTCCTGTTTACCCGCACCCATTAGACTACCAAATATGGTTCTGTATCTCCGCAATCAATAACTTTATTTTGAATCTGCATTACATAGAAATATTTGCTTGTCTTTTGCAGCTCTCACCAAACGAAGACGCGAAAAGACGCGTACGGAGGGAGAGAAACAAATTAGCAGCAGCCAAGTGCAGACAGCGACGTGTTGACCATACAAACGAACTGCTAGGGGTATGTATCTATAATACCATCACTATTCAAACAAATATCTATGTAAGCGATTATAAGAGAGTTCCGTTATAAGTGTCGTTTTACGGGTGTGGTTTTAATGTCATTCCTGGGTATATATAGTCGTCTGGCACAATTAGGTCATGAAGATTCTAAAAAGACGTCTGCTATCCCGCCATCTATCGGACTGTCTATAAAACAAGGCCGTAATGGTGTGCATGCATGCAATATTCCGTGGTCCGCCTGACAGGCGAGCGCGCGGCTTGTATGGGAGGCAGGGAATGGGGGAGGGGGAATGGTGTCACCTAATGTATTTGGGATTATCCATCTAGAACTGTCACCCAGACACCACCCCAGTCTGGGTCGGGGGGAAATGACGGTGTGGGTGCTGCGGGAGTCTGGACCACTATTCTATTACTTTGTGTGACACCTACTTCCAGACACACGGTGAATAATGAATAATCAATGCAGATTGATGCATGAGCGTGTTTTCTCGTAAAGATATTGAGACAGACTCAACGATATTCACTCCAAAGACGTTATTTAAAAGAAAAATCCGAGCTCATGAAATCAAAAAGTATTAGGATATTATAACATACCAATTATTTTTGTAATTATTTTTCTGTTCAATAAAGAAATACCATTCCTTTATGAAACGTTTACTCATGTAGCCTTTCTCTTCTTTTTCTTCTCACAGGAGACAGAAGATCTGGAGGAGATTCGCGCTAAGCTGGAGAGTGAAGTCCAGCAACTCCAGCAGCAGAAAGAACAGCTGGAATTCCTGCTTGAGGCCCACAAACCAATGTGCACGGTAGCCAAACTGATCGTCAAGCCTGACCCAGACCTCACTAATGTGTCTCAGTCTACCAAAGTGGACACTGGCTCCAGTGTAGTAACCAGCACGGCAAGCTTCTCCACCCAGACCATCCGCCCCACATCCTTGCCGCTCACAGTACAGAACCTAGCGGTCAGTGAAGCCCCAGGGGTGGCTGTTACAACACCAAGCAATGTTTTCACTCAACTGGGCCTGGACAGTCTCATGGACGGCCACTCGTCAGGGCTCACGCCCATCACCGGGTGCTCGCGGGAGGTGAAGCGACAGTCCAGTGATAGCAGTCCCAGCGATAACGGGCTCGCATCCCCCACGAGACTGATGGCGTTATGAAACGCACACAGGGACATCAGTGATTTTCTCCGTGAACTAGACCTCCCTTCGCCCAGGAATGCATCCCAGTCTGGTGTTGTTTAAGGATGACACGACGATGGGGATGCTTTAGGGAGGTCTGGGCAAGGGAGAATATGTGATAAAAATATAAACATTGAGAATGCATGATACACAGACGATATACAGAAACCTGTATTATTCTGAATTATATATATATATGATATATATATATATATATTTATTCATAAGTATAACTGTAGATATACAGAACTGACGCCAAGAGTATCACGCTATCTATAGATAACGTATTCCTCCTATATTCACGCATATGCATTTCGGTGATAGGCTGAGGCCTGAGCTGCTGCCACCCCCAAGGGAAATAGATAGCAGGAACTTTGTACGCGTGTGGTAACAGTTTATGTTTCGTTGCCTTAGTCAAGAGTCCTGTATCACGGAAGCCTTCAGACCTTCCACCTAGGTACTGACAAAGGGTTAACGTGTATGAATCATTGGTGTGTGACCGAGAACTATTTTGCTTTTAAGCACTGTCCAGTACCTTAATTTATGTTGATCTGGAGTTTACATGACCATTGTGTTCACTATGACCATATCAACGGAGCTATACTGTCCTTGTTATATACTCAAATGTAGTGGCGTATGTCAACAGTAACCGAGGATTATCGTTATAGTGTGCTTGAAAGGCAGTAACATTGTCAAGTCCCTGAGTAGTAACGTAGATACTTGTATATGTTGTATGAGTGTAGCTTCTACTTTATACATACATGTAATCGAGCATGTAGACTAAAGATGTGAGCATATTATTGAGGCTGTATTCAGACTACATGCAATGCAAGCCTCTATAAGCCTTGGTAAATAATTTTGTATGCCGTGCCAGTATCTATTACTGGTACAAAAAGGAGAGTTTCTGTCTATTGAATTTACCATGTGGTGCCTCATTTTCTCAAATTTACCCGAGCAGTTCGCTTTGTATGAACAACGCGCCGTTGTCTGCATTGGGGTGCAAAAGGCAAATCAAATATAGCCAGTTATATAATGGATTTAGTGTAGCCTGAAACTTATTTATAATACAGTTTTTAAAACATTACGTTGATCGTTTAATGTTATTTTATCGATATACCTTTGCTGAGCATGGGTGGAAAGATGTGTTCAGTGGTGTTTTTTTTGTGAAGGGAAATGTGATTATTGGCTTTGAATGCCAACAACATCCGTATTCCGTAGGTACGACATTAGTATTTAATACTGCGTTTCACTTTCGGTGCATTGCTGATCACATAATCAAGGGGCAATGGAATAATGAGTGTGTTATTTCATAATCAACAGACTTTAATGTAACGACCTACTCTTCGTCTTGAACTTATGAAGGTGCTATTCGATAATTTATTGAAGAGAAAATGGAATGGCTCAGTTGTTTTTATATAGAGGGGGTTCACTATCTTTCGCCTTCATATAACATTTGTATTGGACTATTATGATTATAACTTAATTGGTGAAGTAGGGTTGTTCAATTTAAGAAACTCCAGTCTGATTGCACAAAGACTTCTGATACACTGTAAGCAGCTAATATGCAAACACTTGAACAATAGGGGAACGATCTCAGTCAAGTATTAACCAATTTTCCTGGTACAAGGTATACTCGATATAGCGCTATGCCTATGGATTGCGAATGATTTTGATGGGAAATTTGTTATGGTTATTTCTACAAGTCAGATTTTGACATGTTCCTTGCCTCATTGTAAACCGCTTATCATAATGCCCCAACACTTTTTGTTGGCTGACTTTGTGGCTCCAGTTGCCTTCCTAAAGAATAGAATTCACAGTTTGTAATGGCAGTGACAGATAAATGTATATTATATAATATTCGTAGTTGTAGTGTGCCTAGTCGCCGAGATTCACCATACATTCACACAGTTGTACACAACCATTAATTTATTTTTGTACTTAATTTATATCATTAGTTGCCGATATATGTACTTCGACATTTTTTTTGCAGAATATAGTGCAACTCTCGACAATAAACATTTTTGAAATGCATTATACACCTTGTGTTTTCAATCATAAAGGACATTTTATGAATGTCACATTAGTAACTTATTAACAATTGCTGCTAACTATATTGAAGACATATAGTTTACAACAAAATTAATGACTGGAAAAGAAGAAAGGCATATTATTCATTTAGAGTGAATACGAATTTACCAATGAATTAAACAAAAACTGAGAAGGCGACAAATCCTAAGAATCGTGTTGTCATGTGAACACTTACCAATGATCAAGCAGCAATTCTGAAGAAAAAGAATGAATAAAACTGAATTAAAATTATCCTCTTATCATGTCCTAGTTGGCCTTTCGTTGATATTAGGTTGTCTTTTTACCAATTTTGAGTCAGTATCCCTCCCCCAGAGCCGAGTCTTTCAGATAAATAAAATAATACATGTTGAAACCTATTTGGGAGTGCATAGTGCACACATCGAATAAATACTTCTACAAGTACAATGGTGTATAAGATGCCCTGCTAAAATAATAAATGGATGAATAATGTGGGTGTGTCTGGACACGAACCGAAAGACCCTACCATGACCATTCCAGTGGAAACCGTTCTTAGCTAATTTAGCTAACCATAAAAATAATGGTTCAATTAAGGATTGTGGATTAGATAACGAATCATTTCAAGTTAACACTCACAGAAATAGAGACAGCAGGGAAGAAAGACACACACACACAGATACACACAACATGGGCTGACAGAGGATTTATTAATGTAAGATTTTTAAAAAGGATGGGCATGGCTTGTATTTTATATTTCTTTTTATCGACCTTTCAACTGTGTTCTAATGAAGCAGAAGTTTATGGTCAAAAAGAATTCTCGAAAAAAGGTGATTTATATTTGGAATTGTAGTGTACCACACCATATTCTTGACCATAAATACTTTTTTAATTCCAATTCGGAACGATATTCTATCGGCGATCCATTGTATTCAAAGTGATCTCAATATGAGAACCATGATTCAGGACAATATTAATACCAGATCTAGAAAGATCGGGATCACTGTTTTAAAGGCCTGATTGGGTACGTCAATTGCTCAGCAGAAAACTATTTTTATCTAATGACGTCGACCTTTCTCCAAGGAAACCAATGAAATGGTGAACACACCCATGTGAAATAGTGTAATTATGTCTATATTGCCCATAACGAAGTATGAATAATTTGATATTTGTATAGCTCATCATTAACACTCCTGAAAATTACATTAAAGCAATTTAATGTAGTGGTTGGTCTATACATGAAACGGTCATACTAGAAAATGCTAATAATGCCAATTAGTCATCAGATAGCACTAAATGCTTTTATGTGTTTAGATGTCTCTTATGGATACTGAAAATGATATGTGTGATTTGCCATTCTATGTGTCATGTGTATTTACAGGTTCCCACCCCTGAATGTTTTAAAGTATCAGTCGAACTCGAAGGACAACAGACAGAATTGATAGATATGCCATCTGGTGGTTAGATCGGAAAGCACCGAAAGCACTGCACAGAGGGTACATTTCCTTCTTATTATCAGAAGAACTTATGTGATGGTTACATAGCCTAATATTGTAGTGTTTCTTAGGCGATTCATTCACACGAAATTCCAAGACCTAAGAGAAATACTGTTTATTATGGATATTGCCAAGCTCTTCACAGACACTGATTCTATTGAGCTACCCATACCTGTTTACGGAGAAATGTCGTCTGCAATTGCTGATCACGTGACCAGACAAATGACGTCAATACTTCACCCATACCTTGAGTGTTGTTCTTGAATCCATATAGAGTGAACAGCAAGAGGAAATTCTGCTTGGATGCTAATTTCAGAAACGCATGCTATGGTATGACGTAATTCGATGTTGACTCGACAGAGCCGGAGATAGACTGGCTCCAGACACCCAGGGCCGCATAACATGCAATCAGACAGAGGTATTCCTATCAATAGATAGTCTCCACAACCACCGTGGTCACGGAGGCTCTTTTTTCATATGTGGCGAAAGTTCCAATAAACATCTTAGAGCCCCTGCTCTTAAAGATAAAAGATAAGAATTCTGCAAAATTTTGAACAATTGGTGTTCATCTGTTTCTAATTTCAATCCTTTAGACATTAGTGATTTATAGAAAGTGTTGGGTGTTCAAACAACTGGAAATATGAGTAAATTTGTCAATTATATGTTGATGAACATAAAGCAGTATATATACAGGCAAATGTTACTCAATAAAAGTTGCCAAGATTTTCTATTTTCTATCCTTTTTATTGGAGCTGCGTCAAAAGGTATTGGTGGAATACAGACTAGCTGAAATAGAGAGAAGAGTCCATAAAATCAATAATATTAAGTCACTGAAAAAAGTACGGTACTTTCATAGATATTTATTCAATAATGGAGTAGGGTCGTAATCCATAATCAGTAGGAAATATGTTATTTTGTCTTCTACGTTGAATTTGAATTGAGTAGAGTCGAATATGCACATTCATAACATCAAGGCTTAGCTTTATTTACCTTCAATATTCCATTAACCACATTATTAAGCAGAAAATTGATGTGCTCTCATTGTTCCCATACAAACCCTGACATGGTGGCACACTGCTCTGCTTGATATGCGGCTTTTGCGGATCCAGAGAGGCATAGTGTATTGAGAACCGCTCAGTGCGCCTCCTATCACATGAACGGGAAACTCGGCTTGCGTGTTAGTGCAGCCAATGTTCGCTAGACGGCAGCTGCAAACCTATGGCGTCTTCATCGCCTCGCCGAAAGCCGAGCGCCTGTCTCGATCATGTGGAACTGGCCAGCTGGGAATAAGGGGGTTTAGTGGATCAGCTTGGACATTCTGCTGAGTTTGGGCCTGACAGCCAACAAATATCCGCAAGGATAATCGGCTAGATGTTAAAATCCTCTCTGCGGAGCGTCTGCTGAGGGTCTATTTGGTCTGTTTGGGTGGATCACCTGCTTAATCTAGACAGTTGCTTAAGAAAAATAGGTTCCCTATCGTCTATGATGTTTTACTTTTATGCATCGTAGTATATCGGGGGTCTTAAATTTCTATCGCATCAGGTGGACGCCGGGTCTTCAAGGTGGCAATAGCATTTGTATCTATGTGGGATAACAAATATTAGTAAAGAGTGCGATTTTTCAATATTATGCGAATTATGTAATATAGGAAACTGGTAATTTGAGTGGAAAGTTCTGCTATATGACTATGAGTCATTCATAAAAATTTTCTCCTCGTCCTAGAGATCTGAAACTTATACTTGTTGAAAGTCCATGTAATGGTTCATAAGGTAAGGAGTAGTGGCGGTCAAACATAACCAAATGCTAATACACATATACCCTACAATGGTTGATAGGGGCGGTGAATAATAGTTAATATTTTGTATGACATTGCAAAGCAGATCTATACACTTTCGGTAAATTCAACAGTCAGACGAAAACCATAAACCGTATCGGAAGACGACCAAATATATACGCAAAAAAAGACGTCCTGTTTGTCTCACTGGCTTATTGATCATTCTGGTGGCTTCGTAATAAAAATAGAATATGGCACTGGCAAAGATTACCCAAAGTGACTTGGATATGACTGAAGGTACCCTCTGAATAGGTCCGAAAGATGCTACCCAGCAGTCAAGTCCGGCGGGCACACACATGTTGGATCAACGTTGGTTTAACGTCAGATCGTGACGTTGATGCAACGTTGAAATGAGGTTCAACATGGAAGTTGAAAATATATCGAGATTGCAACACCTTTACAACATACTGTAGCATACTGATCCCTGTTCATATCGATTAGTGTGATCAATGCCGAGAAGCAGTTATGGCCAACATGTCATGTTTCACATATTTGAATACGGTAAAGTTAGGGTCTGACTTACCTGACTAGGTGTGTTGGGAAGGGGGGGGGGGTACAACAGTGCTCCAAATTTGGTCTTCTCGGGGCAAGTATACAGACAGAAAACCTTACCATTATTTAACCCTATCCTTATCCCGAGTCCTAATGTCAGACCTTTTATATAAAATTGTCTTATCCATGTCTTATGTTCTCGGGGGGGGGGGGGGGGGTTCTCATTTGAAATACGGGGCGTCTACGCGGAACGAGTTCTCCAAGACGGAGCGAGTTCTCCTGTAACAAACGGAGCGACTTCGTATCGGGGCGAATTCTCCAGTAACCTTTCCATTCACAGGCATCCCCTGACTTCGTATACGTATACTTAACATATGCTATTTGTAATGAGACGGTACCCTTGTGAAATATATACAGATACTATATAAAGCACTTACAGCAACTGTTCTCACACACTTCTTACATTGACACTGACCAAACAGTGCCGGATTTATCATAGGCTAAGCATAGTTTACTTGTACATTCGCCATAGGATGTCTTTACTGGATTAGCGTTATCTATAGGCCCTATTGACGTAGAGCCTTTACGGATAATCTATTATGAGATTCACTGAGAAGAAATTGTCCTGTCTTTGCTGGAACTAAAGGAATATGTCAGATATATTGCCATTGTCTCCCATCAGTCCTAGCATAAAGGCATATCCCACTGTGAATCTACATGGCGTTGCACAGAAACTTCCGAGAAACAGAAAACCTACGAAGTATACAAAATCATCTGGGAATAATTCCAGTGGATCTTCGCCATATTACGGTTTGAAACATCAACCTGCATGCTGTGATGATAATGGGGCGAGTTCGAAGTTTGTCTGGTGGAGGAAGGAAGAGAAAGAAAGCACATGGAACCTATCTCGTAGAAGACGGCAAAAACTGGAGGAACGGCGAGCTCGCGACCGGCAGGAAGAACTACGTCGAGTACAAGAAGCCAGGAAAGGGCGGGAAGAAGCCCGCCAAGCCGCCCATGACGAACAGGAGAATGATCAGAGAGAAAGGGGGAGACGAGAAGGGAATGTGTGGCAACAACAGGAGGAAGACTTCTTCCTCAAACAAATCGAATTGAGAACCCGACTTAGGATAGAAGGTAGAAGAGCACAACCGATAGATAAAGTGGCATGGTAGGCTACCTTGCTAGCAGGAGACTCTGGAACATGTAAGTTTAAACATGTCCAAATGCACATCCCAGGAAAGGGACCATGTGGGTATATAGATGGGCTCACTGTGGACGGATTGCAGGATCTCATTGCTGATATTGCGTTGTATCAGAAAGTACATGCAGACAGGGGCGCCATCTATCGGGATTTCTGGAAAAATATACTCTCCGTGGCAACGCATGAGCTCCGTCTTATGGAAGAAAAGGAAACTAAACGGACTGGTCACGAAAGGTTGCTGCCTTTCCTGAATGAACGTATAGCAGACGACATTTTCAACATGTTTCACAATAAGACCAGGGAACAATTGGAATTAATGTTGTCTTCTATACAAAACAAAGTAAGCATCGGTGGAGACGGTTTAGACGTTAGCTATTGGGAAGGGGTTACAGAGCAATTGCGGATTCAAATTGCGCATCGCTCTCTTTTAGAAAATCATGAGAGATTTATTAAGAAATCTGTCCTTGATTCTACAAAAGCCTCCCATTCTGCTATAAATGACCACAGTGGCTGCATCATAGAAGACCACGGATTGCGAATTACCTCTCAACGAGAAACTGTTCTCCCACAGGATGCGATCGTCCAATGTGCGGAAAACGAGAACATACATTTGATTGAAAGAAGGAGGAAAGGCATGGCTATTCGCTGTAGTTCTGATGTGGCACTTGCATATTCCATGATCGCTCCTGCGTCACCTGATGTCGATGACGAATTAGGGGGCAAATACACGCCTCGGAAACCTCTTTATCACAATTCTGTCCACACTGGATTTGTCTGGAATAAGTACAATCGTACCCACTACGATTCCGACAACCCGCCTCCCAAAACCATCCACGGGTACAAGTTCAACATATTCTACCCAGATTTGATTAACAAGGCAGTGTGTCCACAATATAGTATTATTCCCTGCGATGATGACCCTAACACTGCTATCCTTCGGTACCAGGGCCTCCGTACCAAGACATAGCATTCCGGGTGCTCAACCGGAAGTGGGACCGAGGGCACCGACGTGATTTCCGGGACCAGTTTGATGGTAACATATTGCAGCTATGGTTCCGGTTCAAAAGGCAGTGCTACAGAAGATGAAATGCACGTTTTCAATAACAGATTATGAATAATCAGGTTGCAATGATCTACGTGTAGGTGGAAATCTTGTAGCCTACATGTTCACGACTGATGTAGATTACAGGCGTAATTCCAGAACAGTGTAATACATAAAACCAAAAACCCCTCAGTTACTTATTTTTAGGGCGATTGATCCAATCGTTTTACATAAATGTTATTGAAGGCTAAATTGATTGTTTACAATATTTATTGTACTTTCATTATTCAATCAATGTTTAATAATTATCAATGTACATTATATAAACCTATTTTGCTCATCAAATATTAAATATCATACTCACAACAAGCCATGTAAAGTAAGGAATACAGCCCTGTACAGATCAATTAACTTTATTCTCAACTGGACCGCTAAGGAGCAGCACGACCCCTACCCAATATCTAGTCATTAGTATCATATCACCGTAGTTACCCTAGGAATTAATCATTTATCCTAAAAGTGATATATCCCAGGATGTCAATCCAACTAAACCAACATCTGACGAAGATGACTGAATTCGTGGACACGTTGAATATTTAAGTGAAGACACTAGAATCATTCGAAAGTATGACTTATTGTGAATGTATCTATCACTTCGTTATATATATAAAATTGTTGTACTGCGGCATTGAGCATGAAAAATCCAAAAATGTATTTTAGGGGAAACGTTTTAAAGGAGAATAGTCGTCAAACCTATGGAGTCTATTGCGGCTATAGATATACACTTACTAAGGCTAATTGACCGAAATTTGGACATACATTATATGCTATTGTATATTTTCCGTCACGTTGTCAATGAAAAAAAATTCTAAATGATACATAAAACTATAGATCCGTAATTCTAAGTAAGCCTGTAAGAAGAGGCGTTGCAGCTCTGAGGTGTAAGGGGCGGTATGTACCATGAAACCAAATATTTCCTTTCATTTGAAATGTATGATTTAGATAAAAGTAGTATACAAATATATATATATGTAGGGTACAGGTATTCATGTTGGTGCGTTTGTCAATGAATTAAAGAGGGAGAAGTAAGACTTATCTTGAGAGTTTCTGAATTGTTCGAATGGATGTAATTGAATGGATTGTAGAACGGGTAGAGACTTCGCCTTGGACGCATAGGCCTTTTTCCATTGGCCGACAAACACGGTGTAGATTTTCTGTGTTTTCCTAAAAGCCTATTTCCACTTCTGGTCAGCGGTGCCAAGGTCCGTCGGTGGTTCCTGACTGTATATCGGTGATGGCCAATGAAAATAGGTTATTAGGAGAACGCAGAAAATCTACCAGAGTTGTTTCAGTATAAATAAGATTTTTTTTTAAAATAGGGAAAAATGAAGACATGCTTTTTATTATAACAACTTAAACAAGGCATTGTTATTATTTTATAGCTTTCATTTAATCATATTCTATTGACCCATCATATTCGTTATTAGAAAACACCAGACTTGTTAAGGTACCGCATGAATGCAGTGCTTCGCAGAATTTTGGATGTTTGTCACCAAAATGTCACCTGACAAGAGGGAAATTTCAATAATGACGTCAAGACTAATGTCTATGGTGATGCCTTAAGGCATCACTCACCATGAATCGGTTGACTCTACTACCTTGTAGAAAGTGACAGATGTGAAAGAGAAGGAATGCACAAAACAGAGATCCTCCATGAAATATAGATTGACAACTATTCAAAATCAGACAATTTACTGAAGAATGTGGACATGGAATTTTATCATTACTACTACTACTACTACTACTACTACTACCCAGTTCCCCTACTTAGCATTACACGGCAGGCATTGCTTGCACAAAGGAACGTTCTACAGCAGGCTCCTATTTTGGAAAATAGCAATGTCACATGAAGTGTCATGTGATTTGGGTAGTTTACCTTGGTAGCTGATACCAAATCAAAGGTCAATATGGCGTTTTTACTATGTCAAAATTTCTTTCAATTCAACAATTATTTTTTAATTATGGAATTTTGTATATAAGTATCAATGATGCCTCTATGATGCCTGGAGGCATCATGCTGCTGTAGCCAGGGGAATGCCTGGAGGCATCATGCTGCAATTAAACGGTTAAGGTCGAGGCCAAGGCAGCCCTGACCTTATCTGTGACCTGTATGAAGGCTGGGAATCCCGACCTCATACACTAACTTTACATCAAAGCTCATATAATCACTTGTCTCGCCCTCTCAATGCCTGGAAAGGGATTATCACTACTGCAGCAAAGTATTTGTAGTCTGTATCCACATCTGGATCAGGTCACTGTTTGATGACTATGATGTGGTATCATTTACTGAAACCTGGCTCAACAGCCGTTTCAATAGCGCTATGTTTTATTTGGATAATTTTTTTTTTTCTTTTCTTTTCTATTATGCTTATTTTTAGGCAGGACAGGGAAGATAGAATTGGAGGTGGAGTGGCCTGTTACATTAAAATGCATTCACCCCTTATTCAAGTAAAATCGAAGAGCTCTCTGACACAACAGACGAAGTTGAATAGTTTATAGACATGGAATATACCACTCAAATACTTGAACGTATACTGACTTCAGATGCCGTAATCGGAACAGAAGTATTGATCTTAGGTGATCTAAATTGTAATCTCCTAGATAAAATGAGTCCAAGAAAGGAACAGCTGTTGAACTTTGCTAAAGATCATGGGTTAGCACAACTAATACAAGATGTTACAAGGCCCAATGAGCGGGTGGAACGCTTATTTATGTGATCTTTACTAACTGTACTGTTGTTAAAAATAGCGAATGGTAAAATAATTACCTAATCAATGAACGGCGCTCAATGATCCAACTACATAAGGCCACAGGTGATCCGGAGCATCTCATAAATGCAAATAAGCTAGGTAAAACCATTAAATTCTCTATGGTCACAGCTAGGAATGATTTTTGTAGAATGAATATTGACAATTCCAAAGAGAATCCTAAAGAATCCTGGCGACTAATTAACAATCTTTTGTCTCCAGGAAGAAGTTGGTCTATAATTAAATACATGTCGAAGTGGAATCAAGGGACCTGCTCATGAAGCACCAGTATGGCCACCCCTCTCATAAGATCTCACACTCTCTTAGTGGTATTCTGTTCAAGGTTCTCATTACGCTCTATGTGAGAAGAAGTCTTAGCGAATTAGGCTTAGAACCTTGAAAATCCACTGGCCTGCCTCCCGTGCTAAACACGTACATCAATGGAACCCAAAGATTCCTATAATCTCAATGATGCCACCTAGCGGGAATACTGTATACATGGCGCCCTAGTGGCTTTATTTGGACTGGAATACAGAGTACCACTTAGAGAGTGTGAGGTCTTATGAGAGGGTGGTGTGGTATGGCTTCAAAAAGAAATTAGGAACGGCTGATGCAGCATTACCTACTATCGTAAAACTGGATGAGTTTTAATCTGGGCTCCCGTATGCGCCGACTGGAGTTTGGCGTAGTAATATCACGAGGCGGAGCCGAGTGATATCCGGAGCCAAAACTCCAGGAGTCGCATACGGGAGCCAAGATTAAAACGAATAAGGTTTTGATTTTATCCTACCTCTTGTGAACGATATTTTTATGTGAGGATAATAACAAAAAAACATGATAAAAACTGTCTGAAGTCCTCCATATAGCTCTCCTTGCCGCTCTGAAGACGCTTGGAACTACTTTCAGCTGCTGATCTCTGATTGGTCCATTTTTTGTACGCTTCTTATTGCCAAACAATTTTTTTTTTTAAAGTTCATTTATTTATCCTGGACTTGTTTTAGGCGCGCAGGCCTGTCTTCCTCACAGCCAGCCAATGGAAGTCGTTTACACACGATATAAACAGTTACATAAGTTGTTATAAAGTGATATAGACTTACATGCATAGTCTTTTGGGCTTATTGCCCAGTAACCTTGCTCACTAGTTCAAAATCGAAATATGCGTGCAATATCTCAGACAACTTGGTCAATTGGATTATCAACTAGTCCAGCAGGGCTTAGTTCTGGGTCTGCTTCTGTTCTCTCTATTCATAAATGACATGTGTGATAACGTAACCGAGTGTATGTTTATCCAACGCACAGATGACTTAGTGTTATATAGCTCACACAAGGTCACGCTTGCAGGTAAGTATGTATGAAGTCAGTTCCTGGTGTCTTTATAATGGAATGACCATCAACTCAGATGAAACAAAAACAATGTGGTATGCATCTGAGAGAAAAATCAATTATCTGCCTGTACTGGATATCATGTTGCCAAATGTTGTAAAACAGAGCATTGCGAATCAAACAGGGCTACTATGTACGGGGGCAGAGTTGATGCACTGTATTGTATTGATTATTTGGACTGCCGAAGAGGAATGCAAACCTTATTGTTGATGTAAAAACTATCAAAAAAGCCTGATTTAGTCAACCATAAGGTTCGAAGAAAAAGGAGGGATTATCGTATTAAGTTCAATATGGGTCATACAAAAACCAGCAAGTATCAACACTCTCCAATTTACTGGGGTAGTAAATTGTGGGAAACGTTAGATGAGAACACCCAGCATATAGTGACAAAGAAAGAGTTCAAGGTGATACTAAAGAAAAGGTTATCTGTGTATGACTGGCTATAGAACTGTGAGAAGCATTCAATGTGGCCGCAAGAAAACTATCAGTGTATGAGCAATTGTAGAAATATAACTGTAGAATTATATATCAACCAGGTGTCAGCAAGAATTTCCTGTGAGCCAACTCACCGAATACGGTACCGATTACACTACATCTCATCCCTCATTGGGTGAATACCTTATGTCTGTAACCTTGATGTATTGCTATCTGTGGTTCATGTCAAATAGCAGGTGTGTATAGATGTAATAGATAAATGAGAGTGTGACTGCAACTGATCAAGACCTTTCTTTCCGGGTCGAAAATACTGCAGAATTAAACGACCCACCACTCAGGCATGACTACATGCCATCTGTATATGGTTAGAAATCAGAGAATAGTAGTCAAGTTTATATCTTGATATAGTCTTGGTATAGTCTGTCTGCTTGCAATACTATAACGCGACAGATCACGCCTCGCTTTGGTTTGACCTAGTTTGACGGCCATTACAGGATGACGAGAGTGTGAAGGGGGTCTAGAATGGTAGATAGCAGTAAAAGATGGAACTCACACTGGTTCTTCAAAGTCTGTGTAAACATTTTTGTAGCATCGTGATACCTTCATCCATCGTTGATGATGATAAGGTAAGTACTAAAATACCTGTTGGAATTCCACAAACCTTGAACGTTGTAGAAGGTGGATGTAGGCCTTTGATCTATATTACTAATATGATTTTGTAGTTACCATGGTAACATTTTGATATTGGTACCTGGGATGAAAGTTCTTTACATCAGGTACCTGTGCTTGTGTTAAAAGTTAATATGGCAATGCAGCTATTGTTTTTTCTCCATGTCCATCAATACCCAGCAGGGAGGTAATTAATACATACGTTAGTGCTTCTGCACAAGCACCAATACAGAACCAACGGTGCTAACAACATAAGATGTCAGATCCTGGGAGGTATTTTAAATCGAAATCCTCATATCTAACCAATATTTATGAGTAAAATACCGTGTACGCTGATCTGGCGGGATCTGTGTCGAGTTCCCAGCGGAAATCTTTTTTTCAAACCTGTAAGCATCGCCTTCCAATTCTAACCTATATTTACCTATGAGATTCGTAAATTTACGTCTTGTGTTTACTGGGATGGAAACTAGGAGTAGGTATTCAAATGGTCATTAGAGAGCCTACTGAATGAAACCTGCCATGTCTGTCAATTATTACATGAGGAATATGATTCTGCCACTCCCTTGGCCAAACGAATGTAGCATCACATCTGTTTCCATGACAACATAAATGCATAATGATTTACTCAGAAACCACTATTTCTTTTTTATTTTCATTTTTATGTATACCTTTGGAACATAATGGTGAATTGTTATTTGCATTGCCTTTAAATTTCAATGCCATGGCATCCACTGCAGTAAGCAACTCTGAATGTCTATGAAACAAATTGCTATAGCTTTATATTCACTGAAATAAACTCGTAATGTAAGCATTCATTCTGGTATTTCTTCTAGAGTCTACTGCATGAAATTTGTCATGTTAGTCAATTATTCAATGTCTTGATACTTACTGATTCATGAGGAAAGACCCTACTGAAACCTATCGATAATATCTTTCTTAACACTTAAACAAATGATTTATCTGAAAATCAGCTGTACTGGTAAAATAACTTGAGCTGTAATCAGTATCATTTAATTACCGCAAAGTTACTCGAAGATAAAACCATCAAACGGATGGTAAATTCTAGAAAACTGGTGATCTATCTGCTAGTATATTACAGGCCAACAACAAATACTATCACGACACTCCTACACACAGACAAATTGATAAGATTCCAGACTTATGTACTGGACTTCAAGTTCTTCTCAATGTGGTGTATAATATGTGCAGATAACATTGCAGGCTATGCGTAAACCCTGGTTCAGCAAGCTGATTAGGCGATACATCTCCGTGGTTTCAGATTCTTCGTAAGTCATCTACCGCAAAAAATGATTCCGCCTCTTATAAAGTGTGAAAATGAGGCATTGAGAGAATGTATAATGAAATAAATATTCGTTCTTATCTATCATGATATTAGCAGAATACCAAAAGAGCATTACACCTATCTAATCGATTCATGTATATATGTATAGACATGCATTTGCGTGTATACATGTCATATATACGTGATAATTTTTAAGCATGGACTAGGAGTTAATTAGTTATCTATGGCAATCAGAGCCACGTAATTGTGGGCGTCCACTTGTAGTATGAAGCCAGTAATGTTGTTATCTACCACCCCCTCAACCCGGTAACGTGGTGAGTCCTACGATCACCCATCTGCATCAGAACGAGCTGGCCATCCAGGTAGGTACACATACATTCCAACTTCTTTTTATGATTATGGGCATACACTAAAGTTACTAAAAATATATAACTGTAATGTACTTATGTGAGCAGAGCAAAGTATATATGACGGGTTTATCCCTTTATTCAGACCTTTGCTACTTTAAGACTTTTATCGCATTTAAGCCTTTATGAGCGGGGGTTTGTAGCAGAGCCATGTGGGTAGAGACGAATACTATTGCTATCATGTGACATCAAACCTAATTTCTGACATTATTATTTGTTTTGACTAAATATGTTAAGTATGATACTACGTTCTATGAAGGTTTCATGTATATTGATGAGTTATAACCTGATTAAAGCGATGATATCGTATACATAGTAATAAGAAACCGCAAGGCATTATCCGTCCTTTTTTTTAGCATGGTCTGCCTGAAGTGATGACCCATCCTTAGCATTGAACCATTATTGCTTATTTCATACATTAATCATCTAAATCGAGAATCAACTCAAATATATATCCTTACACAGATGATACAGTTATCCTATGAAGTAGTAATATTAATGTTATCGATATAGGAGAAAATCACAAAAAGACATAGATAATTTGGAGTCTTGGCCTTCGACACCGCGGTGGTGGGTGTATTTGTGTAATTTCCTCTTTCGATCTCTCAGTTGCGATAACAGCGTTAGAAACAATTTCGATAGCGATAGGGGTAAGCCAACTGCCTCGTGTACCCTTAAATTGGTGTCTGGGTGTATGTTTGAGAAGCTGGCGACCTCCATCCGCTGAAGTTCTTTATTCGGAGAGGAGAGGCGCTGGATGTGAAGGTGTTGGAGGCAGCGCTCTTCCTGAGCGAGTGGAGGGAGTACCACCGTAGGTCCTCGCCAGCCGCCCGTAAGGCCTGGTCCCACTTTTGTTTCACGATGAGACGGGGACTGCAGCTCTGTCTCCAGAAAACATCAGCAGTGGATCGTGAGGCACGATCGTGGGGGCCAGGTCGATGGCAAATAGTGTTGCCCTCACGGGGCGGATCTTGTGGTTGTTGGACGTCGACATGGTGACTTGCTTCGATTGGTTGTATATCTGGAGGAATTTTCCCATGCCTCTTATGGGGTGCCTTACATTTGAGAAGGCTTTGGCCCCCATTCGGAAGAGTTCAGACTAGTACAGGGCTGCTGAGTAAATAATTAGGATCGCTGCCGTCACGAGCAGGTCGCTGGTTGTATTGGTTAATGACGTTATCACAGCTCTGAGGAGGATGGGGATCACTGGATCTCTCTATTACGTTGAGGGCCTGTGTGATGAGCAGCTGACGGAGAAGCTGGTTCGGGGACCCGGCAAGCGTCATATATGATCGGAGGTGGGCCATCTTGTTCTCCCCTGAGTTGATATATGTTATTTGTATGTCGAATAAGGCCTGGACCATGCATGCTGCCCTGGCTGCATCGAGGAGGACTGGGTCATAGCCGTGGCCAAACCTGCCCAGTGTAGGTGAGGCAGAAAACTGTACCCCTGACTCCCGAGAGGCATGCGCCAACGAAGATTTCCCTAGTATCTTCTGTGGATGGGATGATACCAATTCCGTTCCATGCCTCAGCATATTTGTTGAACCATCAAAAATCACTATGCATAGCGTCTGTGGCATCGAGCTATGGACCCTTGCATCCCCTGAGAGCATCCAACATGCACTCCACGAAGAGCCTGACAGGGGCCACACACTTGGCGACATGCAGAGTATGGTCTGAAGCTGATATTTTTACATTGATCGTTTTGCGGTGCATGCTGCAACCTAACCCCGGACTTTTGGTAACTTGTCGTGAGAAATGGCTACAATGAAGTCATCCGAATAGATGATAATGCCAAGCCACTTGACACGGGTGCTGGGGGTCTGGCTCTTTTCGGCTGCCTCAGGAAGCCGGCGCTCCTTGGGAGGTGAAGCAGTATGTCGTAATCTCGCTGTGAGGATGTGCGGGAGCCAAATGGGACTGCAGCATCAATGTATAGTGACGGTCCTCCCATGCTATGACAAGCAGGAGCCAGTCGAGGCGGTCGGTAAGGAGTTAGAGAATACTGGCTTAGGCTTCGAGGACGTTGTTTTGTACGTGGTCCTTGGCCTGATTTTACGGCCTGAGCTCGAAGAGCGAAGGCCGTAAAATCAGACCAAGGACCAAGTACAAAACAACGTCTATCGAAGCCTAGACTGTATTCTTTTTATTATATACATTGTACCCTCAAATCGTTAGAATTAGTTAAATATTTACCTAAACGCCATTGTCAAAGTCTCTGGGCACAGCATCGTGTACTCGTACCTTGGTTTTCACGACAACGTTGCTCTTAAACTGAAAGCAAGGCTGGAGCCTGTGACATCATCAACTTGTCAATCTCCATATATATTCTTTGTCTTACTTTATTAAGAGTAGGGACAAAGCATATGCTGGGCGAGTGAGCCGTATCTAGCTGGTTGCTGACTGTTCTAGTATGAGAAAGATTGATACCTGTCCATAACCAGCACGTTGTTATCACACTGCTACATACATCCACATCGTTGGGCACAGCACAGAGTAAATAGAGAATATCTCTCTACTCTGTGGTAGTTTTCGCGACAACGTCCCTATCGGTATGATGGCGAGGCTTAAGCCTGTGTCGTCATGAACCTCTCACTCTCCCACCACATTCTTTGTCTTAGGTTTGTTAATAGTGTATGACTGTAAGGCACTCTCCCAGCAGATCTTTCGCGGCACCAACACGACGTTCACTCACCATGCTGATATAGCGTTAATCAAATTGACCAAGAATCTGTTTGGAGCTGTCCATAACCACTCGCCTTGACGACGTTGTGACGTCAAAGTTTTGTATTCATTTTGCGAGCTGACTGTGTCGAAGTGTCTGGCGCTATGGCAAGCCAATCTTATTGATATTTTTAACCTCATATTTCGATGTTTTTTTTATTTATTAATGTATTTATGTACCACATTCACGAGTTTTAATTGTGTATGTTCATGGTCGATACATAAAGGTTGCCTTACATATTTTTTCGCTGGTTCATATGTGTTATATACGATCGGGAACAAGCTACATACTTCCTGTTTCGTGCACCCGGTGCCCGTACACTGGATTTCATGCATACATGTGTAGTATCTGAAAATTACTACTATACAGTATAGGCGTCAATTTCGTGCACGGGTGTATAATAATTAGAGAATACTGGCTTAGGCTACGTGGACGTCGTTTTGTACGTGGTCCTAGCTCCAGTTGTACGTCCTGAGCTCGTAGAGCGAAGGACGTACAACTGGAGCTAGGACCACGTACAAAACGACGTCAATCGTAGCCTAGACTGTATTCTTTTTATTATATACCCTGAAATCGTTAGAATTAGTTAGATATTTACCAAAACGCCATTGTCGAAGTCGGCGGGCACAGCATCGTGTACTCGAATCGTGGTTTTCGGCTATGACGTTGCTCTTAAAATGAATCGATCTCCATACACATTCTTTGTGTTACTTTACATAGGGAAGGAACCAAAGTATATGCTGGGCGAGTGAGCCATATTTAGCTGGTTGCCGACTGTTCTTGTACGAGAACGATTGCGACCTGTCCATAACCAGCGCTATCACTCTCCTTGACGACGTTGTGACGTCAAAGGTTTGTTTTCATTTTGTGAGCTATTAAACCTGTTCCGACAGTGTCTGGTGCTATGGCAAGCCTATTTGATTTATATTTTTAACCTCATATCTTGATCTTTTATATCTATTAATGTATTTATGTACCACTTTCATGGGTTTTAATGGTGTATATTTACGGTCGATCTTTAAACATTGCCTTACATATTTTTTCGCTGGTTCATATGTGAAATATACGGTCAGGAACAAGCTAACTGCTTCCTGTTTCGTGCACCCGGTGCCCGTACACTGAATTTCGTGCACATACATATGATATCAGAACATTACTCCCATACAGTATAGGCATCAGTTTCGTGCACGGGTATATAATAAGTTTTTATACGCATGTGCATTGTCCAATGTGCATGTGTAATGTGCCCTACCCCATGTTTGCCAGATCCCTAGTGAATGCGTCTACAGTGGGGAGGCTGTGGGTCCTAACGTTCCCCATTACCATTTATTTTTATTTATGTAACCATTTATGCTCTTGGTAGCAGGAAAAATCATGCCTGCGATTATGCTCCTGTCCGTTATATGTGTGCCCCGCTGTCAAAAGGGAGGTTAGACAAAGGGACCAACAAACCAACTGAGTGCCAGCTCATTATCAATGAATACCTAGACGTGGTCACCAAACCGGATAGCAGTAGCTGAGCCCAGTATTGGGGGTTAGCGGGCTGCGCGTCGTACTACATGCTGGAAAGAACAGAGGACAGGCAGTTACTGCCTTCTACCTTTCAGGATAAATGAAATGCCTGGGGCTGAACCAAAACATCGTGCATGGCTCATCCCTAGTCACTAGTTTTGGTGGCTCTGCTGAAGTTTGAGGGTCCCAAATTTGGCCTGACAGCAGATGACAGGGCTATTATTTGCCATGACACAGGTACAATGCTGGTTAAGGCCCGACGTCCACCCACTACGAAATGGCTCCGATATGCTTTACGATGCACCTCCCGATATAAAATCAAAATCGCGTCGGAAGGTCCCCTGATATCGGGGCAGGTGACCACGTTTCTGCGATTAGACACCGATAAAAACCCATACAATGCGTGGTGGATTGGCATCTCTAGACATATGTCTACGATTTTGCACCTTCCCGATGTGTCTCCGATATTTCATTTTTGTATCGGTGCCATATCGGTAGGTCTAAATTTCTATCGTAGTAGGTGGACGCCAGGCCTAAGTGAGTGTTCCACCAGCTAGGCTTTCTGCAGGCATATAAGTAGTCCTCCCGGTGGTGGTCACCGTCGGGCACAGAGGGCCTGGTGAGCGGCAACGACCACACAGGGCCTGTACACTGCCCACCAGGCACCCACCAACCTCATCCACTGTGCTGGGTGGTCGACCGGCGCCAGCGGGGCAATGTTACCGCCATGCCATCTGACGTATGCCTTGTTCCCGGTTCATTTGATAGCGAGCGCTTTGAATGCCCTGTCACACACTGTGCAGCTCTGGCTGGGCAATACTTGGGGCATGAACAAGGCAGTGAACTGCCATGTTGGTTATCTGAAGTAGAACTATGACAGCTCATCAATTTTCCGCTGAATACTTCGTTTAACCAAATATTGAAGGTAAATGAAGATAAGTGTTGATGTTATGAATGTGTATAGCACACACTTGCACTAAATTCTGCCTAAACTACCAAAACTGTCCGAACTTTCAGAGGTTTGCAGCCCATTGGTATCAGCCGGGGTCCCTAACTGCGTTTGTTGAGGTAGGTATAGGTAGGGAGGGCTCAACACAGAGACCTGCAAAGCACGCTGCAGCATACCCGGCCAGCTGGCCTGGCGCTAAAAAGCTATTGAATCAGCTTTTGGCCAGCAATGGCTGGCAATGCTTTGAAGGCAGCATGCCATGATCGTATAATTAAATGGGTAGAAAATTATCTTGGTGATCGACAGCAACGTGTTAGGATTGGTAATGTTCTTTCAACCTATCTTCCGGTGTTTCATGGGATACCACAAGGGAGTATTCTCGGGCCTCTCCTCTTCAACTGTTATATAGACGACATGATCTCCCCCGAGTATTGTTGTTCGCATATAGCATATGCAGATGATCTGTTTCTGTACACTACAGATGATGTACACGACAACTCCTTACATAGGTTAAATTCTGACCTCAACCTTTTAGAAACATGGTGTCCTAATAACAGTATGACAATTAATGTCAACAAAACCAAGGCGTGTCTCTTTGGTTCCATTAACATATTAACCAAACTGAAGGAATTCAGCTAGTCGTACAGGGTAAAAAGAACTGCGCTACTGTCACTTGTACTCGTATTTAGGTATTACGCTAGATTTTTTTTTTCAGAACTTTTATTTCGTTGTCAACAATATCATCATAATTACATAGTCTCAGTTTACAGCACGGAAAAATCTTTCTACATCCTTCTGTTTTCAGGAAAAGGAAAAAAAAATTATAATCAAAGTATTTGAGTTTTCCATTGGCAATCTGCGTTGTTGACAACAAAATCAGGGTGGTTATCAAGTCTTGAGTGGCTTGATTTTCATAACCTGCCCCACTCCAAATTACACAAATTGTTGAGATGGGAGGCATGTATACATCCATAATTGATTCTCAGGATTTCTCAGGATTTAAACTTGTTTTGTGCATTACAGTAACTTATAGCTCTTACATAGTTGGATCAAAACTAATGTACTATACATAGCAATATACAGAGTACAACAACAGTCTATAACTTCAAGGAATACTATTCATCATGTTCAACTTTGTAAGTTTTTTGTAAGACTTATAAGTCTCAATGTTCCTGATTGCTGGGGTCAAAGTGTTCCATTTGATAGCACCATGATGACCAACTGACCGTGCATATACTTCACAGTTGGGAGTTACAGATTTTAAGATTGGTGCTGTTTGTGCACGAGTAAAGGCTGTTTGTTGTTGACAGTATTCATGTTGCCTGGACCGTAGATACATTTGATTTAGTACATGGCAATTCATACGTTCTGACAGGTAAGGAATTCTAGATACATTGTGGAGGGTTCTTAATGAGGTATAAATTGCTGCTCTTAGACAAATTCCTAGACATTTATTTTGCAGCTTTTGTATTTTTTTGTACATAATTGAAGTCAGCTGTTACGAAAAGTATAATTCCGTAATCAAAATATGGCATGATAGCAGCTTTATAAACTTTGAGCGCACTTTCGACATCTAGATAGGAGCGCATCTTGCTTAACTGGTGGCCAGATGTCACGGATCGTCGTCAAATGGACTGGGACAGGGGTAAAAAATAAAGTTAGGAGTGTGGTCAAACCCTTTTGTGTATAAGTAGTACAATGGGTGGCGTATATGTTGGATGTATGGGGGTAGGTTAAATACCCATAGTAAATACACACTACAAGGCCAAAGATGGGTAGTACATTTACTATGTGGAAACGATTGACTCCCTTTTTCTTTACACTGCAGAGATAATACTGATAAATATCATTTTGAAGGCTAATTGTCCAGTGTCTCTTTAAGCTCCATGACTAATTTGAGTAGGTATTCTTTCTTTTTGTTTTGAACCTTACTAAGGGAAAATCAGCTAGGGGGTCAATCGTTTCCACAGGGAGTCAATCGTTTCCACATTCTCAAATATGGGTTCATGACTATGTACAGAGAAGGAGTACAAGAAAGCTGGTACCATGTGAAGTTACCTTGATATTAGGGGGTATTTATATGGAATGGAAAAAAGTTAAATATAACATACATGTGAGTTATCACTGTAGGGTGGGAGTCAATCGTTTCCACACAAAAACTACACAAAACAGGTGAATAGGCTCTCAATGCTATCCCAATACAGCTAGGCATATTTTTTTTTATATATTAACATAGGTACTTGTTAGCGCCTACCAGGACATCTTTTATTGCCCTCTGTGCTATATGTAGATATTGGCAGGTTCACCCCCTTTGGGAGTCAATCGTTTCCACACTAAAACTACACATGTACATTTTACCATGAAAAATTTATACTAGCCTGCCCAAATATGTGTATATGGTCTAAAAATATTCATTAACCTATTGGGGCTCAGTTAAGAACAATAATTGTCAACATTATTATCTTTTACTAATAATGCTCATAGTTGCAAGTATTGTGCTTGCTTTATATCAATAAAATACACCCTTTTTGGGCAGTTTGGGCCTTCTATCTCCATTATTTATGATCCCACATAGGCAAAACCACGGTTCCTTTTAAAGCTCTGACCGAGCCCCACCAATACACACAATAAAATCATATATAACTATTATATTGAGCGTTTTATTGAGTGGAGAAAAAATAATGGCCATTTGACGACGATCCATGACATATGGCCTGCCCAGTACATCCGATACGATACCTTCTTTACAATATTGTTTATGTGAGAGATAGTTTAGATAGGTGTCAAGGATTACTCCAAGGTAGCGATATTCGAATACCTTTTGTAACGGATATCCGTTAAGTACTATGTTTGGTGTTTGTTTTTCTTTTTTACGTTTTGAGGTAAAATGAAATATTTTGGTTTTGGATGAGTTTACAGTAAGTTTATTCTGCTCGCACCAGGTGGCCAAGTTGTTCATGGATAATTGTAGTGATTTGCCAACATTAGTCATATCTCGCCCATAATTGAACAGCACTGTGTCATCCGCGTAAAGGCAGGTATCTGAGTCTTTGATCGCTTCTGTTAGGTCAATTATATATAATATGAACATCAAAGGCCCGAGAATGGAGCCTTGAGGCACTCCACAGCCAACTGCATGCGGGGGAGAGTTTATATTATTGGCTCTAGTAATCTGATTTCTATTTGTTAAATAATTTTGAATCCAGTTTAATTTTGATCTCGTATTCCGTAGTGGTTTAATTTTTGAATAAGTATTCCGTGGTTAACCGTATCGAAACCTTTTTTAAAGTCGACGAAAATTGCTATTGTGTCTAGTCCTATATTTCTTTTGAGTAAGATGCTATCAGTTAGTGTGGCTATGGAGTTGACTGTGGAGTAACCCTTTCTGAAACCAGACTGCCGACGGGTTAGTATTTTGTGGTGTTCAATGAAATTTGTAATTTGTGTATGCACTATTGATTCAATAAACTTGGAAGGAAGCGGTTCTTAAGTTATAGGGTGAAGATTGGTAACTAATTTCTCATCGCCTCCTTTCGGAATTGGAATCACACAGGTTTCTTCCCATGTTTGTGGTATTTTCTGGTGCAAAAAGGAAGTGTTAATGAGGTCTTGCATAATGTTGGGAATTGCAACAAAGGCATCTTTTAGGATTCTAGAGTTAACTCTCTCAACCATGGATTGCTTATTGGTATTTATTTGTTTAGCTAATTTACTTATTTGTTCTGCAGTAACTTTGAAAGTTTCCATCTGTTTGGGATTTCTTGTGTCGTAGTGTTTAAAAGGAGTGTACATTATTTTAGAGAGATTGTGGCCAATATTGGAGAAAAATTGGTTTATATAGCGTGGTATATCAGGGTCTGGAAGGGGGTTACCATTCTGGTCTGGTATTTGACTGTTGAGTGTGGGTACCAGGGAGGATACCGTTGATTGTTCGCCAGAATTTCTTATGGTCTCCCTTAGCAGAGTTTATTTGATTTAGTATATACTCTTGTCTGGACGACTTAATAATGAATCGTTGAGTTGGAGTAACTGCGTGTCAGATACATTAAAAAAGGTCAGTTGTCGATTATTTAAGCTTGCTAGGATACGGAAATACATTAACACTGAAACGAGTTTAAAAATTTACAAAAGTTTGATATCACCAATATTTGATTATCCGGGTTATTATATGAATGGTGCGAATTCCAAATTGAGGAAAAACTTCCGGTTAACCAAAATAGAGGTCTTCGCATTTGTACGCGAACACTCATAGGTGAAATGTCTATAGATGACCTGCATGCAAAGTGTAAAGTGCAAAAACTTGAAAGTAGGCGCACCTATCTTAACAAGTTGTTCATGAGAAAGTTGGCTGCTGAAGTGGATGGACCCACTGAACCGATAACCCGTACTCAGCATTTAAGAGAATAATCAGGTTAAAAAGGCCTAGGACGTCCTTCTTTAGGAAGAGTCCTGTCTCTAATAAGAGTCACTGGAACGATCTCCCTAAGGAAATCCAAGATGGCAGTCTGGGCTGTTTCAAAAAGCATCTAAAACTGAAATATTATGCACAGTACGAGAGAAATAGCCTGCTGGGTTAGTCTTAGTCAAGTACGCTAATTTCCAAATAGATCGGGGAGGATGGAAGCAATCACCACACCCATTACTCCATTCCTATCATAATCATCTTGTAAATATATTGTATAAAGGTCGATCAATTCCCTGAATGAAAAGGATGTAAACTCGTTACTATATTGGGTGGCCTGAAAATCTGCCATGCAGAGGCCTCCATTGTACTTATTTTACAGTACTAATTTAAAAAAAAAAAATTTGGTGTGGACATGAGCTCATAATTCTATGCTGGCCTACCAGCTGGATCAGTGATGGAACAAGGTTTTTGGGTGTCAAGGCTGGCTGGCACTCCTTGGCCAACAGGCAGGAGTATATTCTACCCGGAGTGATAACCTCACACTGAGCAGATTGTTGCTGGCAGCAACCCAAATCTGCCAATAACGACCATACAGCCTTGGCTCAAAGCAAGGAGATAAAAAACTACAGTATTAAACTCTGTTGGCATGGCTGGAACTGGATCATAAGATATGGATGCCAGCTGTTTGGAAACTGGGTTTTTGGGTGCTCAGAGGGGACGTTTTGGGTTTTCTCAATAGGCATCGCAGAAACAAGAGGAGTAGATACCCAGTAAACACAAAGACATTCTAGCAACTAAATTTACGTATTTATTTGGGAGAGTTTACGTACATTTCTATGTAGAAGGAACGTGAAAATGTTAAGGTTTACTTACATATGTAGGTATATAGTAGACCATCGTGGTTAAGTGGAGGCTGGCCTTTAAAGGCATGCTCAGCTGACCATGACCAATCACTAGGAATTGAAATACCTCATTGACCCACTGGTGCTTGATATATTTGGTTTCTAGAACGGCAGTTGTAGAAATGGAACGGTGATCGGATGCAAGTGAGTTACAGAAAATGACCCATAGACTGTATATAAGCCAAACCTTTTGATTGTTATACTTTTGTGATTCCACGCTCTTTCATCAATGAAGAACATCCTGATCCTGGTATAGCGGATCCTGGTATAGTGGATCCCTCGCACAGTAGTCCCCTAGTGCAGTAGTAGAGCTTTTTCTGCATTCCTAGCTATATGGAAGTTTTTATTTGAGGTTTTACGAGTGAGCTTTGTGTCGCGTCCTTCTTCAGAGACACCCTGGAATCCGCCCTAATATTGAATTTAATGTGGAATGTTTTGTACCACCAGCTGGTGCTATACATGGTTTTACCATTGCTAGATGCCAAATTGTAAAACGTTACAGAAGAAGGATGAAAAAGTTCGATTATTCGATAAAAAGAAAAATCAAAACCTACTTGGACAAATTACATTAAACAATGGACACACATGTTTTTGTTTCATGATACAGTTATAAAATGATCGTTAATATCAAGGCAAACTATATAAATCACTTACACTTCTGATATATTTTTTACCTAATTTAAACATAATATAGAAATCGAAGGAAACTAAAGCGATGTGCATATAATACTATTCATTCCTGTGTCTTTTATAGCACATATATAGTGCCTTAGCTATCAGAAGCTAATTTCAAATAATAACAGGACAAATTCAATAAATGAATTTAGAGAACTGTTCCGAGGGATAGGACGTCGATAGGATATACATAGAAATAAATTTATGATATCTGAACGGGAGAATATGGCCAGACGCATGCATGTATAGAGTGGGCGATAATTACCATTTTTGGCAGGGTAACCGTTTTTGGCACCACACCGCCGTTTGCCACATCAACTCCCTGCTTATCAGTCTCCTGATACGATTGAATGGCAGCTTGTGTTATATATACATAGTTCGAATGAACCACAGAGAATAGTCAAAGTAAAAACTATTAAAAGAAAGATTCTATAAAACAAAAGGATGAGGATTTATTATTTGTAATTAATCAGATAATACCCAATCGGGTTTTAGAAAGGTTTATAAGAATTGGTTATAAGATTGTATTTTCCATATAACAAGGACTAGGATAATCAAGGGAAAATGAAATAATGGCCTAGCACAGGATTCATACAGAATCAGGGGAATATATGACCCAAATAGGACGACTTTATTTACGCTTACACCTCAGTTTTGCCTGGTCTTTTTAATGCTTTAACCTACCTAGTTTCAAAATGGTTAATAATTCGATATCTGTATAGCATGTTCTAAGAAATATCGAATCACGCCCAAATCATTTTATATATAAATCATATCATCATTCGTACAGGTAGGAGTCGTCAAGCAGTTGTATTCACAGCACCCAAGATGGCGGACAAGTTGTCAAGCGAATCACATGACCGGAAAAATCGAGACTAACCCGATCAATATAAATGTAAAGGGTTCAGCCACCTTATATATTAGTACATTATACATTAACGTCCTTATTGATTTCTAATGTGGTGACAGATGTACCCTGTCGGGGATAACGAGTGCCCAGTTGTCAGTCCACTTATTCACACCTGACTCTCAAAACCCCCTCCCCCACCCATACCCACCCCATACCACACCTCCATACCCACCACGATCAAACTCCGACATCACATACGAAGTCAATACCTATATGGGCCTATAACAGGACTTAGGGTGTACTCTAGCGCTCCTGAGTAAGGTTTCCGCGTGGATTCCGCTTACTTTCACCCCCACAGTAGCGTCCGCTGGACCATGTGATAAGTGTACCATCCCAGGAACGTGTGATGCATGGTTCAATAGAGCTGGTCAGGCAGTATTTTGACACGCGTGGACATTACATGTATACGCCAGGCACTCGCCGTCAGCAGGAGTCGAGGCAGACCGGTAAGTATTGTCTCTAAATTAGTAACATCTAATTCCGTGTAGATTTGATGGATTTCTAGGATGCTTTCCTGGAAAACTCTTCCTAAAACTTTTTGAAAGTGCATGCATTCTTAAAGGGGTGATTTATTACGCAGGGACCAGACCTATGATATAGCATCCCGCTGAAATGGTTTTCTTTTCCGCCCGCAAGATGCATTGACATAAAGTCATTTGACTTTAACTGCCTACATGTATCCGCCGTATTCGGACCAACAGATACAAGACAGGCCAGTACATGGGATAAGAGATAAAAGCACGAATTGAGCTTTCATGGTGTTCGTGTTATGAATGAGAAATGAGGTGTTAACTCGCCATATCATATGTAGTAACCCCATATAGTCCAGGAGCCAGTGGCTCAAAATATGGGTTTGACTTTCAAATGGAGGTAGAAAGTTTCATTATGATTTTCAGTTAGCCACAAAGTATGCATTTTCTAAATATACCATTTTTTTGTTGTTATGTTGCCATAGAAACGGGCTTCCTGTGTCGCTAACTGGACATCAGAAATGGCCCCCTCACTTTTTCATAAACTCTGGACATGTGGCTAACTGAAAATCATAATGAACCTTTCTACCTCCATTTCAAAGTCAAAAGTGGTCTGGCTCATGGACTAATAGTCGGGTCCTCTCACTCAGTATCACTATGGGACCGTATGATCGTGGGATAAGGGTCAGTTTTGAGTTCATTCTCGATATTGTGAAATGTTTGTATATTTGCACAAAAAGAGGGGCAGACCCGGGAGAAAACATTATTAAAGAGGGGTTTAACTCTAGTATCCTTGATATCCTAATTATAATACACTTGGGGGCCCTGGGTCCTGGTATTAAGACGTTTGACTCTGAGCGACACTAGAACTGGGTGTCCGTAGTATGTATGCTGTGTATTATGATGGTTGTAGAATAGTGCTAAAAGTGGGGATGGGGGCAAAAATTTAGGAAATTCTGCGGCCGTTCTTTATGGATTGCCCCTTTGAGAGAAGTCAATATATATATATATTATATATATATATATATATATATATATATATATATATATATATATATATATATATATATATATATGAATGGACATTTTCTATGGAGAAAGTAATGTATTTCTTATTAGTTATATTCTACAAATTACACGGTCAATCAAAGATATATGAAATATTGTATATGAAGGCCTCTCAGCATCCCCCAATTCAATTCTCCCTTTTAAATAATACAATTACAGTATGCATATAACTACGATTTCCCGAGAAAGGTATACGTTATGCAGTCTCAACGCGTCTAAGGAATGGTACCCTGAAAGGAAACACATGTGCAGATTTGCACTGAAATGCATTTTAAACCATCTCCACATTCAGGAAGCCAAATCAAAGATAAGGGGTACAGGAGATATAGGGAAAATAAGGGGTTCAGAATATTCAAGTAAATGTGGACACACCATATACCTCCTATAGACTACGACTTGGAAAACTTGGAAAAGGCAGACAATAGATCTTCCCTCAAGATCTTCTTGAGATTCCAGGAACCAATCCTTGAAATCTGATCAATTATATTGAAATCAACATACAAAATATCGTCAACATTAAAGATTTTCACCCTCTTTATAAACATCATAATGACGAAGCATTTCTAACTTCTATTTCATAGTGACACAGGATGGTGAATCAGGTGGCGCCCCCTGGTGATGTTGTGCTCGTCACGGGCGGCTGTGGATTTCTTGGTAGGCACGTCATTCGCATGCTCCTGGAGAAGGGCCAGAACGTAGCTGAGATTCGTGTATTTGACCTCCAGGCTCCCACTGACATATTAATTGCAACAGGTGAGACATATCCCAAAACAAGGGAGAAAGGGTCCCGTTAAAGTAGGACCATGAACAGGGGTGAGGTCCGTGTTGGTTTATGCTTTCAGTTTACCATTTTATTATATCTCACACCAGGCCATAAAGTAGGCAAGTAATATTATAAAGTTGTATTGCTGTGGGATTAGAGTCATCGACCCCATCATGTTCACAATAAAATCGATGGCAGCATTGTTACATTTGTCTCTATGGTCATCTAATGAAGGAAAATATAGATTATCTATTATCTTATTTTTGCACCTTGATGAAATAGGAAAGAAAGAGAAGGGACAAGCAGGATAAAAACAACGGTACTTAACGTTATAATCACATGTAGCACTGTGTACATGCTGACCAAGCTGAGCGTGTGATATACGGAGCAGCCTCGTTAGTCCAGTACACCAACGAGACTTGACGATGGGCAGGCGACAGAATCTAGTATAACTTTTTCAATTTAGGGATGATACGTGCCAAATAGCAATCAATGGAGTCATGATCAATTTCATGGTATTAGGTATTTCTCGACTCTGTTTCAGATTAACTTGTCTAGTATGCAGGGAATTACGATCGTTCTAACGGCACCATAGATAACTCCATCAACGTCAGTTCAAGACCCAGCAAATATTTGCATGATAATGGTTGGGATCATTAATTTTCATGGAGACTACTATGAGCTTGACCTTAAGAACTTGACCCTAACGGGTGGCCATAAATGACTCAAACATTTGTGCGTGTAAATATATATGCTATGTAATAAACAATATGGAACACAGAGATCGGTGGTCCATGTTTCCTTCATTGATGAAAGCAATTGACTCTGATAACACGCAATGCTTTAAGATTCCTATCCAATGCAGTTCTCATTAACACTACTAATAGCCGATCAGGTTCTGAATGAATAGATATATGTGTTTACTTATTTCTACTCGATTTTACTGGCAGACTCGGAGTCAGACCACCATGTGCATGTGACTTACATCCAGGGGGACATCCGTGACCTTGACGCCCTTCAGGAGGCTGTGAAGGGCGTAGGGTCCGTGTTGCACGTAGCTGCTGCTCTCGACACGGGACTGGAGGCAGACTTTGAGCACCTCCACTCCATCAACGTCCAAGGTACATATTCAATATTATCCTAGCATAGGGTACTTACAACGGCAACAGTGATTGTAACAAGAGGAATGAAAGATACTGGGCTGGAGAAGTTTATCTAAATGTAAACCAGTCTGGAGAAAGCAGAGCTCCAAAAGCAGATCACTTTCCAACTGAGGTCTGTGTTTCGTGGTGGATTGCTAAAAGGGGCAAGATAGAGAAAAAGAATATTCTTTTCCAAGCAAATTCGTCAGAGTTGCGGGGTGGCCTAGTGAACGGGGTGGTGCGTTCCGGGGTTCTGTTATGCATACATATACATTATATTCCAAGAAAGGGAAGGGATTTTTTCATTGGCATAACCCTTCGTTGATATTCCGCCGCTACATGAGATATCTGGAGGTCAATCAGTTATTCTTACTATCTAGGTATAATGGATGTTCTCTAACGTTATTCGTATATAATATCATTCTATACTTAGAACTCTGCATAACAAGCTCAACAGGTCATTCCCGGGAACAATATTTTCTATGTTCTCAGGCACTGAAAATATCATCCGAGCATGTCAGGAGGCCGCTGTGGAGCACCTTATCTACACATCGACCTCCGAGGTGCTCCGAGGTTTCCACCCCCGTGTCCACGTCAGCGAGGTCGACGTGGACACAGTGCACATCCGAAACTCCACCGATCTCGTCTTCCCAGCCTACTCACTTACCAAGAAACTCGCGGAGGACTCCGTGCTTGCAGCCAATGGCAGACGACTTCCCAATGGCAAACATCTGCGGACGTTGTCCCTGCGTCCGTGCGGGGTCTATGGTGAAGGTGACGTCATGTTCATCGCTGGTTTCCTACGCACTGGAAAGTCAGTAGGGGTCTTACCAATATTGGGAAGCTCCAACGTTAAAGTTTCCAAGGTCTACGCCGGAAATGTTGCGTGGGCCCACGTGCATGCGCTCAATACAATGCGCGTGCGAAACGATGACGTCATCTCGACGAGCACCATATATGGCAAAGCGTACCATGTCACGGATGGCACGTCGAAGGAGAACAATTTTCTGTGGGCGAAACCGTATTTAGAGACGCATCGTATCAAAGTGCTCCCACTTGCAATCCCACTTTGGATTATATTCTATTTCTGGATTATTCTCGAGGCATTTGTTTATGTTCTGGGACCAGTCATCCGTATCCCCTTAGCGGCAAATAGGAATGAACTTTTCTTGGCTGGCACCACGTCCACGTATGACGGAAGCCGGGCGAGGTCTTTACTTGGATACATTCCCCTTTACAGTGCAAAGGAGGCTTATGACCGATCTATCGGCTACTACTCAAAGCTCAAATTCTGAGTGAAAATGAAGGTTACACGAATTAGTTTGGACACTCAGGTAGAAACTCAGAAAGTGGATCTTAACGTTGTTGATAGTTTTAACAACATTTACTGTTTTATAAGCATTTAAAACACCTCAATAGCTATATACTCTAATTTCAAGAGGGTCAATTGGTATATTTCTGTTATTGTTAATAAAAACGGAACATACATGAATATACAGTAGAACCCAGCCGAACGGGCACCCTGCGTAAGCAAATCCCCGCGTTAATGAACACCTTTGCTAGGAACGAATCCCTCTCTTTTAATTATATGTTTATTTCAACCCTGCTTTGAAGGCGGCCACACGGTGTAAGCGGACATTTTGGCCCTGAACGGATGGTGATATGTTGTAAATAATATGAGTATACATGAGATAATTGATTAAGCTATGCCTGTCATTTATACGCTGTTCACTTCGTCTATATCTTGTCTACTTACCGCTGATGAAAGGGCAGCACTTATTTTAAGATCAAAACAAAATGTGGCGTCGCAAAGTATCCCATTCTGGTATATCAGGAAAAAAACATATAAAACAGAAGAAGAGTATGGAGCATACAACAATTAATGTGCCACAATTACTTTCAACATTTTTGATTATAGAAATGTTAGTTTCAGAGGATACCCACCAAAATCGGTGCATGTTGTCACAGAATCATCACGAAAATATAGCAATATGTTTAAGTAGCATCTCTACATAAAGGAGTAAGGGATTACAAACCTGATACGGGAGCGCGGGAACCACATGTGGCCCCGCTGAAAATTACGATTAGAAAAACACCAACTGAACACTCGAAGAAGAGAGAAGCCAGAAAAGGGAGAGAGGACTGGCGAATAAAAATGTGACCCACGGTACAATATAACCTACCAGACGGTAGACCTACAAGGCCTTACACAAATTTCAGTGGTCCCACTATTGGTTAACCACATCGTTAAATGAATTAACCAGCCCATGGGATAGGCGATGGGAAAAATCCACTGTAAGGGGATCTTTAAGTAAAACAATAATAAAGTCGATCACATGAAAACGGAAGACATAGAAGAAAAAGCAGAAACATACCAGAAGAATTTTTTTTCTGATTCCGGGATCTTACACTTCAGAAACACCAGAATTGTCAGTTATGCTTTCTGCTCTATATCAAGATCTGACGCTAAGAGCAAAGTGTTTCAATGCACTGGCAATTACTCACCCTACCAGTGGAAGATACCATTTCTGACTTTCCTAGGTCTGTTGTTGCAGAGAAAAAACATGCAACTAGCATTCAGTATATCGAAGACAATATATGAAAATGCATGGCCCTGACTTAATTTTAAAAAAAAATATATATATTTACACCCATTTTCTATCTGCGGGGTACGAAATGTGACTGAATTTATGAAATCATATCACATATAGAATAAATAATCTGATATATTGGTCAACGTTATATGACGTCCTATGACAATCCTAATTGCTTTAAATGGGACTGAAACTCAGATCTGTATGATGAGCTATGCATATGGTTAAGACATAAAAGTCCATACGTATTCAAAACCATTTCTTCATATCAAACATCACCTAGATGATTTCCTATCTATTATTGTTCTAATATGGTAAATATGAAAACAAACCAAGTACAGTTTACCTCTATGTATACACTTATTTGTTGGTTGTAGAATCAATAACAAACAGTCCATCAAAAGTTTGGTTGGATGTCAAGCATCTTCTTACTTGCATCGATAAACAACAAATAAGGATGGTACGCCAAGTTCTGAGAAACATTCCTCGAACAAAACATTTACTCAGTCTACTCTTCCTTTAAGATAAAACAACATGCACTCTAATCTGAAGATGCTTTTATCGGTTACTCGCTAAATCCTATAATAAAACACATTAAAACTATGAATGATTGCCTTTGTTTTCCTTTCAAGGAAGGTCAACTCAAGTAGTTACATTTTCTTACGATGGTAGGCCTACATACGTTAGAAACAAAATACTACATAGAAGTATTCCCTATGTGACGTTTTTATCTGTATAACCCTTCTGCTCCTGCTATTTTTTTCTGATTTTTATCACTCTACCATTGATCAGCAGTTCGGGAGCCGAGTGGCGAGCCGCACACAGCATAAACCTGTTTTTTTTCTTGAAAATGAACATAAGCATGATATAAAATAATTACAACAACTCCAAATGTATCCCATTATGATTTATACAATGTTTGACGATAATGCTACAATAGTGCATGGAATGTATAAACAATCTCTTCAACTGCTATTTCATACTTATAACACCGTTACCTAGACTTTGATTATGAACATTCATTAAATGATTAATCACAATCAGAATAAAGTTTATTTTAGTTTGTATCCTTCTCTGACTGGCACATGAATCCCAGAGAGGAATGTAGCCATAGTATGCAGGGATTGGAGCCAGTCTAACCGTTACCTTATATCATGGTATTAAATGCTAAACGAGATCCTTGATCATACATAATGAGGTGAGATAATTGTCCCTTATACTATATTGTCTTAGGTAATAAATCATACTGACATCTTACTTAAAACTCCTTGTTTAAATATGCGTTTTGAATCAGTCATATTTATTTCTCTCGATAAGGAATTCCAGAGCATAATACTGCTATACACACTTGACTACCGGTACTTTTTTTTTTTTCCTCGGTAGATTAATAACGATTTTATTTTTTATATACGTATGGGTCTCCTCTCTTCTATAGTTTCATTCCCAATCTGTATATCGGAAATAAGATACAATCGCCTGATAATTCCCAGTAAAAGTAATTTACTGACATTATAAAATCCTAAAATTTGAGATCTGCTCCTCTACTATTAGGGCATATGACATTGCATTAAGATAAGGAATCCGCTGTGGTTGCATACCTGTCTTCTGGGTAAGCTTCCCTACCTAAGGCTATTCTTAGACCTCCATACTTTTCCTTTACATACTTACTTCTAAGAAAAATGAAAAAAATGATCTACCACAGGCAATAGGCAGATTCTCACTATCTTAATTGTTGTTTCCTTATTTAGAAACCGTCTTAGATTTTTAGAGATGCAACATTTCTCACTGATTAACTTAAGCAATTTTTGTTTTTATATCCTCGCAAGATTCTATAGGTTTATTGTTTATGAAAATCTTTACCCTTAGCTCTGACTATTTTGGCCCTAGGCCCGTCGTAGACCATATTCTTGTTTTTACATTTATTGTGAGCCTGTTTGTCGTGTACCATATTACAATTAATTTCTGTTGTAGACACTTTTCTGCCTCATGTAGCGTTCTACCCTTCGCAAGGATAAATCTGCATACATAATATTTTGATAACCTAATACAGTCTGGCAGATCGCATACAAAAGTCAAGAACAACAAAGAGGCTAGTCTGAACCCTGAGGCACCCCTATTTTTACCCTATCTTTTTGGATCGAGTGTACATCGTCATACTTGGTGTAGAACATTCTTTTAAATATGCATCAAACCAAAGTAGCAGGTCCAGCCCTACTCCGGCTTATACCATTTTGTAAAGAAGGATGATGTGATTTACGCAGTCAAAGGCTGTCTAAATATCAATATATAAACCTATTGTTATACTGCTATTGTTCTCTCACTCCAAAAGATGTTGAACTAATTTAAAATCTGCCCCCGTTGTCCTATTTCTTCTAAATCCAAATTGATTGTTATCAAAGAAACTGGTGTTTTTCCCGGGACCGGTATCAAACGTAGTTGGTCTCTAGTTCGTTTATCGGTTCGGATCCCCTTGTTTAGGGAGAAGCGAGATAAGGGAATTCACTATGGGTTATAGACCGCTTCAGTGGTAGGGTCAGTTGCTCTACACAATTTAATAAATTCTTCTTTAATATTTCGCATTTTAATTCTTCAATTATTTATGATATCTCAGTATCGATTTACATCATTAATTTTCCTACCTCATTGCATTATCAATTTTCCTACCTCGTATTATTTTGATCTCAGGAAGTGAAATTATGTTAATGGGTAACTGTTATTTCCCTAGTATCTTACAAAGATAACATAGGTTACAAGACCTGCATTTAGACTTGTAAAGATGTGTGGCAAACATATATTTGACACAATATGAGAAGGAATTTTTCATATACTATATATGGATTGCCGAGGTTATTAGAAACGTTTGCATGCAACAACTTATAGAAATTCTGTAGACTTATAAACGTTTGTATGCTACGAGTTGTAGAAATTTTATCCATGAAAGAATTGTTCGCCATTCAAAAATGAGGAAATAAATCCAGATTAACATAGAAAAAAGTTGTAGAATCTAATTGTTTTATGACAAAGTGTACACCGTAAGATATATGTGATAAATAAACTTCTCTGTAGCTGTGTGTGATGTTGACATGATATAGCACATTTGTCAACCCTATAATAATTATAGATCTTATAAAGACACTCTAACCAGCACTGGTGTTGTAATGATTTATTGATTATCACCTTCCATAACAAGTTTCTCCGATACATGTTCACCGATACCATGTTAGCAAACACAATCCATCTATTTAAAGTGGCACATTATCACAGAAATTTGGTAGAGATCATAACTTCGGCGTTATAGTCCGCGGCCCAAAAGAAGTGCAAGCTTAGGTAATGTTAACATTCGATAGAAACTTAAAATCCACTACATTATACATTCTGTAGAACACGAACAGTCAGCCGAATTACAGGGTCCTCGGAGTCGGTAGGGTCCAGCGAATTTCTCTTTCGAGATTCTCGAAGAATTGGGGAAAAGAAGAAGTGAAAGAAAACCGATTAAAATGTGACTAATAGTGTCAAGTTGGGTTTTCCCCTCCTGGATATTTAGATGGTGATTATGGAGGAAATTAACTTTAACTTAGAAAGCAATTTTAGCAAATCTAAGTAAAGGCAAGAACCACTCTATAACACTGGTGAAATCCTAAGTGGAAGAAAAGATAATCCTTAATGTTACACGCATCTGCATTTACAAACAATCACTTGAGAATTGAAATTTACTTTATTTGATAAACTTACATAACATATGAATAACACAAGCTCGAGCCCTTAATGGTGCACTAACTAAACTTAAATGATCTCCACCGTAGAGTTGTGGTAAGACCCTTCGGTTCATTCTTGCTAAAAGATATCGTTAACCATAAAAGCTCCTTTATTTCACGGTCGGGTAGGGGAGTAACATGGTAATATGAACGACTATGAAATGTCATTTAGGTTGATCTTTACAACTTTGGATATCAAAATAGCCTAGGACATTATCCAGGGCTCATAAGTAATCGGACCCTCTTGTTTGGTTAAGTGGGATTCACACAATGGTATTCATGTAACTCACAGAGCGTTTGTCTGAGACAAATCCTGTTGAGATTCGGTACTGGAACACAATCTGGTCGTCTGAAGTGTATTGTTCCATTTGGCTGAGACAATTTTTTTCCCTTGGAATTGTCGGCGACAATCACCTCTAACAAGGAACAGAATCTCATGAGACTTTTTACTTTAAATAGGTTTAATATGGGATTCACACGAAGGGATAAATGGACCTGAGACTGGTGTACTTCACACCTTTGCACCAGTCGGCTACTATTTCCAGCTGGGAACAAAGTTTCACAGATTAGAATATTCTACAGTCTCAGGTATATATAAACATGGCAGATTCAATTCACATGGGAAGACTTACAAAGGGAACACAGGGTACACAGTCGGCGATTCAGGGTACTTCCCCATGTGAATACATTTGTCCCACCAAAATGGCCCTCTAAATTTTAAACCTGTTTAATGTCAAAGTCTCATAAGATTCTATTCCTTGTTAGGGGTGATTGTTGCCGACAATTGCAAGGAAAAAAAGTTGTCTCATCAAAATGGAACCCTGTCATTCACACGAAGAGATTGTGTTCCAGTACCGAATCTCAACAGGGTTTGTCTCAGACAAACAGCCTGTGAGGTACGTGAATCCCTCGTGTGAATCCCACATGGCATTTAGAGGGGCATTTTGGTGAGACAAATGTATTTCACACCTTTCTCCCAGTCTGTGAGTCTCAGTGGTCTTACATTACACCGATTCACACGGGGAAGTGCTCTGAGTCGGCGACTGTGTACCCTGGGTACCCTGTGTAGGGGTGTAGGGGTGAGAGTATGTACCTGGTAATTCACCCATGTGAATTTAGTCCGCCATGTTACCCTGAGACTGTAGAACACCCCAATCCGTGAAACTTTGTACCCAGCTGGAAATTGTGTAAATGTGTGAAGTACACCAGTCTCAGGTCCATATGTCTCACCGCGTGAATCCCACATTAAGGAGGTCCCCCTAAACTCTATGCCCCAGAGGAGGTGTGAAGCGCAGCGCCCCCTATAGAGACCCGACTCATATATGCGATCGCGGCAGGGTTCAAGGCACCACTTTCAAACCTGCCAGCATTGGGGAAGGAGCTCTTGATAACGGACTGTGTGTGGTCAGCAAGCCCTAGCCTATGAGTAATAAGGCTGCATTCCACAACACCAAACAGCCATAAAACGTGGAGCTCTATTGAGCTCTATTGTGGTTTGGAGTACATTAGATGTCACTCTATCAATATCTGAAAAGAACTTTGATAGAGCTCTAATAGATTGTATGTAGTAGCTGTTAATAGTTAGCCTATTTTTGCATAGGAATCTACATAGAGCTGTCATTTGAGTACATGCCAAAACGATAGGGGGCGCTACGCTTCACACCTCCTCTGTCTATGCCCCTTCATGGGAGCAATAATTCAAAATTTGATAGATGTTAGCATAACCATCGAGTGAGGGGTGCAAAGTCATTTACCTCAATATATTACGCTAGTTGTCTGCCTTGTCTTGATATTGTGAACTGACAAGTTGTCGCTTATTGATCTATACATTTAAACATACCGCGCATATTCCTAACTAAACTTCCGAGGCTTGTCAATATATAGCTGTAATTTCATAAACTGCAAGTGTCTATCACAGACAAAGCTTGGTGTACAAAAACATTTACTGATATGGACGGAGAATTTCAGTAGAAGATCACATTTGGCATTCCGGAGATATATCCTGTTAAATCCGTATTCCTCTGTACGGATCCGTGACAACACTACAGCCCAATGAAAACATTTTCGATATCTAGTAATTACATCAAATCACAAATTTTGGACAGTACTAGAGGAAATACTTTGAAATCATTCGGAAAGTCTGACCTTATACTGTGAACGAGATGCAGAACTTATGAAGAAATATAGAAAAGTACATAGATGAAGTCTTCTATGGACATTGCCACAAGTGCATTCCCTAGTAGTGCAAACTAACAGGCGATAGTGTGAATTATAGAAATCAACAAACATCCACACAATTCACCATCTGAGCACCAATTACACAAGCAAAACATGTAAGGCCACAAACAAGTCTTGTTACATTCAGTTTCATACTCCATATTACCTGTAATTACTAAAGTTAAAAAAATTCTCATATCAGCGTTAGATCCTCTCATATTCTCGGGTGATGACGATGTAAAACCGATACATCTAGTAGCAATTATTTCATCGATGAAGACCAATAGCTTTCTGTAGTCTGACAATACAATTGAATGCTGCCCTACTAAACCCAACGACACCAGGGTATCTCCTACAGATTGATTTAACGCTAAAAGCTACTAGCAAGAGGTATTTGGCGAATTGTAGCATATTAGTGTACTCTTTATTCTGTATATGTGTGGTTATAAAAATCCCTCTATGTCACAGTGCTGTGGATGACAATTAATTGCACAGCTGACAACATTATTACATTTACTGGACTGCATTTGGTTGCATACACCGCAAATATTCTAAAAGCAATATTTATTCATAAGAAAAGATTGTATAACCCTTTCGTTAAGAGATACACAATCCATCTCCTTTCATAATCATTGTGGGGAAGAGATTCGTCGATTAGTTTTATATGATCAATGTGTAGCTCATTATTGAAATTGCTAATGCTAATCACACCAATGATGTCATTCATCGGTTTAAAGAGTTTACCTTCACGTACTCACTATTGTTTTAGTGTTATCAAATTATTTGAAATACCTCATCATAATAACATATCAATCTTTTCACTGCAGCACGATAACGAAAGGTTTTCAAAACACTATCATTGCATGATGCTTCTGTGCTTATTGTCAATGGTTTGCATATTTCAACGGGTACAGAAATAACCGTTGAAATAAAAGAAACCTGGACAAAGTAACATATAGGAATCATATGGCGGCACCGATTAAAGTGCCTGCAGGGTGCTACCTCAGGCACTACCTGTGGTAGGGTGCTGCGTCAAGATAACTGGATGCTGCAGGGAAAGGTTAAAGTACGAAGGAACAACTGCAGTTACTGCTGCTTCCGCCCTGAGATAGCAGGAATGCTGATGTTAGAATAGTCCATGAAAATAGGAGGCGACCTAAGGTTCATATATTTACACCTGTATGGTATACAGGTAGAGTGCCTGAAGAAGCTTCCTTTAACACTAATAATGCTCCCTCGAGTTTGCCTGAATAGTCCAGGCCACAGCTCGCCGTCTCATCATTATCTGAGCGACTATATCATCATCACAAAACACAAGGTCCAGTTTACGAATAATATACAATTCAAGGCAACCTATTTACACACTGTACACATGAATTGGGTTTTACATCATTGCTATTTAGAATGTGAGACAATACTATGAGTGTTAACTATAATATTCTTCTGTTGCTATGGATACCTGTCGAGAGAAGCACTTGGCTAAATGCATTTTGCCGAGGCACCTGCATGCTTTCTACCCTTGTAGAAGACGAGTGAACCTTATCAGTCCATACACGTTATCATTCAGACATACAAGTAACATTTTTGAATTAATAGATTCCTTGTTTCAAGGTCAATAAATATGTTCAAACTATTCATTTGGACAAAGATCAATCTATTGCTGAAAATATATGGCATAACAGCGCCGTTTGAAAACAATAGACTGCATCGCAATAGTGATAGCGTTTGTAATGGGTTTCTCGTTACGAATAAAACGTGTTGGATTTCTTAATCAAACTTAATAGGCATAGGATAGAATACTACCAATCTCTCCCATTCTGCTCAACTTGTGCGAAATGGGAGGAACGCGGGTGAAATGTAGTTGAAAGGTCGTGTAACAGTTTAACAGTGTTATGCTACTACAAAGGTAGAAAGTATTCTAGTACCAATTTCATATTCATTATTAGACGAAGATTCAGTAAATCAATATGGAATAAATCATCTGTAGAAAAAGATCCGAAAACACGACTATTAGCTTCCTAAACAACTTTGTCTTCTTTGGTAACTCGGGGCTAAGACAGTCTGTGTCAGCAACAGGATAAGGGATAGGGCCCTGCTATAAACGGGGTTTTCTACCCATCTGAGATAACTTTAACCTTGTCCTCTGTTGGAGCTGACTGGTGGAGCTCCTGACTCGTCGGCGTGACGTCATAGTCCGTCCACGGCTTCAGCGGGTGCTACACGTCCAGACCGGATGCGGATCGTGGCAGCCATGACACCTATGAGAACGGCGATGCTGGCGATAACCCCCATGCCGATCATCCCCCCACAAGCCGCCCGCAGCAACCGTCCAGCCTGCAAGAGGACATACACATACACATGTATACAACCCGTATTTTAGTGTGTGCTTCTTAACCTACAACGCCAAAACGGCAATTGCTTTTCTTAAGACATATGCAATTGGAACCTATATGGACGTAATTAGGAATGATATATATGCCATTCTTGGGTTATCTAAATCTACCGACAATAAGATGAATGAGAACGGCTTTCAGGTAATCCCTGCCCCGAACCTACTCTGCTGAACACTACTCACGAAAGCTCTCTACTCTTCAGCCTAGATTTCCCCAGGGGCCTACTCTCCTAGGTACCACATCTCCTGTTACGAGGACCAACACAAAAGGCTACTTATCTTCTGCACCCGCCAAATCATCTATTTAAGATGTTGTCAGGTAGAGGGGCTGGTGACGGGTTTCGCCCCTCCCCTTCCTAGCTTTCTTGTCTCCAAGTTCAACACATACCATCTCCCGGCAAGCGTCTTCTCCGTGTCTCTTTCTGTCGTCAGGTATCACCTCACATCTCAACACCTCAGAGTAATTAGGATTGGGCAGATTTGACACATAATCATACACAACACCTTGTCCCGCCAACTGCACTCATCCGCTGCAACCCTCCACAGGCCATACATGGTCCCAGGAGCTTGGAGATAATTTCTAGTTAAATGGTGACATATAATAGGGTGAGAGGTAATGCCCTCCCAAAATAGCCTTGCCGCACGAACTTAAGCCTACTATCAGGCCTCAATATTTCTTAGTAGAAAGAACTCTTAGCAGATTGCCACGGTTGTGATCTATCGGACTAGCTATATATGTAAACATCATTAAATCCCAAACGCTATGAACATAAGCACTTCCAAAACTTAAACACTATAAAAATAAACGCTTTATAATAAAACACTTTCTAGAATTCAATATTTTCTACCTAAACATGTTTAACCCAAAAGAGCGCTTAGAAAACGGGAAAATAAAGTGTTTGAATAAGTGTCTTACATCTAAACACTGGTGTGTGGACAGTAAACACCGTTTCTATAGTGTACAGCTCAACACTGGTAAGAAATAATTACTGCGTAATCTGCAAACCCATTTGTGTATTGGCTTCTATCTGTGACAAATAGGCATTTGACATTAAGGATTCGACAACTTTTAACCAACGTTTGATCTGATAATGATAAAATAATTTTCGAGTTAGGCTAAGAACCTACAAGATTGAGGGTTAAAGAATGGTGAGAGTATAAGTAGTTTACGCAAAGTGACGTTTCATTCGGGTCACGATGCACATACCCTGTCCTCGTACTCAGCCTGACCGGCCTCGTTGTAGGTGAAGGAGGCGTCAACCCAGTAGACTGGCAGGGGGCGCCCCAGGGCAGTGATCTGTAAAGTGCGGGGCCGTGCGACTGACACGTAGGACGGAATGACCCCGACATTTAGCTGGAAACGTATCGACGACTCCCACACGGTCCCGGTCACCGGCTCCACTCCCATCTGGAAAATATAATCACACCGAGGGCCTCTTTGAAAAGGTGTTCTCGTATTTTCAAATATGACCCATGCATGCCAGTTTTCTCGGAAATGATCAATCCTCAGATAGAATTTACTGTCGATGTGATTAAGTTGTTTTTTTTGTTTAAAGATGGCTTTTTGGCTTTTTGGATTGATGCTGGTAAACTGCTCAAAAGCAGTGCTCCAATGTAAGGAGGTAATCTATTGTATAAGGCGTTTTTGAATCTGTATTCTTTAAACTTCAGTTTTTCATCACTTCTTGTGCCTTGTAAGCACGAGCCCAAGTTGTTGTCAATTTTTGACCTTCTGTACAACACACTCAAAAGTTGTCTATCTTGTCGTTGTTTCAATTTACTAGTACAAGTATCAGCTAGTAATGCCTTAACAGAGATTCTTTCCCGGATCTGAGAGACAACCCTGAGAGCCTAGTTTTGCAACCGGTCTAATTTACATTGTAAATCCTTGTTACATCCTCCAAATAAAAAGGCACAATACTCCATCACTGGTCTGATTGTACAGAGATAAATACAAAGAGCCACACTCTTACTTATGGAATTTCTGAACTCAAAGAGCTTAAAAATTCGGGCATTAACAGATTTGAGCACCTCTTTTAGATGAGCATTGAAAGATGAATCACAAAAGAGACTCCCAAATACTTGAATACAGCCACGTGTGGTAACTTGTTATTAGAAATAACCAAATTCAGTCTTTTAACCTAGGCATAGTCAAACCAACAAGTCATGGATTTACTGTAATTCATAGTTAACACATTTATATCCTACCCCTAATATAAAATCACATAGGCTTAACATTGGGTTTCCGTATGCCACGCTGACTGGCATACATCAGGGCGCGAGTCAGCGCGGTAAGTACATCACAAGAATAACCCGGAAGTCATATTCACTCTCCTAGCAGAGGTTAGGCTCAGGCTTCACGTTAGGTACAGAGACTACAATTCGGAGAGCGATGCTCATTTGCATATGACATCATTACTAATGTGGACTCCTTCATATTCTGATTGGCAGAGAGGCATGGATATGGGCGGAAGATTAAAAAATGGTGGACCCCTTCGCTTCCCATGTTCTGATGCGTCTGACTGGAGCTCCGGAACGAGCTATTGTGTGTTTTGACCAAATATTGAGGTTTCTAACGTAGGGCGTTCACCTGATATCATTTAAATAGCTGAAATATATGAGATCGAACGATAACACTCACCGCGAAGTTACGCCGACTTGACAGGGGACCGCCGATGACGTCATCATCAGGATTTCCCTGAGCAGAGGAAAACCCTGATAATGACATCACACAAATGCGGTCTATTAATACTTGTCAGCAAGACTTGGTAGCGAGTGTTGTTTTTGATCGGATACGCATATTTAGGTATTTAAACAGTTTCACGTGAATCCCACACGTTAGTTACGTCGATATTTGCTAATTACGCATGTTAAATCTTTCCGGAGCATGTGTACGACACCTCGGAACTCACGAAGTAAAGCGATCTACCATTTTTTAATCTTCCACACTCTGTAGTATGGTTCGAAGCACTCCGTAGTACGGTTCAAAGTTCAAAATAATACCGGAAAAAAAGAAATACTAGCAGGGTATCTATGTCGATTCTAATGTAGTTAAAATAAGGGTGTTTCAGGGAATTTGGGACCCCCCCCCCCCCCCACCCACACACGGGAGTATGACGTCACACTTCCAGACTCGCTTTGAATGTTGATTCTAGACCCATCTGGAACTCATTGGAAGATACAACACGATTTATTTCGCGGAGAACGATATTTTCCAAAACTTCTTAAAGTTCCCAGAACCCATCTAATAGATTTCCCTCACTCAAGCGGGTGCAGGTCTTTATGCCAGTATTCCACCAGAATGGCTCAATTAACTGGCAGTTATGGGGCAATGGGTACCTCCTATGATTTATAATAATGACTAGATTTGAATCAGCATTTTGCACTATTTTTGCTCTTTTTCTTTAAATCTTTATTCACTTCTGTTAAATTAACAGTTCTTCAAGTGAGGTACGGAGAAATACATCCTCAGTTTTCCTGAACAATCGTAACACATTTTTGAGTATCTCTTTGATTTCTGCTTTTTGTATATGTCGTGGGAGTTGGTTCCATTAATGATACACCCCAGTGGAAAGGGCTTTTCTCATATGAGTTACTCTTATATATCCTTTCTTTAAACTTTATCTTCTCATTGCACTGGGTTCAAGTTTCTCTTTCATCAACTAACGAGTTGCTCCATTCTCCTATCAATCAACTTAGGGATCTGACAATCCTCATGCAACTTTACAATCATTACCTTTTCGTGCCAACATTTCATAATCAACCTTAGTGGTCGATTTTGCAATCGTTGTATTCTATCTATGTTTCTACGATTAGGTGATTCAAAGAGATACCCACAGTATTCCATTTTAGGTCTTATTATTGATGTATATAGTTTACTCGAAAACCACATTGTTTTTGTTTTCTTAACATTTACAGTTAAGGCGTTGTTCTCACACCATGTTAATACCTCTTAAAAGTGTGTCATCTTATCTTGATCCCATCGAGTATACCACCAAATCATCGGCATACTGAATCGCATCACAATTTCTAACGCTATTTGTTAAGTCGTTCACATAATAATTTAATAACGTAGGACCCAAAAGAGATCCCTGTGGTACTCCGAAGGGCAGGCCCACTGTGGGTGATTCTGTCATATGAGCTGTCATTTTACATCAATATTACTAAAAGTGATTAAAGCATTTTGGATGACAAACTTGGTTCAAGCACAGCTTACTCTCTCTCCTTTATATGAAATATACTAGAATTATCATATAATTTCAGCCTACAGGGACAGGAAATGCACGGGACTCTAGCATGTGAGGTGCTACACTCGATCAAGCACTGCAGTAGGTCGGAATCAAGGCATCCGCATGTCAGTGTCAGTAATTTTCATAAGGGAGAAAAAAAAAGAGATTTGCAATCAAAAGTAATTGAAATTGGGGCAAACGATATGTGAAGATTCCTATCCTGTGCTTTTTACAGCGTTTAGATCGATTGTTTGGTTCGAAATATACAGGTGTATACACTTCAAAGATATACAATGGTGGATAGAATTGGCGGGAAATTAAACATTTTTAGATTTTGCTGGAAAGAAACGTAAGATATCGCACAATTGGGAATTACAAGTAGATATATCCCATCGGAAATCGGGATAGATCGTTGACCTATTTTTGTTTGTGGAAAAGGGATTCAGATACAATCACTGCAAATTAGAAATCTAGATTTTCCTGATTGTAGCCTGTCATATGGCCGTGATATTTGGTGTGAACAATGAAATTGCTGACATGATATCATTTTCAACCTACAAGTTGAAAACTTAAGTAAAATGGAGAATGTCTCTAATGAAGGTCAATGACCCAGTCTGAATGAATTTTGAAATTTAAAGGTGACAATGTTTCTGAAAAATTCAAATATGAGTGGTTGCTTTATTAATGAAATATACCTTAGCTATATGAATTTTCTAAGATTGTTGAAAGGATAGAGGCCATGACCTTGCGACAGCTATATGCTGAAAATCAGCTGAAAGGGGGAAGTCTGTTGTTCCTGTACCATGCTTTTAGCAATATCCTGCCCCAACTGTAACAGGCGCGATGACAAGTGCTATCTTCGAATGTTCCAATGATTATATTTCAGAAATGTAATGTTATCGGTGGTTATAAACAACAGAATCCAGGTTTTATCTTTGCTTAAAATCTACCCGTCGGAAGTATTAGAAAGATTCAATCAGAATAAAAGGTCGGCGCATGTAAAGACAATATACATTCAAACCAACCAAGGCAACTAAAAAACCTGTTTCCCATCACCACGCGCATCAGCAAAAACGTTCTTAGAAGAAGACGGATATCAGATGAACCTTGATATAAATTATGACAGGTATACATGCGTATTTGGTATCAATTAAAGCTCCAGATGTCAGGGATGCATTCAACATGGAATTATGTGTATCTAGGTATTCCCAAAACTGTGGTATTCAGATCTCTCTTCATACTGCAATGTAGGTCAATCAAACTACTTTGATGTCAGGGATATTGAAGGAAACTGGTAAAAAAATATAAAGTTTTGAATCTGACAACCTACAATTTGGAGATCAGATCATCTTTGAAAACTCGACTGTCAAATATTGTTAAAACAATTTGTATTTCTTTTCATATTACACACAGTACAATGAGTGAGATATCAGGAGTTTAGAGTGAGAGTGCAAGATACCTAAATAAGCATGTCCGATACCCATTTTATGACAAGCCAACTTTGATCCAACCAAAAGAAAATCGCCCTCATCATATTTTCCACAGCTTCGTGATGAACAAGTTTATTTAGTTCATAAGGTGGCCCTGAATGGCAAAATTCGCCTGCTGTCCGCAGGTGTGGTGTGACAAGAGCTCTTACCTGTAATTTGTGTTTATTCTCATCGGGGGTGGTATTGTACAGGTCTACGAGACCTGTGTCCTCTGCATACAGGAAGTGAGGCATACTGATCCATGAGAGGTATCCGTAGGTGCCGACCATAGATTGGAGGCCCTCCTCGTCGATGTAGATATCGTCCACTTGAAACATGGCTGTTTGGCAATAGATCATAATTAAAATTATAGTAAATTACTTTATTACTTTATGCAGCAAAACAATAAAAATCACTAGGGGCTTAAGGACATGATATATTTTAAGGAATGAGAGAGGTTTTATTTGATGACACGAGTACCAACTAGATGATTACAAAGTTGAAGAGCGAGATTACGTCTTCAGATTTTAGATAAGTTTGTTCGACTGCTACCCCATAGAATAGGAAAGATATACAATTTACCACCATTTACTAGATAAAATGTCTTTACAACCTGCAAGAATCAGCTAGGTATCTATGAAAGCCTACTTAATAATTGATAAAACCTGATTCACATCACAACGACCTCCTCTTATACATTATCAACTAGGGATGCTTACCATTTCGATACAATAAGTGAAAAGGGTTAGTTTCTTACATCTATTAACGCTAATGACACTGATGATCTTCTCTCCTATATGTTTAATATCTTCTGGCCAGAACTCCAACTTCCTCCAGAAAGAGGGCAGGAAGAAGAAATAGCTCTCTTGTTGGAGAACTGTGTCCTCACACGCGATTAACTCTTTAGCAGGTGGCATATTCCTTCTGTAACTATATATACGACGATCCAGTTTGCTTGCATTAGGAAACTGCTGCTCGGATACGTAAGTCTCTCCATCATAACCTAGAAATAATAACATAATAATGATGTAATCTATATGGTTACTACAGAAAGGATGTATGTTACTAAGTCTAGTTAACGTAAAATATGGTTACTATGGAAAATATAAAGACTTCAAGGCATGATCAAAATTGTATATTATCTATCGATATTGTTTTATAATGTCTCGTATGAATGTAATGTATGTGAATAGTGTTTTAACAGAAATGTAATAAGTAATATGAACTGTTTCAAAGTTTATGTATTATCATAGCCCTGCCCATGGTACTTAAACATGACATGTTGGTTGGGTAGGTGGATTTAGAATACCAATACTTATAATAATAGTTGGCTTAAACATGCAATGCTAATAATTACATTGAACAGAATATAGTTAATGCTAGTATATAGTCGATAGAACATACGAAATATCAATGACTGTAATTATGGCGAACATGTATGGGTTAATGTCCTAGGCAGGGGTTAGCAAAACCATCTTATCGTCACTTCAGTCTTCTGTTAACAATGCTTTCCTCACATTTCCCCATGACACCTACCAGGAAAACAGCTAACAATATAGCATCGAAGCTGACATTCAAACTAATGTTTGGGGAGATAAAAAGGGAAATTTACCCAGGCGACCTTGGTGGGTGACTCCAAAAACTCAAATTTAATATTATAGCCATTTTGAGTTCCTTGGCTGGGCCACCGACTCTCCGGGTGTCGTTTTTTTCATTCCAGAGCAACAGGGAAATGAATATTACTACATTTCATAAATAATGCCTCAAGGCATTCCGGTCTGCACTGCCTCAAGGCATTATCCGGTATATGCTGGGGGACGCCTCAAGACACTATCCGCCCTGAAAGGGTTGAAAACCTTTCTCCGGCTTGGGCCCCAATTTTTGTAATTACTATTCAAAAATGTTAATAATTACTTAGAATTGCACACACTTCTACTGTGGAATAAACCTGATAATTATTCCTCTAGTCACGCATCGATTTGGTCATTCAGGACTTGCACACTAGCGCCATCTTGTAATGGCCGCCAAATAGTCCATTCAGTCTTGAGTAATGATGAAAAACTAGTGCTGTTCTAACTTGAAAGATGGAAATCGTTCTCATGTCATAACTAATGGGCAGATTTTGATAAGCATTATATTGCTAGAAAGCTGAGACTTGGGCCTATCTGTTGGGATATACATGATATAGCTGTGTTAGGAATAAGATTTCCTGTCATAGAATTAACATAGGAATTGTTTAGGCAAAAAATATTAAAACTTATCATTTTCCTCTTTTCACAGCAATTAAGTGAAAATTCTATCGCGATGACCTATAGAAATAAACATCCCATCTTCTTAGGTATTACAAGATGATTAATATGATACCTTTATATTGCCAGGCTGTGATACATATTTCTTGATGTAACATAGCATCATGACAAAAAGTGAAAAAAAGTGATTTTCTGATATTATTGTAGTTTTGGCATATTGTATAAGACATGTGGTAAGCAAAAAATAATTATTGCTAAAGTATTTGATAAAGATACAAATTTTCATTGAAATTAATGTTTTCATTTTCAAAATGAAAAATTTCTTTTCACTGTTTAATATTCACATAACACCTTCTAAATTGGACACTTGTGATATGTCTTAATAGTCCAGTATCTCAAGAAATATCTATCACAACATGGTAATATTGGTGTCATTTTAATCGTCTTGAGATGCCCAAGAAGGTAGGATGTTCATTTCTATAGGTCATCGCGATAGACTTTTCATTACATCGCTGTGAAAACAGGAATGTAACATGTTTTTTTTATGTTATTTTACCTAAATGACATAGATGTTCAATCTATGACTGGAAATCTTAGCTATACCAAAGGTATATGATATTATACCAACAGATAGGCCCAAGTGTTTTACAATGTTTTATTTATAAAGATCGGCCTGTTATCCACGACACAACAAGAACATTTTAGGTATCTCTGTGCTTATGGTTCTGAACCAGGTAAGGTATCACACCTCGTTTTCGAATCTGAGTGTGTGGCTGGTTCCTGGAAAGCAGTGGCTAGCCAAATGCAACCAGCGCAACCCGTTCTCATGGCGCCACGCCTATGTGCAAGAGGTGAATTGATAGGTTAGGTGTTATCATAATGATTATTGCAATAATTTTGGATAAATGAAGGAGAGATGATTGACTATTTGGTGCCTTATTATGGCTCGATGTTTGGTTCTACTGTCCACAGAACAATATCATTTTCTTTTATCCAAAATTGGTTTTATATATGTAATGCGGAAGCATATGATGGTACTGAAATACTATAGAATATAATTTTTGCTTCCAGCACCCTATTAGCAATCACAAGTTTGTTAACCTTTATGTCGAATTCTGTAAATGACCCTTTTCCATAAATAGCTTTGGAGAGTTAAATTCCTCGCTCTGAGCCGTAGTGTGGGTTCATATTTGTTGGCATGTGCGATATTCTATTGACACTTTCCGAATTACTTGGTTCAACAATAACTTAAAAACCTTGATAAAGTCCATCTGATGGACGAAACGTCGGTTCGGAATGAAACGCCAACTATATATTAGATACCTTGTTGAGTTGTACAATTCACCTCTATTATGATATCTTGAAACTAATTGCATTTACTCGATTTAAGGTATCGTTCTATCCAAGCCTGTAAACTCTACCTCGCAAGTACACCCTTGTCATCACATTTCCGGATATTGTTTCATTAACAGCATCCATCTCCCCACGGGTAACCACGGGACTCCACACCACGTCCAACTATACGTGTTCAGAGTTAATACGTATACCTGGCAACGACCGTGCCTCCAATTCAGACGTAAACACATTGAGCTATAATTAATGATGGATCTTGTGATAAGCTGTAAGGGTTTGGGAACAGGGTGAGAAACATCGACTGGCAACGCTGAACATGCTTTATTGCCGTCACGAATATTCATGATATGGAGAAACATTCAGACATAGGTGTCACAGTTTCACACTTTTCGGATCGCAAAGTTTTGGAACCATACCCTGCCAAAATAGCAACATCCCACTGGTACACTGCCTAAAACAAGCAACGTATTCTTAAAATTCAAAAACAAATATTGTTTAGCAAACATCAGCTAGCATTACATATAGCATATGTTTTCATTATAAGCATTCCGCAGTACATTGGTCGTGTAGCATGTGTACCTGGTGGACCTCGGCAAAAATAAAATATGTCAATCGAACAAATGAGTGTTCGCAAATGAGTGATTCCTATTATTTGTAACGTGTATATATTTGGATGAATTAGTAAATTATACAGAAGCCAGAATTTTGTCCATGACCAAAGCTGTATCAAACCATAAGTATATGTCTATTTTGCTATATAGTAATTTAGACCATAGACTTCTGGGTAAAGTGTAGGCCACACGGTCATATACGCTGCCCAGGTTAGGCAGGTTATATATACTTCAGCGTGCTGTAAAAACAATTTCACTATCTGGATGCTAACACTCTGTGCTAACACTGTGATATCAGAAAAGGAGCAGAGGGCCAGTGTCAAAGTGTGTTAGAGGCCTGGGACTTGTTTCACTAGTTTTGTGACATGTCTAGATGGTGTCTAAATGGTGTGTCCAGTTTCATAAGAACTAGACATTAGACTTCATTTTGTCCATTCTTGCTTGCACTGATTGGTGCCGCTTTTCATGTCTGTCTAACCCTTTTGTCACGAAACTAGTGAAACAGGTCCATGATGTGTAGATTTGTCTAATACTTATGTTTGGGGTCTGTCTTTTCCTAAGGGCAGCTACTTGTGTTGTCACGAAACTAGACAACCTCAATGTCTGTATGGTGTCACAGACATGTCACAAAACTAGTGAAACAGGTCCCTGTTCATCTGACCATGACCAATCTTCAGGTAGAGAGCAAAATACCTCATTGAACAGTGGTGCGTGATACATTTGGATCCTAGAATGAAGTTGTTAATGATATCAAACAGAAAATTTAAGTAAAATACCACAAACAAATAAAGTCATTGCAGACAACATTTGCTTGCTTGACTAGAAATTAATATTATATGTGATGAATATTTCACTGTCCATTCAAGGAAAAATACAGTTACTATTAATTTTACAGGGCCTTGGTGGCCATATTGAATTTCACAGGCAAATTGAAAGCATTGAGCTTGGTCCCTACTCTTTTTTTTATTAGTGCATCAAGTTCTATCATTGTACCAAGTTTCATGCTTCTATACCAAAATGAAGTGAGCCCCTTTTTTTGCATGATTCTGCTGGACTAACAGAGATGTAGGCTCACCAGGTACCAGTAGTGTTTAACAACCAGAGGGGTACAGGTAACCTACTCCCTTGAGAGCAACTCAAATGTGAGTAGGGAGACTAAAGTGTCTTATCTAACCTATAAAGTCTAATTCTTGTTACTGGTAGGTCAGATGATAACAGAGACTTTCACACGTTACCTGTGCTCCTCAAGAGAAGGTTTTGCAAGATTTAGTTCTGGCTACTCCCCTGGTTGAATGGCCCTTGAACACTAGTATTCAACCAGGGTGGTGTTTATATACCTGCCTCTGCCATGGTCGTTTTGATCCATCTTGTGAGGGTGTCTTTTATTGCTGTGTGTGGGTGATTCCCAGCGTAATCCATATTGTGTATGTTGACCTCTGTGGTGTTTTGTCATGGTGCAGTAATGCAGGCATACTATTTTATCTTTGAGCTTAGCAACTGTACGTCTAAGGCTTGACATTCATTGGTGTGCTTCACCAGTTTCTTCATCATTCCAAATGATAGACCTAGTGTCTAGAGCCTTAAAGTTTGGGTCCTCTGAGCTGTTGTCAGGGCCAACAACAACAGCCAGGGAGATGCCGCACGAACACGTGTTCTGGAGCTCTGGACGTATAGTCAATATTTGAGAAGTTTATCAAAGGTGGGGGACCCTAAGTGAAAATTGGTGAAAATGAGTACCTCTGGACTACTCTGTAATAATCTAATGGCTTTGACACTCAATCATGAAGCAAGAACATCGACAAAAAATACAGAGGCAAGCCAAAGACAGTGTATCTAACATAGCAGATTCACCGACAAAGGCAAGTCAGCCAACCATACAGGGTAGGAAGTCACTCCCATCACTGAAACAAAACTCCCCGTTACAAAATGTATTTGATAAAGTGAATTTGAACAGAGACTGAATGAACAAGAGTCACTAACCAACAAAACCATTGATATGTTGAATAAGATTGAGAAAAGAACCGCTGTCTCTGAAAAAGATGGTCAAAAGATGGCTGAGCTACTAAACCAGATCTCAGATAGACTTTGTAAGACCCAAAGTGAAGTCACGCTGCTAAACAAGAATGCTCTTGACACGAGTGATATGCTAACGGATCTTGGCAGTGATGTACTGAAGAAGCACTTAAAAGTGATAAAGAACTAGGAGAAACCCCAGGTGCTCTATATTGAAAAGCAAAGAAAAATGCTGATCATCTCAAGAAGAGAAAAGGGATGAAAACCCATAGAAACTAATTGAAAATGTTTACTATTGGGGTAAATATACACCAAACTCCCAAGCCCGAGACTTAGTTATTGTGCTCAGATCCTCCCACACCAAACTAAAAGTGTATAAACAATTGTATAAATTGAAGGGAAATATACTGTGGAAAAAGGTGTTAGTGCATAACGAACTCAGCCGTGAGGACATGGAGAAACAAAAGGTACTGAGGGCGGTAGCTGCATTGGCGAGAACGAAAGATCTCACAACTTCGGTGAGAGGAGTCAAGATGAAAGTGGAAGATAAAACGTACAACTACGCGCAACTGGACCAACTGAAAAAAAAACCCAGGGATTAGTCTTTAAGAAGCAAAGACCCAGCGCACAACGGATGGGGTGGCCTTCCAGACCCACATCACCTCTTTCTCCAACCTCTATCATTGCTTATTCAAGTATCAAGGTTGGCAATTCGATTTCTTGGAACGAGCATACCATTTCACCATGGCAGAGGCGTGTGGTTCAGAGAAAGAGTATGACCGTGTTATCGCTGCTACGAGTCCCTATGAAATTATGGCAATCACAATAACCATATAAAAACAAGAAATTGCCACCTTAAAAAGGAGCAAGTAATGAGAGACCTTATACGCTTAAAACTCACGCAGAACCAGGTCTTGAGGGATGAATTAGTAGCCACTGTAAAACTCAACTTCTACAAAGCGACCAAAGACCCTGTTTGGGGCTGCGGCCGCTTTTTGAACGAGCTCAGTATAAAACTAGGAGCAAATATTATTTCCATTTATAATGGAAGAGCGCGGTATACCTAAATCATTTCACTAAATAAAAGTAAGAATGTTTCAATAAACTCAGAGAATGGATTTGATAGTTGTTCTCAAGTATCACCAACATAAATATCTATCATGTTATAGAAATCTACATGTGCCAACATATGGCAACTGATTATTTAATCAAAATAGGTGTATCTTAATACATTAAAAATGTTTCTTAACCCTTCAACTACGCTATGATGCCTGGAGGCATTCCTGGGTGTAGTACAATATGATGCCTGGAGGCATTCCCAGGCGTAGTACGCTATGAAGCCTTGAGGCATCATTTCCGAAATTTAAGTAATTGTTTTTTTTTTATGAAATAATGCGAATATTCTGATAATATTTCCCATACCTATGTAAAACCATATCATAGTTAATATCATTACTGTTCAATAACATCTTAATAATTTTGGATTTCCATATAAGTGTGATATGATGACGACACTGTTGATATTGTGAACAGCAGTGGCGTATTTCAGGGTGTGTATTTTGTACTATACAGCGTAGTGAAAGGGTTAATCAAGTCATATATGGATCTAAGTATCCCATTCAACTCATCACCCTGACTCGTCACAGTTGTGACTAAATTTTTCACTGAGGGTCTTGGTCAAATGCCCTATTTCTCTGGCTAATAGGTCAACTATGCCACTCAGTTCGCTCTCTGATAGCCCCTTAGCGCTTGATGCACTAATGTTTGTTTGGGTTGAGGGTACTTCATTTGGAGTACAACTAGTGGTCTTGGAAGTCCTCTAACTAACATGTTTGTTTTCCCCCTCCTTCTATGAATTCTTTTGACATCTTCTGGAACATCCATATATTAGGGACTATTATTATGGTCCATTGAGATAATTTCTCCAGGTTGACTATCAGCTATACAGTCAATCAAATTAATATTCACTATTGGTACTCACACTTGATCATTCACAGTTCAGTGTGTCAGCATTTTGAGGGGTTTTGCACTGAAGTACTGATCGTTTATTGTACACTTATCACACTCAAAATACCATAATTGTCCTTTCTCTGTGATTTTGAACCATTTATAGAATCCTGGTTTTCATCTTGGGTATTTTATACATTGGAAATATGTGATTTCTGTTGATTAGCTACAAGCCAGCGCACACACCATCAGAAGGTCACTCAGCCATGAAAGTTTTATTAAAAGGAACCAAGTCAGTAGTGGGCAGGGGTATGGTCAGACTGGGATACTGGACCCCTGCTCATTTACCCAGGCCTTTATAGTTGGGACATTGATAGCGAAGTGTTAGATTCTTTGCAGTAAGCTGAAAGCCTGTGTGAGCATTCTAACCTCTCTAGATGACGTATATGAAAGCGATTTCCCGCGCTCAACAAGGAAATATCCCTGGCCCAAACAAGTACGGGATTTTTCTGTAGCCCTGAATCCTTACTTGCTAGGGTTGTACTATCTAAAGACCATGGTTTATTTGCCAAATAGAACATGGTATTGTGCATACAACCTATGCATGTAAGCAGCCATTTCTATGAACATCTTAAATTGTGAACAAGGAGACAGAAGTTTGATATTAATGAATGTGAATGCTATCCACCTGCTTGTATCCACGATCAAACCTGTGCATCATTGAATTAGAACAAACAAATTGTGTTCATGTGCAATCAATACGATGTGGAAGTATAGAAATGCAATAGCATTCGATGAATAGATGTATTCTATAGCCACGCCACTGAACATTACCTACCATATACACTTTGGAGGGATCACTTATAGTATTTAAGTCTACAAATGCTTCCACCATGGAGCACAGGATGTAATGCATAATTGTCTACAGTCTGCTCGGATTGGGTTGTAAATGCATATTTTGTCTCCCATTTGGTAATAAATATTCCTATTGGCCCACCTCCTTAATTACGTTAGTGCGGTCGCTCCATGCAGTATGAATATAGACACACATTTACAGGTGGATTTCAGCATATTATGATATATTGATAAGACTTTATGCAATTATTCACTCAGCCATCACATTATGTGGTGAACTACAGCTTAGGTTGTATCATATATGCCATATTCCTGAAATCTACATGTTTCTCGATCTATTCTGATCTTAAGTTATTTATGGTGTTTTATTACATGACAAGCGCAAGCTAACATCCAAATGTGCTTGAATCTATGAGGTGGTGTAACAGGGGATTTATGTAAGTCAGTGGAACGGCCATGGAATTCTACACTACAATCGCATGTTGATTATCCAAATATAGCCGCAAGTGTCGTCATTGCCCGAGCCCTGACTGACAAAGTGGTTACATAAGACGCAGCTCCCATTATCACTGATTCATGAAAATAGTGACGAAAGAATGTGAGATAACTGTGAATAACATATATATATATATATATATATATATATATATATATATATATATATATATATATATATATATATATATATATATATTGTCCTGCGGTAAGAAACCAGTGCACTAGAACCAGAACATTATCCATCATAATCAATTAGCAGGCCAAGGGACACGGTTTTACTGTTATAGGAAAGTTAAATCATAGACTGGTTGGATGAGCTTACCAATACTGAACAGTAACATATGATTGATAAAAACATTATCCTTTGACATTTCAGCGCTTGTAATCGTAAGCACTAAACTTATTGGAACGTAATGCAGGGTGAATATTTTAACGATAGAGACAGGGAGAAGAAAAACACTTAACGCACACCCTCTTGCTGATAACAGGGTACACCCGCTCAGTTGATGCTTGTATTAGAGACTGAGCCAGCAAGACTTTAATGGACAAACATCGACGGCTAACCAAGTAAGGATGCCTCGAGGCTAAAGAGATGGTGACACACATCGATATGCGTATACAAAAGATCAAAAGATGGGCGGAGGATGATCGATAAATCCTACAGCCCTCTGTACAGGTGTGTGCCAGGTGTAGCGGCCACGCACCTGCCTCCTATCATTACACATAACCTCCTCCTGTGTGTCATCCAGGGGGAACTTTACCTGAAACATCATACTTTATATCAATATATTTACGCGCATGTTCTCCGGTTGAGATGTACTAGGTGCATGTATTTTCTATGATCTCTGGGCGACAGGATGTAATTGATTCTATGAAGACGAATTATATTTTTTAGGAAATCTCACTTTCATTTCATTCTATCTATCTGCTTACTTGTAATAACAAGAAACTTTCGGATAATTGCATCTTAGGGATTTTACAAAGGTTGTCCCTTTTCTCAACACCATTGGAGTCGTGCTCTTTCATTGCATTTACAGTAAAGTTGGTTCTCCGTGAAAGTTGATTATTTACGTGAAGAATACCCACTGTCTTAAGATAATTAACCCATACCAACTACATATGTAGACAAATTACAAGATCTTACATATAAACATGAATTAAAATCATGGATCACAGTAAAGTAGGTAACACAATGGATACTGATTACGAAATTTTGTTATTACAAATATTGATTCGTATACCCTTTTGTTGTTATAATTGATATTGATTTGGGCAGTACTGATGTGTTTGATGATATATTATCAATAAAACTTTTAGAAGAAGTACTATTAATCAACCAGGCGCATCCGACCTGCAGAGACCAAACAGAAACCTATCTTCAATATAATTCAGGATGAAGGGGAAACAAAGAGAGTTATATTGATCACATTTGCATGAAAAAAGAAATGAAAATGGAAAGAAGAGGTCAGAACAATGCTATCATACAGCTAATTGAAGGGGAACCAAAGAGGAGAACACATATGGAAACCGCTTTCCTAAATATCTAGTGTATAAATAGTCATAGATATGTTCATCATTTTCTATTGAGGGCCTGTACAGAGAGCTTCCTCTCAGGTGTGAACACTGCAGTCACTTGGATATGGAATTTAAAGTTTTGACATTTTGACATCGTGGCTTTCGGAATCGGAAGTGGCACGCGGGATTTGAATGTGGATTAGCACGTTAGCCATTAATTCTAAGTTATGTTCATGTAAGACATTGGTTGGGGCTAACACGCCCTGAATCATCTAAATAGCAGAAGTGTCGTTTAGGAAACGCCTCCGTGCAATTAACCTTTTTACCGATTGAGGAGGCAAAGTCTATTTGACTCAGATACCGAAGTCAGTAACACTCATGCATTAGGGCTACCTACCGCCGATGCCACAGTAATTTTACTAGATACCCATGCCGTATGCACTGTAAATACGCATCGTTCAGCCATCTAACGTAAAACAACCGTATGGAACCCTGTTCCGTAAGGCAAAATACGGAACACTATTCCGTACGCGTCCATTAAATCATAAGTTAGAATATTAGTTATTAGCCAAATCAAGTTCATTATTCTATTGATTTTGGGTATATTGTAAATATATAACGACCCAGCATGCTTGTTCAAGGCACTAACTCCATGATAATTTACGTTTTGTACGGAACTCGGTGTAAACGCCTTTCTCCGTACAAACCGTAAACTATCATCTCTTATTGTAGCTCTACGGAGTGCCTTATGGTATCGTTCAATGTAAACAATGGTGCCTTACAGGAAAACATAATGGATATCTTGAAAAAAATCTTGGTGAGATACATTATCGTGTCGCATTTCCAAGCGATGGTTGCAGACTTCCCAAGGGGTGCCTAGGCCATTTAAGTAACAACAGATCTTACCTATGATAATCGGTACTAAGCTTAATTTCAGCTTGCACAATTGGATGTATTATGGATCGTAGCATTCATAACTGTTTCGCTATTTTGGGGAGTAAACGGGAATGGCAACCACAACAGCGAGAGTCCGCTTTTATCTGAAACCAGTCTATATTGTATTTATTATCCACCATTTCTGGACAAGTGGCATGTCGATATCAGTTCGTTTTAGTTATGCACTATTTTTCCATACGCACTATTTTTCCGTATGCGCCACCCGGAGCATACAACATATCTGTCTGCGCCGGGTATGGCCATACAAACTCCCTATGTGTTTTCTATCTACACTTTGTATTAGGTGGATAATAAAAGGTAGTATATGAATCGTCATCTTGCGGTAGGCAAATGCCATTTGAAAGGTGACTCACCAGCCATTACAATTGGGTGTGATAAGATGTTGGCCTGAAATGATATTCCCTAATATCACTCACCCCTGTTGATATGGCGTTTTTAACTCATTTCAAGGCCCACAGGGTACCCAGCTATCTGTTAATGCCCAGACTTACCAGGATGAAGAGTGCTATAGCTTTATTGATGTGTAAAATCCTTGAGATGTACATGTAATAGCAATGTCAACAAACTTTGCTGCCTTCTACCTCCATTCATGGAGGCTGCCATCTTGGTTTATCCAAGAGTGCCTTGCTCGGGAAGTGATTCTCACTTCCTCCCACAAAAACCAGAATGTTAGGTTAATTAAAAAAATCCCATGTTAAAAATCTAAGGAACATGATGTCATAATCCCTTCCTGTAATTTTAGCAGCTGTTCCTGGGTAAGCCCACAAGGTGAGATATTAATTGTATTAACAAGATATATTTCATAACTGCATAAGCTCTCAAAATAAGGTGCTAAAGAGTCATTGTTTGTGTATTGATAAAAACTAGCCTGACTATGCTTTCATATAAGCTAGTCCCACACACAGCATAAAAGTTCATGTTCATGATCTGAGACCCTTATTTTAAGTATTTGCTGCTATTTGTCAGCCACAACTAGTCTTTGTGTTTGTCATTACATGTCAACACTTAAATTTATGTGTATTTACTAGTCATTGACTATGTCATACTATGAAACTATGGCTAAAAATTCTGTGTTACCTCAATTTTGTGCTACCTTAAATTGAGTTTAACTATAGTCTAAACACACTGCTTGTGTTATGGTATTATGACTCAAATTATGTGTCACCTAAATTCGATACTACCTGTGATAGAGTTTACCTATAGTTTGTGTATAACACACATGTTGTTTGACTCTCATGTAAACCTTTTCCATCATTCTAGTTCTTACGGCATTACTGCATTACGGCATAACGACATAACTGGTACGGCATTACAAAGTTACGAAATAAAACTTTGGACACCATGTCACCACTTGTCAGTCAAGACTTGTTAAAAAAACCAGGGCAGGCAGCTACAATAACTTATGGCCATATTTAGCTAGGGACAGACTGTCTATGCTGGGACATGAAGTTTACTTCAACTTTCCTTGGTCATCTGCTGCCCTTCCTATTGTCTTTCTGAGATAAAAGCACCGCCATTGCCCTACCTCATACTGAACCAAGAAAAAAGAAACACTCATGTTGTTTGGCTCTCATTGAAACCTTTTATGTTATTGTAGTTCTTAGGGCATTATGGCATTACAGAGTTGATGAAATAACACTTTGAACACCATATCATCACGCGTCAATCAAGTCTTCTTCATAAACCAGGGCAGGCAGCTACAAATACTCACAGTTCATCTACGTGCCGCCGACGACCACTACTATTAAAGCTGGTGGTTGTGGACCCTCCGCAGACAGGACGCGACTGGACTCACAATACACGCAATTGGATCACTTAAGATTCACAGTGGATGTGATTTTCTACGTTCTCTACATCCCATCGAAAGCAGGTCTTTAGATTCATATGAGGCATAACCAGGTTCCAGGATCGAATACCTACCTTTTATTTTGCGAAAGTACTTCGGTTTCATTCTCAGATATTTGTTTTCAATTATATGAATAGGAAAAATGGTTCACCTTGAAGTTATTAATCTCACATGAAGAAAACACCATTATTAGAGTAAGAATAGACGCACTACCACATATATGCGGGGAGGGACGTAACCATTAAGGTGCTAGACGAGGCGACATCACAGAACATTATTGAAGAGTAGTTTATCCAAACATACCTTTCCAAAAGAAATTGGTGGTCGCCTCAACGGCATCATAGCAGTTAATGAGGGATATCTTGCTGCTCTTCCATCTCACATCCGCTGCTAAATCGGTGTGTTCGAGGAGACCCGGCACGAAGTAATCTCGGGCATCTCCGTCAAAGTCCGTAAGATTCACGAGATAATAACCCAGCGCAAAATCTGATTGTTGTCTGCTTACCACCAAGTCCCTATTCTGTGAAATAATTTTATTGTAAAAGGCATAGCGAGTCCAGTGATCGCTGATGTATTCGTGTATGGCGAAGATATAAGCGTTCTGGAAATAGGGGTTAGCTGGGAGATTAAAGCAGGCAGTAGCGTTGTTCATGCATAGATAACGCGCGATACAGTCTGTGACATTTGTGACGTACCGCACTGCAGTCAGCGTCTGACGTTGCAGTTCAATATACTTCGCCAGGCAGGCCAGAAAAGAACAAGCCGGTGGTTTGGTGTCATACTGCAGCACGCCAGCACCCAACTCCTGATTGGAGAAAAAACGTGGGACGTTAGCATTGACGTCACACTCAGTGACGTATGACGTCCTCGAAAGGAGATCCGGGGTTGCCCCTAGCAGGGCCGCATTTTTAATAACGGTAAACAGCCCTGCCATCTCTTTCGCCGTAAAGTCTTGTGATCCGCGATGGTTATGAACGACGCTTTTGTAAGCAGTATCCTGTTTTCCTAACCAGCTCCCAAACCCTATATCCGTGAAGGTTTCCGGGTAGCCAAGATCTGATGTCAGAGAGTTCAGGGTGGTGTCAGTTATTCGACCAATGATGGTCATCACGCCGGTGAAGTTGGTGTTTGTTAACAGGCTGATTTCCATCAGAGTTGTGTCCACGGTCTCTGGCACGGACAACAGGGCATAGTTGGTGTCACCACCATACTTGCCCACCTGAGACAGGTATTGTGGGTTCAGGATGGTGATCTTGAAAGGAAACATATACAACAAATTAGGTTTCCGGTTACTAGTTGCAATCATTCATAGTAAATACAGTCAAAAATGGAAATGGAAATTATCAGGGGCAGAGCCAAAGTTTCGAATGGGAGATTTAAAGTTTTGGTAAAAGGCTGAACTACTTATTGATGAACAAATTTGAGGGGTTCAAGAGCTACCTTACTCAATACAATATGCATAACATATTGTAATATTGATGAGATCTCCGTAATATCTTATCCAGTGTAGATTGAACCTATAGTCCTTCTCTTTGGCCTTAAAAAGGGGGGGAAGTAACTAATTATATTCAGTCATCAATCATATATCTAGTGGCATCATCACAACCTAAAAACATCTCCTTACCTTTATAATGTATAGTGTGTTCAATAATTTGGTGAACGCAAAAGAATTCAGCAATTTGGTATAGACATTGAGCGGTCCATCACGATATAGAATAGATATCACCAATATAAATCATGTTACAAAAGGTCTTGCAGCGATTAAGACAATTACGGTGTGAATTCACCCAAGTAGTGGTTATGTAAATGAGATAATGACAGGGATGACCGTGAGTGCTGGCGTTTACCTGGTCGTTCTCGGTGCAGTTCTCGCCGCACTCGGCCTGGGTGAGAGTCGCGTTAAAGGTCTGCCAGCGCCGCAGGTAAAAGTCTACAGAGCTGTAGGAAAAGCGGACATCGTGTTTTTCCTCTGTCTCGGAATACACGTATGGCCCACGCTCCTTCACCTGCGGATTAGATGGTATTTGTGAAGGGACATTTTCATTCTATTTCAACTTCATTATTTTGTTATACTAAATGAGGTATATATTGACAGTAAACTGTAAACATGGATTAGGATATCAATATTATCATTAGAGAATAGCTTGAATTGGTATTTTATTTGAGGAACTGGGTCCTAGTAATGCGAATCGGAAATGGGTATGCCTCATTTGTGCTTGATTCGATTTTTGGTGAAGCTTGTTTGATCAATTTGTATTCTTTTTGTTGCTCTCTTATACACATCAAATACAAAAGCAGGTGTTGTCTATCAGAGAGGCATGCATTTCTTCAGGTTCCCAAAGAGTATGAGGGAAAAACATCTCAATTTTCTACTCAACCAATATATTACCTCTTCTCCAAATATAATGACAACATAATGCATTACATCTGTGTCCTAGAGGATAATTCTGAGGAACATATTGCAGCCGACCATAGAATAAATCTCAAAATCCTGACCGGAAGTAGACCCTCGAATACCTTCGATACATTGGATTGACGCTATTTTCCTACATTCCTCTATACAGCATCTAAACTCATTAGCGCTTTTGGTAAAAGCACACTCTATATTGCACATAATTTCAAGAACTGAACACTGATATGGAAGCCTTCAGCATATCTCTTTCTAAGAAGGACTTTTCTTTCATTTACCATTCACAATGTAGTGGCTTATATAAATGACGTGCAGAAATACCTGAATAGCTGAAGTCATCACATAATTTATAATTATAATATAATTAGGAAAATTCCCTAATTTCAGATGTTAGAAAAGAAATTCATTTCAGATATTCAAGTGAAATGAATAGTGCAAAGACTTTTGAATGATGGGAATAGTTATGGTGCCTTAGCAATAGTAATTGAATGTTACTCACGATGGGTAATGCTCCTGAGTATAGAAATTCTTCCACATTAGTTAACTCCCAGTAGTATAATCGATTGAATTTATCACGAAATTTGTCTTTCACCTGTGAGCATAGGCATATGGAAGTAGGGAGAAAAAGAATAGAATGTTATAAACGATATCATCAATATTGCATTGTATGACATGTATGCATCGAAGTCTATTACATTTTATTCCGAAAAATCTAGGGTTTTTTATATGCATTACTTGAATGAATTTTTGAAGTAACATTAAGGTCAAGAAACATAAATTTTGAAAGTTCATTAGCATTTGCATTATATAAAAATGATCATTTTGACATTCTACACAATATTGATTAAGGGTCAAATGCATGAAAACACTCAAACTAAAATAAATATATTGTATATTCCTAATTCACGAAATCTTATAAAAGGATCATTTCATTCTATAGGATGAAAAGTAGGTATTCAAAAGAAGCAATTTATGAGCAATTCATAGTCACCCATTTTTCATAGAGCCTGTGGTTAGTGTCCAGGATGCAGACGTCCTTCAGGTTTTTCTGATAGACAAACTTAGGGAACTCCAATCCCATAATGAGCGCCACTGTGAGCAACAGTAGACCGCAGATGATGATTCCCACACCACACATCCGCTTGGAGATCGCATGCTCCATTTTAGACATGGCTGCAAATTTTGACTCCGACCCGAGCCTACAAAAGAGAGACTCCCCCAGAGAGGACAAAGGAAAAACCTCAAGAAGAAAAAAGAGTTCAAAGAGAAGTGAAAGAAGAATAGCGAAGGTCAGGAAGGATTGATTAGGGCCTGCCCTCATGGTCGGCCTTCCAAGACCTGCAGCGCCCCTGCCGGCAAAGCAAAAAACAACACTCTGATGGCTTCCGGCAACGCGACCCATCGAATATGACGTCACCGAAAGTTATATGACGCACACAAGGATAAAACCCTGTGTCTGACATTCTCGTAACCTGAGGCCGTTGTGTTCTCGATACTGCCAGCAGATGTATTGGTGGTGGTGTAATTTAGTGCAGGCATGTATTGTGGGCCATCCTGTATTATCATGACAATACAATTTTGCTGCTCAGATGGTTGGAATCTTGAACTCCTTGTTTGTGATCGATGTGTATTTAGATGTCCTCTTCCTTGTCACATCCCGTTTGTTCGAATTCATATGATTGAGAGGCTCTACCGTCTGAAAGAAAATCAGAGGTAGGTGACACTGGTGGTAAACGTAAATTTACAATGGAGGAGGTTTTGTGGTCAGGAATTGGCATTTTAATGAGGTACCTATGATTTGGCAATTCACTGTAACCATATGTGAAGGAATACTTATAGTAATTCTGCTTTACTTTATCAGAACAAAGGTCTCATCCTGGAGTGGAATCAAGATTTTTATAAGATATAGATCCGTATTTTCTTCGGTAGGTCATATACTAAAGAGATATTGGATTTCAAGGTGATGAAGCTTAAAGCTTTTGAGATCCAATCATTTGTATTTCATCAAAGCTCTTGGTGTCGTCTGAAGAATGATATCAATTTTTAGGTATATATATATATACCTAATATATATTTATATATATATATATATATATATATATATATATATATATATATATATATATCTATTTGTATGTGTGTGTGTGTGTGTGTGTACTTGTTCACTGCTAAGACTGTAATCTCACAAATCGGGCTTTCATTACAGGGTCTCCTAACGGAATTCCTGTATTTTTCACATATCTGGCATTTCTTCAGCTCTCGATACAGTTATATCGTCTTTACGGATGTAAAAGAAAATTAAGACTGTAATCTCACAAATCGGGCTTTCATTACAGGGTCTCCTAACGGAATTCCTGTATTTTTCACATATCTGGCATTTCTTCAGCTCTCGATACAGTTATATCGTCTTTACGGATGTAAAAGAAAATTAATAACATCATCATCATTATTTACACTATATCTTTGGTATTGTGGATCATACCATTGATACTATCATCGGATGATGGTGTAAGTGACAGAAAGGAAAGGTGCTAGAAAAAAGTACCTGACAAAGTAATCATTCATAACGGCCCACAGATGGCTATGGTCCCATACTTTATTTACATACCAACAATTCATCATGGATTAGTTTATGAATCGATAAGAAGAACCCTTTATATTAACTGTAACATGCCTGTTATAGGAAGGTGACTGTGAAACAGTAGCATTGGATGATAAACATATACATGTAGTTGGATGCAGGGGACTTGGGTAGATTTACAGAAGTGCAGGAACGCCTCTTTGAGGAGTGGTTCATTCTCTTGCCTTGCAGCAATGGCCATATCAACTAGGAATGGAAGAGCGCGGTGCACCTAAATTACTCCATCAAATAAAAGTAAGATACTTTCATCAGAAACTTTGTATTTGAGCCATTTGTATTTGATCAAGATCAAGAATGTTTCAGTAAACCTAGAGAATGGATTTAATAGTTGTTTTTACATATCATTAACAGGAATATCAATATAGAAATCAATGTATCCTAGTGCATTCAAAATGTCTCTTGATCAAGTGCTATATGGGTCTGAGTATGGATGGGAGTAAAACTGGTTTGTCAGGCCTGGGTCAGGTAGGTTTGAAAACAATGTCTGTCCCATTAGATTTGACAGTCTGAATACAGTAAAGTTAGGTGTGTTCCATCAGATTTGAAAATGCAAAGACCAAATTGAGTCATTATTATCATCTAATATTTCCTTTTCTAATAGCAGATTACAGTATCCCAAAGTGTTTATTATTGAATGTCAATCCTTTGTCCCTAAAAAGACTTTGAATAAAAATGTCTGTTTAAATAGGAACCAAATCAGTAGAGGGGTAGTGGCATGGTCATGCTGGGATACTGGGCACCTGGCCATTTTACCAGGCCTTTATAGCTGGTGCATGGATACTGAACGGTTAGATTCTTTGCAGCAAACTGAAAGCCTGTGTGTGCACTCAAACCTCTAGATGATATATATGAGCGTGGTTTCCCATGCTTAATAAGTTGGCTGCAAGAGAAGTGGTTTTTTTCTATTAGAAGCCCACTGTATGTGATAAATGTCATGTTTCGATATTACTTCCCTTTTTACTTGGATATTTCTGTACAATAAAGGCATGATTAATGAACTAGCCTCTACTTAAAAACATGTTTAAGATCCTTTATACAGGTTTCCAGAACAAGTAGGATTCACAGACGCTAGCGACATGTCGGGACTATTTGGACCTGTTTTGTTTCGTCCTAGGCGGCTCTGTATCATGAGCTTTGATAAGGTCTCCTAGCAATGAACCTACACTGGAACAGACTGAATGTGTATTTGACTCAAAATTGATAAGCCATATTACGCAGGTCTTCACTATTGAATGTCTGTAATACTCTAGTGATGAATTACCCCAGAATTCACATTAATACCGCCTCACGTGAGCGGGAAGATTTGGTTCAATAGACGAGTCAGGAATCAGGAAATGATAAGGAAATTAGCACGTGAGGTCCGAGCTTGGGAACTTCAAACAACCCCTGAGCTTCCTAAAGTAATTTAATAAATGGTTCACTTCCGGGTTCAGTTATTGTCTAGCGAAGCTTAAAAGCATCATGCACGATTCTCTCGCATGTGAGAATCCTTCATCGCTACACTATCATGAGATTTGAATTAATCTTATATTTACAATGAACACAATCTAGACAGCATGGTTGCTGGGGAAGCTGCCAACTACGTTGGTTCTTACACAACCCATGCTATTACATTGATGCGTTCTGCTACAGCATAATATATCACTCCATGTCTGATCGTCATGTCATCACCAATGATAAACATAGATACGTAACAAACATAGGATCAGTTTGCTCTTTCTTTCTTTCTTTCTTTCTTTCTTTCTTTCTTTCTTTCATAATTCATCTATTCAACGTGCCCGTTACATTTTTATTCCGGCAAACAAACACTTTAGCACTTCCCATCGAAATGTGATTTAAACCAATTCATAACGAAACTATTGTAGCAATATCTTGCAGGACAACGTTTCAATTGCTAGAATATATTGAGAAGCATAAACATACGTATTTATAAGTGGGGATATTGCAGTCAGAAGCTACCAACGCAATACCTAACAAGGCTATCATTGAAATCACAGCTGGCTTTCGAAACGTGACACGACACATAGCAATACCATTTCTAATATGTACCTTCATCTTTTACTTAAGTCCACTGTTCAAATGTATTAGATATCTACCCACCTTAAAGACTCATATATAATCTGTTTGGAGAGGAGATATTATGCTCGTTCAACTCTCCTGCCGTATATAGTCTCATCTGGCAAACACACTGGTAACATCCGGGTGCAGCTTACCCCTAGCTTGTCATCCGGCCTTGACGGGACTGATGGCCAACTAGTCCAGCCAGCCCCCGCTCTGGTACTCCCATGCTTATCAGAGGCACAGGCAAGTGGTAGGCAAGCCTCGGTTCAGCACGCCCTCACAAACACTCCCCACCCTTCTCTGCTACAATCAATCCGTATCGATCGCTTCCATACCTGATCCTCCAGGGTGTAGAATCGATCTCCAACCTGGCCCATCGGGGGTGTATCTGTCACCCTCTTGCTCAACACTGGTGCCCCCACTCCTTCCCATCCTCCTTCCTACATACCCTTACTGCCAGACCATCAGTAAGTCAGCACTCGCCATGTACCCATTACCTCGGGTAACTCCAAGTAGCAAGCCAATGTCTTTCTCATATTGTGTATGATTACACTTTCATTAAAACCTCTACCTACACTAACTGGAGTTTTGCTTTGTCACATTTGCAATGTAACAGTTGTCACATCACAGCAACTTCATCACCCGTATTCCTATTTATTGTTGTCAGGGTATCTATTTGGAAACCAGCTGTCCTGTTTAGGAAAAGTACACCAATGCCTCCTAACATCGGTCGTTCTTTAAAGTCATGGAATAAATCGAGAACCTACTTCAGGAAATATCAAACCCCCTTATTTGTCTATTGACCTCTTTTATATGCAATTTCACTCAATAATGCCTCTTGGGATAACTATAAAGTAAACTGTACTAGTTTCCACCCAACCTTCTTGTTCTATGCCCATTATAATATATAACTTATATAAACGAAATGTTCTCTGTAAGGTTTCCTCCATGCATTCAACACCCTTTGAAACAACTCACAACTTTCAACGGCAAACACTCGTATTTTAATTGGATGATGCTTGACAGGGGAACTGCTGTCATTGTCATCCAAAACCACGTAATTTAGGGGTCAATAGTGGGGTCCGTGAGAGTTCGGCCTCGTCTCAGATAAACAGTTTCGGAGAATCGCCGTGCATATGAGCTACTGGAATTACGCCACAGGTATCGGTGAGGCTCTATCCTCTGCTAAAACCCTAATTGTGAATCTAATAACGATCGTCAACTCTATACTTTAGCCCTCGGTACGTAAATTATGTATCTTGTCCTGTTAAAGTGCGTATTAGGGTTCATCAATGATTAATACTAATAAGTCACCAGAACTTGAACTGGTCTTTTTTTTAATTCATTATGCCTCCTTCCATGGAGTCCAGCCATCTATTATCATTATCGACAGTGCATATAGTTCCTGAACACATCTCCAGGATTCATATTACTAACCCCTCGTTTTTAGCTCCTTATGGATGTCACCTTAAAATTAGGATTCGTTTGCTTTTGCAAATCTAGAACTTCTGTGTTCCAGATCACGGCAATAGAGGGGGTGGTATCCGTTCCTCGGGAGCCATAAATGAATGAAAAGACATGCCAATCCCTATGCTATGGGTTGCTTGATCTAGCTGTTGTCTCCATCAAGGAATCAGCAAATACGATACCTGAATATCATTGTGGCGATTGTGTGAGTATTAATGGCCTAGGCATGGGATGGCATGACAACGGTGGCTCCTCTGGCACTTCACAGAACTGAACTGACAATCAAGCCATCTAATGGTTCTCCTTGTCCCGGTGACGTCACGACCTTCTGTGCCTGTCGTCAAAGATGATTTGAACTTATCTTAACTTCAGCATCCTTCCAAAAAGAATTCTCTCAGGTTTTCCCTGATATTTTGACCACATGATGTCTACACCAACAGCATCGGATGGTATAGCATCAAATGCAACATTTAAACTATCATTTTGGGAGGTAAAAACATAGAGTAAGGGAATAGCTGTTTTTCCGTTCAGCGCCGCCATGCGGTCATGTTGCATGGCAACGCGGCCGTTCGGCCAAACATTGCGCTGTCCGAGTGCGGCCTATGCATTCACACATAGGGTGTGAGGGGCGGGTATGAGAGCAGAGGTGTTGTTTTCTTCCAGATAGGTGTGTTAGAACCAGATAGGACACTCTAAAAACATAGACAGGTTGTACAAACTTCAGAGTTGACTATTGTCTCAGTTTTTAGATACCGATTTAGTTGATACAGAGCTTACTGATATGCCAAAAGCGGGACATACTTAGAGGGACATGCTAAGAGTGACATTTGACTCTTGTATTTGTCTACTATGTACATATCATTCCCACTTCCATTTCCATCTCATTCATTGCATCTATCTCTATTAATCATTGTGGAAGAATGGCAACTATGCTAAACCTGGTGATGAATGTAAAAAGCCATTTCCCTAATAAAGTATTGATAAAAACAAAACAAACAAAAAAACAACACACGCACACACACACACACACACACACACATATATATATATATATATATATATATATATATATATATATTAGGTATATATATATATGTATGTGTGTAAATGACATTCCTAATGGGACAAAGGTAAGATATATAGGTTGGATTCCATATGCAAGGGTGAGTATATGTAACATGAATTCTATAAATAAGTTTATCTAAATGATATATTAAGTATTGTTGAGCCGATATGAATGTTAAACCCACCAAATTGTAGCTGGAATACCATAGAATACGATGGATTCAATGTATTATCTCTAAAGATAATCTAAACGTAATCTACGAACATATTACCCTTATACACTCAGTCCTCCAATGCTAAAGAATACGTTGCCATGTGATGGTTTGGCCGCAAGCATTGCGTAACCAAGTAGATAAGGCGTGTGGCTGGCCAGTGGAAAAAGGCCTATTCGCCTACATGACCTTGGCGGATGACTCCTAAAACCCAAAGTAGCCATTTTGAGTTACCTGATGTGACTGCGACTGGGAGCAGGGCAGCTGCATTAGGCTTGTCAGCCTCAATTCCTACCACCAATCTCCAGGCATCAGGCTCATTCTGGAGCAAGAAACAAAGACCAGGCAGGATGATATTCACACTAGGGACGCCTCCATGGCACACAGTACAGTAGACCTCTGATACGGCCCTCGCTCCTTGTGGTCTGTGCCTCTGTCCAGACCATGGCAGATCTATCCCAAGGCTCCAGGGCCTTCCCTCGCCTTCTCCACGGCACTCCTTGCCTCACCTTGTTGCTCTTCGCCTGCAAGCCGACGCTCCTCGTGCCCGCCACGTCGCATCATGATGCCTATGCTGGTTACCTCGCTTCACGTCCACTCATCGGCGTTCATCACAGACAACAGAAGTCCTATGCCTCGCTCCACGCCAGCCTTGGGCGTCTTGAGTCCTCACATGCTGCCATCCGGTGATCATTTTAAAATGAAGGTATAAGAAATACTGCCGCAGATATTGAATCTTGAGGACTTAGAATGAAGGAGATCAAAAGATCCACAAAAACCCGAGATCAAAAGATCGCTGTGTATGTATATCTCGTCATTAATGTATGGTTGAGTTGTCTTGTTGTTATGTATTGTACTGTATTGTCCTGTATGTGACCCGTTATGGAAGATCGCCAACATGTGTGGGCGAATAACGCTGTCGTTAATTTTGTTATTTGACTAATAAGAAAGAAATGCAGGTACACTGCGCCATCGAGCGCCACCTCCTCTCTCTATCTTCGCCTTTCTACAGGATGAAGGGATAATTGTTCAAAATGACACACGTCTCATATGTCATTAAAGATAATAAAAGGTAATTAGGCTCAATTAATGAATCCAAAAGAGTAAGCCCCGCCTACCAAGCTTGTGAGCATGGGTAGAGCACGGCCAGCAGGTCCAAATTTCACCTGGGAGCAGATTGGGGCTGCGTGTACCGGCTGCCTACATGTCGTGTATAACACTGGTCACCTGTACAACATCGTGTGAGTATCAATGACCTTGGCGCGCAAAGACACCTACCCATTGGCCGAAAAATACGGTCATTTTTTTACGCGTCGATTTGGTCATTAAAAGTAAGAACTCTATTTCAACTCGACCTACTTCAGGAAAATAAACGTATTGAGCTACCTCAGCATTAGGTGCACATCTGTCTCTCTGCATCTATTTTTCTAGATGCCCGATGTACACTTTTAAGCACTTTATCCTCTATTTGCTGGGTGATGTAATACAATATAAAAATGTTCTGATACAAGTATACAACATAAGAGCCTTTAAATTTCTTTGCTCCGTTGGAGGCCGGAAGTTTCACGGGGAGGCCTCCGTAGCCCCCCTCCTCTTTCAGACAGGACATCCCTTTCATATCCGGCCTCCTAGGCGTTTTACGGCGCTTTGGATAACGAACGGCCTATAATTCCTTAATTTCCTCAAATCTGTTATTTCTCCTTTGTTGCGTCACGGTCTGTACCTGTTTATTCCCTCTGACGATACGAACAGGCAATGCAACGATGATTAGATATACAAGCCTATGCATGCCTAACAATAGATATTGGTTATGAATATCCATATATAAAGCTCTCCAAGTGGTTATTCGGAGCGAAAGTAAGTAGGAAATAACGAGTTCAATGGAAAATAAGATGAGGAAAAACGATATACAGGTCACTGCAGAGGATGATGGTACAATATGGAATTCCTAATCTATCCTTAATGTCTTTGCTATATAGAGGAACTAAGACCTACTCCCACAGAATAGGGAACATGGTGACAAGAAAAGAGAATATTGAATATCTTCTATTCTTAATGAAAAAGACATACACAGATATGTACTGATAACATGTATTCTAAATAACAAAGTGTACAGTAATACAAACAATTCTGAACAACATACAATCACATTCACATTTGTGGAGTTCATATGATAGAAGTCCTCTTGGTTGCAGCTGTACTCACAGTTTATCATGCCCCTTAACCTGTAGCAGTTATCATTCCTGAATTAGGCCATGTTCAATTTTTCTTCAAGTGCTTGGATGATATTAGTCCTACCCTCAGTATGGGCCTCTGAACGTATGTCTGTATAGCCTATATATAGAGTCCTATGGTGATCCATGCAGCCTCCTCACTGTAGTGGTAGTAATGCTCAGCACTCCTGGAGATGTTGACGCTCTGGCGTCTGGGTGTAGATTGACTGATATCTTCATGGCTGGCTGCTTACACTCTCTGGGAGGGGGAGGGGGGGGCAGTGCAAAGACAGGAGACGGTTCAAATGTGAGGCGTGGCAGTCCAAACAGTTGGGCCTTAACCACTATCCAGAGCACCTACCTGTTCTAAAGTACCCTGTATTATTCTCAATGCTATGACAATGTCTTATTATATGGAATGTAGTGGAGCAGACCTTTGTTGACGATGTTCTCATACTCGAATAATGATATTCATGTATACCAAAGCAGATATCTGTTTCAACTCAAGGAATGGCAACTGTAAATCAGCTTTAGGTCGATGACAGCATGTGAATCAGTGTTGGATGATCACATTTATAGTAACATGTTCCAAATGTAATTTCTATTTAGCAGATCAATGATGACATAATTGTTTTTCGGTCTTTCTTTTAACTCTCCAGATAGGTAAACTACCTCCTCAAATGATTTAAGGCAAAGCTGGAAATCCAGGTTCCAGTAGAAGTAAGTGTACGTTCTGGTAGAGAAAGCTATTAACATTACGTCAACTACCCTCCAGCAGGAATGTGAATATGTCAGACTAAGCTCCTTATAGTTCAAGGGAAGTATCAGGGTGAACAGGTGAGATCCCAGTTCGCGCTTCCACCTGTATACTTATTCATTCAAATACTAAAGGTGTATGCGTTCACTGATGAGACATGAGAGCTATTCCATGTGTAGAACAATACATCATTTAGATGTGGAATAACGATGGGCGCTGGTGTCCAGTGTAGTGAGGGGTAGGGTTCAGTTAAATGGGATTCACACGATGGGATTCATGTACCACACAGGGCGTTTTTCTAAGAGGAATCCTGCTGACATTCTGTACTCGGACAGTCAAAAGGGAATTGGCTGTCACCCACTCATATCTTCGTATTCTATAGCTTGATAACAAGTGCCCTGTTCGCCATTCTGTTCACAAATGATTAGTGAATAAGAGAATCTGATTGTTTTCAATGTTTCATTTTCCATATACCAAAGACTTTGATGACTAACCCAGCAGAGATTATATATATACAGAATCAGGCGAATATATGATGCCAAATAGGACGAACTCAGTTATGTCCGGGGAGCCATATGTTCATGGAAATTAAAGATGTGTAAATTGAAATTTTCATGCTGTGTTTATTACAAAAAAAGGGAGAAGTTTATTACATTTGTGGTCACAAAGTTGATTACATATAAGGGTAACTTTTATTTTTACAAATACTGTCGACAAGTTTATTACATTTAAGGGAGGTGTTATTACACGTATATGTTAGTTCATCACAAAATTTATGTAGATGAAATCTTATTACATTAAAGGGCTATTACACTCATGGGAGTTAATTGCATCTAAAGATGTGACAGGTGTGATATGAACAAATTTCAAAACTTTAATCTAGATATCGGGAAACAGTTTTAAAATTTCTCCACTCATTCTTGTGTATTATTGTTGCAGTCAGGCCATCTAGCGCTATCTGCTGTCGGGATGCTCATACGAAAGTCCACACGCTATAAATCTCATAGTGTAATATACATTTATTCCGCCGCTGGTTCAGATTTCCTATATGAATAACATCGATAAGATATACAGCCAAAGTGATATGATCACTGAACTTCGGGAATCTATGAAAGGAATCAGAAATAAAGTTATGAATATTTTACTCTTCAATCAATATCTCATATATACTACTCTGCTAAGCTTCCTGATTTGACTATCAGGTGAAATACGCCTGAATCATAAATTTAATATGTCCTGAGGATTGACTATCACTTTATCTGCTCCTATGTTATCCAGTGACATGGTAATTATAGATAAATTACGTCACTATTATATATCATTTATTGTTTAGTATAGCTATCTGTTTATCATTACAGTGGTTTAGAAAAATAACATATTTTATTTCCGTTATATCTGCCATACGATTGGCAAAGTTTCTGTTTCTTGAATAAAGATGAATCATCTACCGGAGCGCAGTTGATTTGTTTTGTTTAAGCAGCCTTTATTTCTATCATTGATATATAAAATGCTTCTATAACTAGTGACTTGCCTGGTGTATCATACAGAGCGGTATCGGCTTTATGTCAATATATATAGCAAATGCACAAAAGCATAATGGTACAACACGCAAAGGAGTGCGGTTACATTGAGGCAGAATGTCTAGCAATTCACTGACTGGTATCTCTCACCTGACACAGGTAATGGAGGTGTGCCGCCCGACTTGGTGCACGTAGGACACTGAGAATCAGATCTAATGTGGGATTCACACGGTGGGATTCATGTACCTCACAGGGTTCAAAATCTCATGCGATTCTGTTCTTTTTGGGGGGAAAATGTCTTAAACAATTACAGGGGATAACATGTCTCAGGGAAATGAAACCCTGTAATTTAGATGAAGAAATTGTGTCCGAGTACAGAATGTCAGCAGGATTCCTCTTAGAAAAACGCCCTGTGTGGTACATGAATCCCATCGTGTGAATCCCATTTAACTGAACCCTACCCCTCACTACACTGGACACCAGAGCCCATCGTTATTCCACATCTAAATGAATATTTAATACCAATAGATCATTCAACAACAAAAATAGAATGCCTAGAAATAATCTTCCCCGGGAAGTATGGGTCTCGGCCTGTCTGTGTCATTAATTCGCTTCCCGGATACTGCAGAAGGGTTGCAACAAACTCAGATGCTTTGAATTTATATATGATTGTGCACATATGCACTATATATGATATGCGAGGGTAGCATTTACAAATATTAATATATACATAGTGATCCAGAGAGAGAGGGGGCAAGGGATGCATTTTCTCTCGGGCCCTCCATTACTTAATTATGCGTGCCGGGCATGTAAATGGGCAGGTTTAGATTTCTGAGTCGGTATCTGCAACGTCTCTGCCTCCTAACCTCCAGTCTTCCATGAGGAAGATACTAACATAGATATCAATTTTCGATGCTTCTATGCCTGGTCGCCACAATGTTCATTGTTATCCTTATTGTTGTAGATACAATAGGGAGACAAGGGAATACACGGTATGAATGGTTGTCGACATAAAAGAATGAACGGCTATGATAATACACTGCACAAACAGCTCTACACGAGGTATCCTTCCTCTGAATGACTTATATTACAGAATATCCTATGACAGGAACTATCAAACACAGCTGTGCCGTTTGAACACACCCTCGGCTAGAGGAGAAAAACCGGACTGTATGTTGAGTAGCTTGTCCATGTAAAGCCGACAGCCAGGCCACACTGATGGAACCATGCCAGTTTATCTAGTCACATCAAAGGTTCTATCTCTGCTTAGAGTAGCAAATGTCGTGTGCTTTTATCCGAGGGATGAACAATTGATACCTAAGCATGAATAACCTTTTCCTGCCATATTTTGCTGTTTTAGATTATATTATTTACATTATCCAATACTCATCCCATTTTGAGCAGACGAATTCAAAAACAAATAAATCTTCATTTCAGGGTAGTTGCCATAAGACTTTCCTACGAACATAATCGTTTAACGAGTTGTTGTAGATATAAGCCGATTCACGATATCCCATAAATTTATAAATCTTTGTGCTCATGAAAACAAGTTTGATATACAAGCCATAGATAAATCTAAGCACAATAGGGACGTCTTCAATAGGACGATAGGATGCGTATATATAAACAATTTTTAAAGATAGTATTAAAACTATAGTAAAGACCACTTGGTTCCGGCTCTTGGATAAGTGCTCATTGTGCTGTGAGCAAGCTGGGCCCGATGTCGAGAGTGGAAGGAGGATGCTTTGGTTTGATTTATTGATACAGACTGAATCGGTAAGTTTGTCTCTGCGGGCTCGTATACTGACATACTGAGGGGACCTCGCCACATTGTCGATCCGGGACATTATTGTGCCAGCTGATTTTATGGCAAGCCGATTTACAATTCATCCAAATTTTAATACAGATAAGAGACCTCTTATAAAGCTCAAGATATCTTGATTTGCAATTTCAGTCACTTTTTCTTGAATATGAGATACATTCAGTTCTCAAACATTTTAGGATATCTACAAATATCGATAAATTATGGATGCCTTCAATCGGCTCATGGAAATCTATTAAACATAATCTAAATACAACGCTTTTGGCACCGACAAATTGTATTGATGATTTCTTGTTCAGATATCATCAATTTGAATTTTGTGTTGATTTATAGACGTTTTAAACGCTTCTGGATAAATTCACCATAACCTGAATTCAACATAGGGTTCTCTAACTTCAAAATATGTTCAATTCGGGAATTGTTTATATGTATGCCAAAACGGCATGCCATATGGTTCCATAGAGGAGACTTAAGGCTATGGTTCCCGACGGCTAATGGATGACGTGTGGACAAAGAATGGTAACAACCCACCGCGCTAAGTATCTACTAACTGCTCGCTATTGCTGACGGGCTAGGTTGGTCTGGCAGTTTCACGCTGACTCGTATCCATCACCTTCAATTTAAAGTCCCACCAACCAATGTTGGTTATTGTTATTGCTACCATTTAGGTCAGTTTGTCTGCCTTAATGGAAGGTTCCATAGATCAGGTGTTATCAAGTATATTCTACCTTAGCCATTTTAAAGACAAATGCGGGTAGGTATCGCAGTGCCCCCTGTGTCTACAAAATTTAACACTGGTGCTGCAATCTTGTTTCATGAAAATGTAGCAGTTTCCCATAGACACCAATAGTTAAGCACTTTAATTCTTCAGATGGCCTTCCCATAGAAATTAGCATAGTGACATGGTATTTTCTTTAGCATTTCTCATTTGTACATGTTTCCAACTATCATAATCCAGAATTATTTGAAGATAGCAATAGAACATCAGTGTCATTTATCAACAAAGTCAGAATATTGCCGTTTCCCATAGACACCAATAGTTAAGCACTTTCATTTTGAGATGGCATTCCCATAGAAGTTATCATGTTGACATACCAATTTGTTTGCATTTTCTATTTGCTGATATATGGAACTTATATTATCCAGAGTCTTTTTTACAAAAATCAATAGAAATTAGAAATCACCCAACTACCAGCATTGGTCTTTAAAGGTCTCTTTGAAATTACAGCACTTGTTTATTTCATTTGGTTGCATTTAAAGGCTTGGACGACTATATAGCTTGATTATTTGATTATAGGCTTGAACGTTATTGTGCAATATGAGATGATTATTATATGAACTTGACTTGTTCTACTTATGAGTGAGAGTTTGCTGTGAAGTAATATGATCATATAGCGTGTTTATGAGTTAAGCACGAGTGTAGCGCTCCAATAAGATCACATGTCAATGGATTGCTTCTCAGGATATTAAAAATATGTGTCAAGATTTCATTGTTCGTCCCTATTACCTCTGACCACAGCGGTGTGAGGTCACCATGTCACCCTGGTCGTACTTTGTGAGTAATTCTATCCTTGTGAATAATTATCATTTAAGAAGAGATATAAGACAATTAGAAGTAAGAGGAATTACTCCCATGTCTAAGTAACATCTAGTAAGACCCCACAACGGTGCATTATATCTCTTTCTACTTACTATCTATATCCATATATGGGTGCATATATATGTATATATATATATATATATATATATATATATATATATATATATATATATATATATATATGTATCGATGGAACCGAAAGTATGGTAGACATTTGTCCTTGGTAGACATTTGTCCTTGTAATACGTGTATTTTGAGGAGAGCAGGTGGCAGTTTGTCCCGATGATCAGGTGGTGAAAGTTGGAGCTGGAGATTATGACCAGTAACATGCCAGTAAGAATGAGAATGATCCTTATTGCCTGCTTTATAATCTTCACTTCCAGGTATAAGAAATTGTCAGGTAATAAAATCCCCGTATGAATATACTAGGTCTGATAAGCTCTATTTCTCCGCAAACAATTCCAGCTCATCAGCAAGACTCAGCACGAGATGGAAGCAAATGAAATCTCCTTCTAATTGACTTATGGATAACTCTCTAGTGAGATAATTTAAAAACATACTTATACAGTTCTGTATTTCTGAACTAAGACCTAAGGTCATGCCACCCTACAATGGATTTCCTATACTTCCCATGCACATTTGTCTTGCTTTTTTTATCTACAGCGTCTAACGCTTTCCATTCTTATCACGAGGGCGGATTGCGCCCAGTATTACCAGCTGGCGCCCCTCTCCTTATAAGGAGCAGCTCTGAGGGGATCAGTCATTCCGACGTTGCTCTACCGTGATTAAGCTCGACTGGCATTAAGAGTTATGATATACCTTTATTGACAGTATAAGTTGCCTAAACGCTTGAGCACTTGAATTACTCTCGTTGTGGTTTGTCCTAACGTCACGCTACATACCTACCTAGTTCTCATAGTTGATTTACGGAGACTCTGGCCTAATTTCATCATCAATGAAGGCGTTTGAGACATAAGAATCATATATATATATATATATATATATATATATATATATATATATATATAGGAAGGATAGGGACCAGACGGATCTATGCGAGTATAAATCCAGGAGAGAGAGGGCGACAAAGGTGGTGCCAGTGGCGATGCTAGCGGATCGCAGAGGTATCGTGGGACCGTAGACGGAAGCCCCAGGCCTCACTCCGCATCCACCCGCGCAAGGGATCACACGCACCACATAGACTGGATTTTTTTTTTCTTGAAATAAAGAAATTCTTGTAATTCAAGAAAAATGAATCACAATAATGCCATAATTGTTTTGAATCATTATTTCTCAATAGCACGTCGGAGGAATTTATATATATATATATTACATTTCTTACACAGCTGAGCATGACCGATCACCCTGATTACAGGTGGAAGTGCCTCATTCACCAAGTGCTTGTCAAAAACCTATATCTTTATAGAGCGTACACGCACCTTCTATATTCGTTGACCAAAGGTTAGAGTGTTCACATAGGCTTCCACCTTGCTGCAATAAAAGGCTATACCTTCATTATCTGCGTGCTATTCACTGTGGTATTGGGAAATGAGCAGGATGTCAGTGTCTCAGGGTCTCAGGAATCTCCAGCTGACCATGAGGAATCATTCAAAACCGGAATACCTCAAGATACACTTTTGCTTGATATGTTTGGATCCTAGACTCAGGCAGTTGTAGAAATGGCAAGTTGACGGGGTGCAAATGGGTTACAGAAAACTTTTCATGGACTTAATGTTACCCAAACCATTTAATTGTTATTCATTCATAATTGCACGCACGTTCAGCAATGACGAACATACCATTTGCTCCTAGGTATGCGTTGCATATAACCCATCTTCATGAGCACTAAATACATATATATATATTATATATTATATATATATATATATATATATATATATATATATATATATGTATGTATATATATATATATATATATATATATATATATATAATTAGAAATTGAACAATTAATAGGATTTTATCCAGTCAGTGGTTCATTTACTCTAACACACGTGGCTCTCAGCCGACGACACAATTCTACACCTAACTATAAAGAGAACACTTAAGACGCACATCAATGAAGGAAAGGTATGGCAAATATCATGATTGTTTTGATGAGGTATCCTTTTCCCCGTCTTTCCCGCGAGTTATCAATGCGATAAGGATTTTTGTTTACCGTTCTCCAATGGCCTAGGTCTATATACCAGGCCTACCTGATGTATCCGAGAGATGAGATTGTACTTGCTGCCTGTAATCCTCAACCTACTCGCGTATACACTTTGAGTCTCCAATCTTTCAGTCTAGCCAAGATAGAGTTTCCTAGCGGAAATACAATATCTTCTCGACTCAGTCTATTCATAGCACACAGAGGGTTCTATAGCCACCCGCCCTAGTGCTGCTCAAGATAGCGTCTGAGACTATGCTTCATAAGTAGACGACAATTCCTAGCATCGCTATTGGGAAATGTACTGATGTATCTCCACTTATACTGATGATACTTAGAGATTTAGCAAATGTATAACGTTTCCTCTCTGTGTAGTAACAAGCTGGGTTCTTGTTTCCCACGGTCTCAACATCCTGAGTTCGGAGACAGTGGATGATTTATTCAAGAGTAACGATTATAATTGATCATCACAACGTCAGGACGAGTAATAGCTGTGCGCTGAGAGAAGGGTAATGAAGGTTGCATGGTGATACCTGCCAAGGTCAATGGATGTCGAAACAGGTAGCAAAAGGATAGATCGATAGGTAATCTCAGTGATGGCTTACATCCTCAAACATCGCTTAGAGGGGAGATATTCCGAATCATCTTTAATTTGTTGTTCATGATTCGTTCTAATTCGTTTAAGGCACGAGGTTTGAATTAAAATAGGTCTTGTTTATCTGAGCAATCAGCCTCAAATTTGTATCATAGGGGAGCGGTTTACCATATAGCGGGAAAGATATGTACTTACTTAGTATCATATTCCGCTTACATATACATGTGATATGGAGAACAGGCATGTATATAGCCTCTTTGTGGACCCTTTATTCGTTATGAACTTTTTTTGTTGAAAAGTTACACCTCTGCCGTTAATGTCACGTATTACCTACATGAGTGGTCAACGTTGCTCTAATAGTGTTGATTATATGCTTGTCGACATCAAACTATTCTGCATCATATGATAAGTAACATACAACAAGTATATCACAATTCAACAACGCACGATTGTATCGCCTAACTCAATGTCGCTGAATAATTCCATTTGATATTAAGTGAATATCTTTCAGTAACTAAGTTATTGAAGCACATACATACAATACATATGTTTTTACTTGCCTTAATGGAGATTTCAAGGTAGGGTTGTAGTGATAGGTCATGTAGCACAGTCCGTAACAACCAGGTATGATATGAAAGGCTAAAACCAAGCACCTGCAGTCCGTTAGTTCTCATCTCCAATGTACATCTGAAGAGAGGTCGGCTCAGTCGGCGCTACACTAAACCGCCGCCGCCAACCGGCAGAACCGCAAACTAAGGGCTGACGATGCTCTACATCTCAATGCGGAAAACAGGGACAGGTGTGAAAAATGTCAGCTTCCCTGTGTGCAATGAATATCTTTCGTTTATCAAGCAATGCAATGTTTTTCTTGTCACATATGATGATATGATTATATTATGATTTGAAGTTTACTTATTCAGTGAGATAGTGTGTGTGAATACACAGTTATACCTTTCCACAAAAGTATTTTTCAGAAAAAGGCATCTTTCACAAATACGAAAAAGGCTCTGAGAATTAGATGATAAAGGATCATTAGTTCAGACCATTTTATTGTAGGGCATTTAACCCTTTCCCTGCATCACCCAGTTCCCCTCCTCCCCAATACACGGCAGACACATAAACAGCCCTGCTACGGCAGGCACCTTTATACCTTGCCTAAATTCAAACATCATTTTTTTCATTTATTGAATTTTGTTAAAATTAAAGTGCTGTTAAAGTGTGTTGCCTTCTGTGTAATCTATATTTACAAACATTTCACATCACATTTATACCATAGAACAGGACAATACCAAATTCGATACCAGAAAATACAATAATCACATTCCAGTACAACTTCACAATACACCTATCCTACTTTCTTTAATTTCCGTTTAAAGGATAAATCATAGGTCTTCCTTTAAACAGTAAGCTATACTCAGTGCTCCTGATCCTTACAAATATTGTTTGTTTTGTTGTTTTTTTCGTATCTCTGGAGATAGTGTACCCCTTAATATCGGACACGTTTTCTAAATTAAAATATTCAAAAATTGGTATAATCACTTGTTTTACAAACTTTGAGATAGTTACCTTATCTAAAAGTAACTAGTTCGGCTAAGTCAACTTATAAGAATACTACCCCAAGATGGTATCGTCCTGTATTTTGTTCGTTCGCCATCTCCGTTGTGTCTTATGTTACATGTTTATGCTTCGTTTTTCTTGTCTTGTTCATACATATAATGACTTACACGACGCGGGAGAGGCTGAAAAATTTGAGACATTTATTCAGTCATTCTGAAGATGGTGAACGACTGTAAACAGTTGTGAACAGTAGGTGAGATAAAAAACGCCAAACTTGAGAAAGTCTCAGCTACTGCTTACAGGGTCTTGGGAGACGCGTGAACAAACGTCACAGGGGACGTGAAGGGGTCAAATACACGTCCAGTTCATTCGAGAAACAAAACAGAAGGCGATTGAGAAACTACTAGGAAGGAAGTTACATTCCTATATACCCATTTCTGAACACTCTATAATTAGATACCACTGTTGGGGGTGCAGTAATTAAGAGTTATGTAGTGAGGGTGATGTTTTCGTCCTAGGCTGATGTTTTCGTCCCGGGCTGATGTTTTTCTCCACGGGATGACCACGTGATATAAAGAGCGCCGGGACAAAAACATAGCTCTTGCAGTTACTCGATAAAGGTGGCCATTTTTCTTGGGGCTATCATAGGTAAAGAAATAACCATTTTTATCGATATTTGAAGGTATATAGGAATAGGGAAACAAAGAACCGGTAAGCAAAAGGCAAAGTTACTTGGTGATGACCGGAAAAATTGCTGCCTGCGGCTAACGCCTTGGGCAGTAATTTTTGCGGTACTCACCTCGTAACTTTGAACTTTTGCTCACCGGAACATAGTTTCCCTCCAATAGTTATCTTGTTATGCAACCTGAACAACACCTTGGTTATTTTCCTGGTTACATACAGTGACTAGTTACAGGCGCCTCAATTGTATTATTCTATTAAATAGTGGTATATATATATATATGTATGTATACATATATATATACACATATATACATATTTATATACATATACAACAGGCATAATGTAGGAGGTTACACGGAGTAGCAACATCCAGTAAAAAATGGTTGTATAAATAAACACCAATTCGGCTTCACGCCAGTATGATCTACCAGTCAAGCGGTTTTCCAACTCACAGTACACCTTTAATCATATCTTTCAAATCGAATACAAACATTAAAACAGGGAGTCTCTGCGGATAACGAGCGCAAAGACCCCAGAGATATCAATATTCAAGATGCAGATAGATTTAGATGAAATATCAATGTGTTGTCAGACAAATAAGCTGTTGATAAATACTAAGAAAACAAGCAAATTTGGGTTGGACGAAAACCAAAAGAAGAAACACGATTATCTTGTCAGATTCAAGAGGAAAATCTAGAAATTGTTGACAAAATAAAACATCTAGGAGTTACACTATACAAGATGTATTACAATGCACACATTAACAATATAGGTTTCGATGTAAGGCAAAAGTTAAATAAATTGAGACTCCTTAAGGCTCGGTTCCATATAGCCGATTTTACTCACAATCTTGTACTGGAGTGGGGCTGGTGTGTGTCCTCTGACTCCCGGCTGAAGGTGGTCTGGGCCTAGTCTGTACATAGACTGGTAGTATATTCCATATAGCCGACATGGTCCAGTCACCATCCGCTCCTAAGTGGTAAGGCATCGGGTGACTAGACTGGTGTGCTCATCCACTAGTAGGGACACGCTTCCACTGTGTAACAACCAACCCCCTCCCAACTCCCTCCAGCTCATGCTCACAACCTTCCACCCGATGTAGGTCATACCCTCCTCCAGTCACAGCCCCGATGCGGTCGATTGCTTGAAATAGACCTGACTGAGCTCTTTGTTGCCTTGATGTTTCCCGCGCATCGGGACATTTCCCCGCGCATCTCCCGTCCCCGGACAAGTAGACTTGCAGTCAGTCAGAAAGGGTCAGAGAGGGTTACTCATTGTGTCACTAAGTATGTGTCATTTAGTGTGTGTCACTTAGTGTGTGTCACTTAGTGTGTGTCACCTAGTGTTTGTCACTTAGTGTGTGTCACTTGGTGTGTGTCACTCAGGAAGGGTCACACAGGATGGGCCATGTATTATGTGTCACTCAGAAAGGGTCACCCAGAAAGGGTCACGAGTATGGGTCACTCACAAAGGATCACCAAGCATGAGTGACACATACTAAGTGACCCTTTCTGAGTGACACATAGTAAATGACTGGTATACTTAGTGACTCTTCCTGAGTGACACATCCTGAGTGACCTTTTCTGGGTGACAAATAGTAAGTGACCCTCCTGAGTGACACTTACTAAGTGACCCTTTCAGAGTGACTCATACCAAGTGACACATACTAAGTGACACATACTTAGTGACACATACTAAGTGACACATACTTAGTGTCACACTCAGAAAGGGTAATAAGTATGGGTCAATCACAAAGGGTCACCAGGTATGAGTGACACATTCTAAGTGACCCTTTCTGAGTGACACATACTAAGTGACTCTTTCTGAGTGACACATACCAAGTGACCCTTTCTGAGTGACACATAACAAATAACAAAAACTAAGTGACACATACTTAGTGACCCTTCCTGAGTGACACATACCGAGTGACCCTTTCTGAGTGACACATAATAAGTGACCCTTTCCTAATGACACAGACAAAACACAATAGATGAAGGGACTTTTGCAAGACTACTTATCTAGGGTTGTTTTCCCGCGCTCAACGCGGGGTCAGGGGTCACGTATCGAGCCCCTCACCACCCTACATATGGTGTTGAGTAACCGGTCTATATAACCCACAATTTGACACTGGGCGACCTGTAGACTACAGACCCGGAAGGTGGCGGTGTGAGCGAGTACAGATACACCAAACAGGATGAACTGTCTTATTTATTGATTAAAAGAAATTTTTAAAAAGAGATTGACACAACTTAGAGGGTACTGGTAAATCAGTGCTGGCGTTTATGTACTGGTGTGTGAGTACTGGTGAGTGAGTTCTGGTGAGTGAGGACTGGTGAGGACTGGTGAGTGAGTACTGGTGAGGGAGTACTGGTGAGGGAGTACTGGTGAGTGAGGACTGGTGAGTGAGGACTGGTGAGTGAGTACTGGTGAGTGAATACTGGTGAGTGGGGCCTGGTGAGTGAGGACTGGTGAGTGAGGACTGGTGAGTGAGTACTGGTGAGTAAGGACTGGTGAGTGAGTACTGGTGAGTACGGACTGGTGAGTGAGTACTGGTGAGTGAGGACTGGTGAGTGAGGCCTGGTGAGTGAGTACTGGTAAGAAAGTGCTCGTCAGATGTTGATAGTCAGACTGTGCTGGTCACCAAGTTCTAGTCACTATGTGATGGTCAGAGAGTATATCAGCTGCGACTGGTGAGTGAGTACTGGTGAGTGAGTACTGGTAAGTGAGTACTGGTGAGTCGTGCCTGGTGAGTGAGGACTGGTGAGTGAGTACTAGTGAGTGAGTACTGGGGAGTGAGTACTGGTGAGTGAGCACTGGTGAGTGAGTACTGGTGAGTGGGGCCTGGTGAGTGAGGACTGGTGAGTGAGGACTGGTGAGTGAGTACTGGTGAGTGAGTACTGATGAGTGAGTACTGGTGAGTACGGACTGGTGAGTGAGTACTGGTGTGTGAGGACTGGTAAGTGAGGCCTGGTGAGTGGTGCCTGGTGAGTGAGTACTGGTGAGTGGGGCCTGGTGAGTGAGGACTGGTGAGTGAGGACTGGTGAGTGAGTACTGGTGAGGGAGTACTGGTGAGTGAGTACTGGTGAGTACGGACTGGTGAGTGAGTACTGGTGAGTGAGGACTGGTAAGTGAGGCCTGGTGAGTGAGTACTGATGAGTGAGTACTAGTGAGTGAGTACTGGTGAGTGAGTACTGGTGAGTGAGTACTGGTGAGTGAGTACTGGTGAGTGAGGACTGGTGAGTGAGGACTGGTGAGTGAGGACTGGTGAGTGAGTACTGGTGAGGGAGTACTGGTGAGGGAGTACTGGTGAGTGAGGACTGGTGAGTGAGGACTGGTGAGTGAGTACTGGTGAGTAAGGACTGGTGAGTGAGTACTGGTGAGTGAGGACTGGTGAGTGAGGCCTGGTGAGTGAGTACTGGTAAGAAAGTGCTCGTCAGATGTTGATAGTCAGACTGTGCTGGTCACCAAGTTCTAGTCACTATGTGATGGTCAGAGAGTATATCAGCTGCGACTGGTGAGTGAGTACTGGTGAGTGAGTACTGGTAAGTGAGTACTGGTGAGTGGTGCCTGGTGAGTGAGGACTGGTGAGTGAGTACTAGTGAGTGAGTACTGGGGAGTGAGTACTGGTGAGTGAGCACTGGTGACTGAGTACTGGTGAGTGGGGCCTGGTGAGTGAGGACTGGTGAGTGAGGACTGGTGAGTGAGTACTGGTGAGTGAGGACTGGTGAGTGAGTACTGGTGAGTACGGACTGGTGAGTGAGTACTGGTGAGTGAGGACTGGTAAGTGAGGCCTGGTGAGTGGTGCCTGGTGAGTGAGTACTGGTGAGTGGGGCCTGGTGAGTGAGGACTGGTGAGTGAGGACTGGTGAGTGAGTACTGGTGAGTGAGGACTGGTGAGTGAGTACTGGTGAGTACGGACTGGTGAGTGAGTACTGGTGAGTGAGGACTGGTAAGTGAGGCCTGGTGAGTGAGTACTGATGAGTGAGTACTAGTGAGTTAGTGCTGGTGAGTGAGTACTGGTGAGTGAGTACTGGTGAGTGAGCACTGATGAGTGAGTACTGGTGAGTGAGTACTGGTGATTGAGGACTGGTAAGAAAGTGCTCGTCAGATGTTGATAGTCAGACTGTGCTGGTCACCAAGTTCTAGTCACTATGTGATGGTCAGAGAGTATATCAGCTGCGACTGGAGCAGGTTGAAAGTTTGTATTTCCAGACTTTGTCTGGTGCATGTCGGCACTCAGATCGGGTGCAGAAGGGAATGGAATACTTGGTAGGAGGGTGCAAATCGGCTCATGAATCGTGGCAGTGGAACAATGACCCATCTGAAGAACCCCAGATGCACTCCAGTGACCCCAAAGATTAGGTGACAACACACCCCCACTATACCCCAGAGCTGCTGCAGTCACAGCGCTGGCAGCTGGGGCACATCTTGACCCCATCCAGTGAGGCTCCCGATGTACCCCAGTGCTCAGTCCCGACGCCCACCAGTCCAACCTCCCCTTATTCCACTGGCACGACACCTGATTCCATTGGCACGACAAGGTTCCAGACATAGGTCAGACACATGCCAGTTTTAGCGGCCGATGCACGGGCGGTAGCACATCGGGAGTAAAATCGGGTATATGGAACAGAGCCTTTAAGCAGACCCTGCCCAGGGTAATATGCATGAAAATTCTTAAACAAAAAATTATGCCGAAACTTGACTATGTTGGGTTCATGTATCTAAGCTATATACGGGTTCATGTATCTAAGCTATATACAAAAATTGAAACCTGTCTGTAACCATTGTATGAGAACTGCTTTAGGGACGAGAAACACAAGAGAATATTCCACTTATGAATTATACCAACAATGCAAGATACGCCATTTAAAACATTGTTGGACAACACAATTGATGATGCAAGTGCTGCAGTGGTCAGATGACCCGGCACATATGAAATTACCTCCATGATCCACAAGATACCAGAGTAAGTTAGTTAGGCCAAAACTGGAAAGGTATAGTCAGTCACCATTGTATATGGGCAACAAAATCTGGGACCTTCTCCCCCACAACATCCAAGCAGTGAAAGACAGTGTATACACACTACAAAATATTTGTAAAAGACTTCCTACTAAATAACAAATACTTATCGCTGTGCCCTCTCCCATCTTTCATTTAGACCTTTATATATACTAGCTTATGTATATATATATATACTAGCTTATATTAGCTGATGGAAGACCATCGGCAAAGTGTTATTTCCATATACTACTAGAAACTCATTGCTCCATATAATAGCTGCACAGGTACTTGTAACATCCTTATAGGTATAGCTAACCGTCAACAATTACTCAGAATAGCAGTGCTGGTTATTTTTTATTATATATATATACTTTTCCACCATAAAAACGCCCCTTACATATACTGCTGATTTGTTAGTCACAGTATATAATGACAAAGTGACGACATAGGTGAGTTGGAGTATTTTGATACTGAAATTACGAGATTTAGAAATACCATTTGTAAATTGGTATTTTTTCATGTGTATTTGAGAAATACCCAATGTTGAAATTTGAAACATGAAAATTTTATACCATGTAGGTATATAAAAGTGTGACATGAGATATAACATAGTTGAGTGGCATTTTTGAAATAAAATTTAGATGAATACTTGTTGGTATTAAGCTGTAATTAAACCAGAATAATATATAATGTTCATATTAGAATATGAAGAAAAAACATGAATAACATTAAAACCTTGAAAGACATGGACAAACCTTGAAATGGAAGTTCTTGGATAAGGTAAGTAAGGGCGCATGGCTTGATCGGAATACCAAGTACTGACTTCCTGCACTTGATCAAGTGATTTACCTGATCCAAGTACAGACTGGGTGCCGCCCCTACGGAACGAGTGAATAGAGTAGGCAAATTGATCAGATACGCCTGCTCGCAACAAGAGGAGGCCATAAACTGGTGAGGCGAAAAAGTAACGCCAGAACGAGTAAGGCAAATGGGGTCTAGCTCACTACCGGGGGGGGGGGGGGGGCTAACTCGCTCTTTAAGACTTCCACTCCTTCACAGGGCAACAGGGACCCTGAGCAGGTTGAATCGTTAAGACCGTGGGAGGGGCGAGAGCACTCCTTGTCTTTGTTGAACGAACTGTAATCATAAGAGATCTGTTGACTTGTTAGATGTCTTGTCTCGCTAGACTTTGAGAAGTTGTTAGCGCCAGACTTGAAGAAAGGAACAGGTTTGAAGACCGTAGTAGTGTAGTGAAAGCCAATAAAGCTGAGGCACAGAGGAGCAGACCATCGGTGATTAGCATAGAGTTGTCACACAGCCTGTTCAATAAATCTTGCATGATGCGTCGAGCTGGACAGGTATCATGACCAGAATGAAATTCAGATCCTTTCGCAACAGAGAGAGCCTGAGGCAAAAACAAAGCCAGTGAAGAACCACTGTGATCCACTCTCCAGTTGCGATCGCCTACTATGTAATTCACAGCTCCAGGAGACTGACATGACGAAGTTAACGACTGAACGTACAGACATGCTTCAAGAATGGTCATGGGGTCTGTGATATTTGCCGCCACAAAATTGACATACTTCCTTGCTTGCAGTTCTGTTTTTTTTGTTTAAATATATCAACGTTCCTTCTGTCCCGCGTGAGCTGGGGCGGCTGGTTGGGTGAAAATATGGCGGCTTCGCATTGTTGTGAATCCATAGATCATCAAGTTTAGATAATACAGACATACAAGCATTACGCTATGAAATAAATGATGACATGGTCAATATAAGTTAGTATATGATTAATTAGCTTTACCATACTGTATCGTAACAATGATTTATGAACATGACAAATACTATGAGTTTGCAAATCCTGAGTACTTATACTAACAGTTGTTGGCTTATGATCTGTAATTTAAGACTTTCAGTATAACTTGATCAATAATCTGTATCAAGGTACGGGGTATTTTGTTAATCAAGTTGAATAACGTAGTCATAGTCAAGAAACACAGTATTCATAGGGAAATTAATACACCACTAGTAGTAAGTAATTTTCAGTTCCATAATATAGCCGATATCACTCGATAAATTTCTAGTTGTAACGATTGCATGCTATTTATCCTTCGTTACCGATTGTAAAGTAATCCCATTGATTATAATCTGAACATATTTCTTTATAACAACAGTAAATGACAAATGACAGTATTGATGATTTACTGATAGTGTGCTGAGCTGTTTGCTTATGCTCATGGTATGGCGGCTAAATGCTTAACCAGGTTTTTGAAACTAAGATTGCTATGTTGCTTCTTTATTTCTTCCGGTAAATTATTCCAGAGCTTTTACCCTCTATACTTAGGTGCTTTCTTATAGAACTCCGTTCTAGGTCTCCGTAGTTTAAAGTTATGCTTCATTCTTGATCTTATCAAGATATGCTCATTCTCCGATCCGACCTCTTCGTTTTCAAGCTCATCAGGGCATGGGTGTTCATTATCGTTAAAATAAACCTGTCTCATATACACCAGAGTCATTTCGTGCCTTCTTCGTTCAAGATATGATGTGTTCGTTATTTCATGTAATCTGTCAACAGTGTGCATCATGGCATAGTCTCTGGTTACTAGTTCCCCAGCAAACAGGAAATAACCAAGAGTTAACTGAAACCATTCAGTTAACCCCAACTAACCTGAAGAGAATTCTATAACGATTCGAAACCACAAGCCATAGCTCAGGAGAACATAGGAGGCAGGAACACGCCTCCAACCCCCCCCCCCCCCCCCCCCACCCTTTAATGACCGGTCCGGAACAGACCAAATGGGCGCTCCGCAAGCCGGCAGCTAGCATGCACCGAGTCCTGCAGACCACGGTAAGGTCATGAGGCACGCCGCGAAAAGCGATTAGCAACCATTGACAGAGGCTGACGGCACGCGCCATCGGTCAATCAGAACAGGGCACGCGGAACAAAGAACAAGGGCGAGTCCGTGCTGGGGATCACTTGTGGTAGTGTCAACCTTATGGTTAACTCCTCATCTACACACACATACTTCCTTGCTTGCACTTGCTTGTTCTTCGTCATAGATGCAGCTCGGGCAGCTCTCCAGGATTGGATCATCTTAAAGTGAAGAGCCTTAAAGTGAAGAGTCTGTACATGGAATGTAGCACAGTGTCCAACTTGAAAAGCACATCAGACGAGGGACACGCAACATGTGTGATGCATATGTGATGAAATGAGATATCATCAGAAGTAACTTCCACATCACAGTCTCTGATTGCAGAAATGTGCCAGAATTGGTGAGCACATTTTGCTACAAAATCATCCTTATGTGCCCGAGCCTGAACGACAGATGTCACCTCCATGAACTCGCTTTTGATGTTTAACCCTTTAAGGACTGGCGCCTCCGGCCGGGTAACGTCCACAGGGACGAGGGGTAGTGGCCGAATACACCGCTAGGAGACGAAGGGTTCGTGCAGTTTCCCGCATGGTGCCACTGCTTTCAGCGGTTCAGTCACAAAATCGATGAAAATAAATATGTTTCCCCCAACCAAAACAATAAAGTTTGGTATCACAATGACCGCCTTGTTATATAGATTAAGTGTGCCAAATATGAGAAATTTCTATCGAACCAAAAAAAAAAATTGCCATTTTAGTTCCTCCTTGTTCGTAAGTTTAGGCGGGTAAACAGTGGCGTCCCGTTGAATGGCGGTTCTGGCCCAAAAGTCGAATTGGATATTGCAACAGCAAAAACTGCTACTACGTTACGAATCATTCAAATATCAATATACCAGTTGAGGATGAGCAAAATATATGTATTCCCTACGTCTGTTGGTGGTTGTTATGGAGAAATAGCCTGCAAATCAACGCGTATGGACTGGAACAAGTTGAGACATCGATCGAAAAATAAGTGTGACAGCAGTTTATATTGACAACGCCAGGCTGCGAAGGTCCAGTTCTGGAAAGTTATAACTTTGCTGGTGTGTCACCCATACAAAATGCATTGACATCATTAATCATCACCCAGGGACTATTCTACAAGTCTTCACGATTCTGGCAGTGTCTGGTTTATTCATATAGACGCTAAATAACAGGAGAAAATGGACATTTACCAAGGCGCAAAACCTATTGACATTCTACGCAGTGCGGTGTGAATGAAGCCAATACTACGAAAGCCGAGTTGTTTAGCCATCACCTCGCCCAGGATTTGGTCAATTTACCCCTACAAGACGTTATGACATCGCTATTGGATTATACTGGAAGGAACAGAAAAGCCTGCTGATTCTGTCCCCTGTGATATTAACATAATAATATTCTTTGGTTGATCTGTACGAGCCGATCTCACCAAGGAGTTGGATATGTGGCTTCGCCCCAGCATGGCGTATTTGTGGTCGGCACTTTCAAATCCAGCAACTCCCTTCACCGCAGTGTCAAGACAACATGTAGAAAATGATCTCGCACAAGGTTTAAACCTTCAGGAAATGAATGGAGACATATATATAACGAATCTTCTCACTCTAAGGTTTGTTCCTATATGAATTTCATAAAGTTTAAACGGTTAGATAAATAGAAAATAAATAAAACATAACCAACATTGAACTATGCACTAAGCTGCGTGGATGGGGAAAGACTTGGCAAAGTAGGCGAGTTAGAAAATCATATCGCACAAGGGATTAACATTAAATATATGAAAAGTGACTTATACGAGCATATTCCCCACACTCTGAGGTTTGTTCCCGTATAATACTTTACATTTTGATCGAGAATTAACTTGTTGATCGAATTTAACCGTTGCGCCTTACGCGGTTCATATTTTGACTTGCTTCAACATGGTGTCAACTGCGGAGGGTGGTTGACACGGCACGGACAGGGAAGTAGGTCGATTTGAAAATCAATTCGTATGGACTTTTAACGTTATATATATGATCAGGGAGCTATATAGGAGCAAAGCCGAGACTCTGAGGTTTATTCCAGTATATATATTGTCAGGTTTGAACGTGTGGAAGTAATAGTAAATGAATTGAAGATATTGACATCGAACCGGGCTGTCGATTCAGTGGTGGGGGGAGACGCCGACTACGACAAGCAAATCTGGGCGAGTTAGCAAATCATATCGCACAAGGGTATAACATTAAATATACGAATAATGACTTATACGAGGATATTCCCCACACTCTGAGGTTTGTTCCCGTATAATATTTTACATTTTGATGGAGAATTAACTTGATGATCGAATTTAACCATTGCGCCTTACGGGGTTCATATTTTGGCTTGCTTCAACATGGCGTCAACTGTGGAGGGTGGTTGACACGGCAGTGACAGCATTAGATGTCAATTTGAAAATCAATTCGTATGGACTTTTAACGTTAGATAAACGATCAGGGACATAGTTGGGAGCAAAGCAGAGACTCTGAGGTTTTTTTCCATATATATATTAAGCAGTTTGGATGGGTTGATCCTTAGAAAATATAATTTGAACATTGAGTATCGATCAGAAGCTTACCTGTGATGCTCTCGGCGAGTACCCACACCTTCAGCCCCCACCGGGTAGGTTTAGCTGGCATGTATATCTTGTGTACAGTTTTGCCTTTGTGAGCAACCATGGTCTCGTCCACAGACAATTCCCTCCTGGGTATATATACGGATTTGGCGACTTCATTGAACATAGAGAATAACCATTGAACTTTTTTAGTTGCCGACCGTGGCTTCGGGCTTGTCGCTGGAGTCGGTTGTGCGGGGTCGATTTCGTCATCTTCTTCGTGCCAAAAGTTCAGGTACCTGTGTAATATAAATTTATTTTTCTCTAAAGATTCTCCATACTACATAATATTTATTCATTTATCTGTTCAAATGCCATTTACCTTTCGCTATTGACTACCGCTATACAGTGCAGGATTCCATGATACCCGACTGGGAACTTGGGAGAGGAGTTAATGAGTTGTTCGCGATGTTTACTTTTTTTCGAAATGGAGAGAAATGATGTGATATTAGATAAACTCACCTCAAAATGTTTAAAAAAGTATCCCTGCTCATAGTCTGTTGAAAGAAAGGTGTGGAGATCTCGTTTAAAGTTGACCAATAATCTTTTAGTCGGCTTTTTCTCACCAACCCCGTCAACATTGACAGGGCGATGAATTTCTTTAGTGTGTCAACTGTCACTGGAGTCCATCTTCTTCGTTTTTTTTCGGCATCAGAAGTCGTTTTAGTGAAGTATTCGTTAGTACAGATCATGATCCTCTCCAGAAAAGGTATTGTGCAAAATATGAAAAAAAAATGTAGTGCTGATTTGGTCTTGCTTTGATCGATTTTTTCCGAAATGCCAATTTTAGAGTCGTTGAATGATGTTATGACAGGTGATTTGCAGATTCCTTTACACAATCGTGTGCACTGTCTATCGTTTATCGTTTCTTTTTGCGATTCATTTTTGTCAGCCGTTTCTTTCCCGTCGTTGTCATCATCTTCTGATATTTCTGAGTCACTTTGTTGAACTTTTCTTTTCGCATCAAGTAATTTGAGAGTACTTAAGGGCAAATCGTCTAGCCATTCCTCATCGCTACCCGACCATGGATCCGCCATGTTGACGGCAGTGGCGGGCGCTAGGCTGCTTTGTCGTCTGGGCTGCGTAAATCGATCTTTAATCACATCAGTGATGACGTCATATTACGTTTTATTATTATTCTTTTATAAATATATTATTCCTTATGTCTTACCTACATACTGTGAAAATTTCGTGAATTTCTGATTAATATTTCCTAAGAAAAATAATACTTTTCTAAATCTCGGAGAAATGATGCCTTGAGGCATCATTCGGCCCAGGCCGGTTGATGCCTTGAGGCATCATTCGGCCTGGGCCGGTTGATGCCTCAAGGCATCATCCGTCCTTAAAGGGTTAAATGAGCGCCACCTAATCAGAAGAAACAAGGAATTGACAGGCGAGCAATACAGCCAGAGCAGCTGCTCAAGCGGTAGATTGAAGACAGTCACTAAAATCTTTGTCCCAATCCCAAGAGACAGCTCTGTCCTTGGTGTGAGAGGAAGCATTTCTTTCGGTCATGTGAAGATAGACATCCACGTGATGTCGGCAGTACTCCCCACTGGAGTAGAGGTCTATGGCTGCGGGTAGGATATTTTCTTTGTTTTAGCGCTCTTCTTTGACAGGATTATTTTCTGTTTTCTTCAGAGTAGGAGTTCACCTAAGAGCTGAAGAACGAGAACTCGATATTTTGAAATGTAAAGATGAGGGAAAACCGGGAAAAAAGCCAAATAAAATGTCCCCAACTCCTACCCGAGTAGCGTGAGGAGTGAATACCCAGCGTGGTTGTGACGTCCTATGAATGTGCGGTCTTTGCATTCCGCTAGGTTGTGTCAGCGAAGAGTTGTGTTTCGTTATCAGGTTAACGCTATGGGGCGCGTCAGATGAGTGGAGAGATTCATTCCATTGTCGCAGCACGGACCTTTATCTCACCCCTGGTATTTTCTCCCCATAGACTTGACATTGGGACCTCGTATAAAACGACCATTAGATATTTAGGAAAAATATCCAATGGGGGATTATGTCACAAAAGATAGCCCACTAGTCAAAGTTAAGGGTGAGATAAATTCAGAAACCCATTCAAGTTTAGTGTCAGAGGTCGATCCAATCTTGTTTGAATCACTACATAATTCACGCGGCTTCGCCTTGTGAATTACTACGTGAAATCTTCAAACTCAATGAGGTACGAGCTCAGACCCTAAACTCTGATAGATTTCCTCTATAACATCTAACCAAGTCTGTGGTATCAGTGATTATTACTCACATATTCGTCACAATTAAATAGTTCATTAGTACATTATAATTATATCAAACTGCCACCGAGCAAAGTAAGTTTCTTTTCTTCAAATTATTCTTGTTATTATTCATGTTTACGATTTATCGATCACACTAGTACTTGAACTTGTACTTGTATTTTACCAGGTAACTGCCCACTTGGTGATATCTTACCTTTAGCTGATCGTACATCCCCGCTTTAGTACGCCCCTTTTATTTTGCCTTAGTGGTAGTGGGGTACATTGGCTACCTCCCCTTATAATTGAACTAACTCCTCTATACACTCTCCATTATATTGTTCTGGTGTTTTGAGATAATCTATATTCTGTTTCATAGTCCCCATCTATTGATTCTTCCTTTGCTTTTGTTTCAGCTTGTCGCTAGGTGTTTTTTAGTGGTAACTTTGCTACTTCCCCCGTTTATCGCCCTCCTGGTTGTAATTTCGTCATTGTTTTTTTTATTATTTGTATTTTTCATTTTCAGACACCATATCGTATCCCCTAGAATAACACTTTCATCAGTTTCTGCCGTTGTTCTTACTTGAGCCGGTGTATACTAGTGGCATCACCACCATTAATAACGCGTCACATATTCCTTACTGGTCATCCACCCTCCAGCACCTGCATTTCCTTACTATAAACCGACATCTAAGATTTAATTATGTTACTTTTACCAGTTTATGAATTCTAGTGGTTTGCAGAGCCAGACACTTCGTGCAGCAGGGGGCAATAATGGTCTACACCGCACCGACCAAGCGCCTCCCGAAATGGGTCGCTAACCTGTGGATGAGACCCCGTGGAAGGTACTTATTCAAGTTTGGTATCCGAGCTCGTATCCTATCAAGTTTGAATTGCGTAGTAATTCACAAGGCGAAGGCACGTGTGAGGTGATTCACACAAGATTGAATCGAGCTCTGACCCCAAAATTGAATAGGTCTCTTAATCTCACCCCTCACATTGGGCTAACCTTTGTGACATAATTCTCCATTGAGTATTTTTTTTCTAAATACTCAATTGGCGTTTATCGGGGAAAATACCAGGGGTGAGATAAGTCATGTGAACAACCTCCCACATCTAAGGGAGGATAAAGAAGAGGAGTTCCAGACCAGCCATACTAACAAGCGTTTCCATGCCTCCAGGCAGGTATATAATTTACCATTACAGTAGAAGTCCCTAGCTTATTAAATGTCCATGTTGCATCTATCAAAGATTCTCATTACTATACCCACTAGTTTGGGTATAGTGCTATCATCGAAGTTTGAATGTCTAATACACATATGCGTGAGGAAATATCACAGCGTTCGCCCTACTTCCATTGGCCTTTCCACAACAATCGCTTTATTCAGCAGACAGCGGCCATAACATCCAGAGATAGTATTTTTATTTTTCCGTTTTATTTTCGCCAATATAAAAGACCTTTTCTTATTACCTTTGAAGCAGTTTTCTAGTTTTTCCATCTCTCTCTGGATATGAACGGAAGTGTCTCTTTATGTCCAATTTTCTGTCTTTTTTTGTCTGATTGTGAATATTCTGTCCGTCACCATGATGAACCTCTTCGTAACATCTATCCAGGGAGCTTTTCCGCTCAGTCTGAATCTAATTATTTTCTTTTAATAATCTGTACTGAACAATGATCTAGGTACTAATATTCTTATTGACAATGGTGTCATTGGATCTCATTTACCTCTGGATAGACCATCCTTTGAGCTAAACCTTGGCGCTTCTACCCATGATATACACCTAAATACAATGCTGCTTGTTATCTATTACATTTCATTCTAACCATTTCAAAAGAATTCACTATCACTAACTTTCCATTTTTTGTGGTCTTCTTTTTTTCGTAATTATCCCAGAGGCAATTGCAAATTAAAAAAGAAACATTGAATTTTAACATCATGAGGTATTTATTGTGATCACTCACCTCGAGAAACAATTATCATTGAAATGCAGATCAATGTTACGAAATCATCATTTCTTTTTATTCCAATGATATAAACCTTTGTCTGTGGATAGTGGGTTGGCATTTTAATTTCCGTATTTAGTACAACACTTGATTTGCAAGTATATTCAAGAGCGAACATGGGCATGAATACAATCATGAGTGATAACCAACCTGAAAAACAAGTCATAATGCCCTGAAGACATGAGTTGCCGAAAGGAGTCGCGCTACAGGCAGGATTTGGAGGAATACTGGAGATAAACTACGTTTCTAAGAATAATATTATGTACAGGTATTACGGAAAGATCCCTCAGCAGTAAGCCTGGCCCATTGATAACTGGTGTATGATTTTCCTGATATGGCATAAAATGATATAAAATTTGCCTGATATCATTCTCCTTAATTGTGCCCTGTGAAAAAACCAGACCGTTTGTTGTATATTTATATAGACCATCGTAATAAGAAGGTAGATTTGAGACCGCAAGTTTTGTTGAAGATAGAATTGAGAAAGCAAAATCTATTACACATATTAACCTTTGTTCTGTGCTCCATACATTCTATTTAAACGGTTCTCTTCCTTTTGTGGAATCCAAAACTCCACCATAAAGGATTCTATGGCGTTTGCATATAAAATTCAGATGGGAAAATTGATGGTAAGAGATCAAACCACAAAGTCTATAGAACCAGCATCAGAGCGCCACTATGGCAATACAAGAGCATATCCATCCACTCTTCATAATTGATCTTCTAAAATGCTGTCGAGCATACACTTTCCGTGGGTGTTAAGTTTTGCTCTTTGCTCTTCAAAACAGTCCATTGTTCACTTGGCTTTTGGCGTGCTGGAGCCCCCATTTCGCGCACTTTTTTCTTTCTTTGCCTGTTTAGGTTTTTGATTGCCTCTTCTGTTGCCTGTTTTGCTTGATCGGCCGTCTTGTAGGGATCGCTTGTCATTGCTTGAAGGTCGTGGGTTCAATTTGGCTGGAATATGGGGAAAAAATGTTCACGCGTAAATCAACGAATAACCTTTATCAAAATGCGTTGTCTAATTATAGGCAATGTTTTGAACCAGTTATGAGTGGATTCAAGCAAAGATTTCTCTTGTCCGCTCTTCTAAAATCAAATCAAATTATTGGGGTGCAAAACAAAGGCATTAATATCTCCAATCTGCAGTAGAGTGGCTGAAAATATTAGTCATTATCTAAGTATCGTGCTGAGATTAACCCCGGTATTAGAATAACATGACATGTGGAGAGTAAAACGTGCACAGGCTGCAGGCGATGGTTCTGGGTCCCCCGCTGTGGCATCATTTCTGAGTGGCCTGATCAATAGAAGGCCAGTAAGTCCATGTGAGACCCATTCTTAGTTCACTCTCCAAGCACTTCCAAGAAAGCCCTTGAAACATACGAATCAATTTGTACATGTATCTCAATTGGTGTATGGATGTGAAGGTAAGGATTGTGTATGATTTACATATACGTGTAGGGCATTCTTCACCATGGCGTGATTCGGTGCCTGTAACCGATGTATGATTGATGTATAACGTATAGCTGATACCATGCTTTATCAACTCTCGTGATCGATATGCTGTAATATGATATGACGTAGATATGAAGAAACGTGTACTATATGAGGTGAACTTCTGAGGTCCAGCAGGCTCAGACCAGATGAACATGTGTAGCATTCTCTTGCACTGTCAACGTGGTCCTTATTTTCAATAGCTTTTAACATTTTGAATGAGTAAACCTTGTTACAATTCATCTTTCAATTGTATGTATTCAATCAACATAATTCTGTTATTAGTTTATATTCATATACTTATTGAATCATACCATAGAATATGGCCAGGGTTAGTTGATATGTAAAATACCATACATTATCTACAGGATTTTTATGTCAATTAGTAATTCAGTCATGAACTTATCATTTCAAGGTTTATCCGTTCTATTTGCTTTCGCAGTGGATCATTTTGAGTTGTTGATAAAATGATGTATGGTGAATTATGGATTACGAAACAGACATTGTTGGGCAGATTGTACCTTTCCTGGTGCCGCTGCTTGCACTAGACGGCAACGACTCCTCCGAGCTGAGCCTAGATGAATATCCCCTCTCTGAATGTCATACAACACGGGAAACAAGGTCAGGGTTAACAAGGCCCAGGGTGCTTTGAAGGGTTTTGTTATTCAGATTTAGTTATTTGGTTATTTCATAGTCTTGGTATGAGTTATTCAATTACAAGAATAAATACCAACAGCAATGCGATTGCATGAACTGGTATAGATTTAGCGTAAGAGGTAAAATGATATATGTCAAGGATATGATTAGATTGTGGCTAATTGTAAATTAGGACTAATGTTGGGGCGGCAACTCTTTCCACCCTCCCTCCCTAACATCATAGACTTTATCAACAATAGGCGATGTAATCTCAAAATGATATATGATTTAAATCCTCCGTATTTTAGTGATTATGGTACAAAGGGAGTTTCTTCCATCTGCCTTGCTGATATTCGACAAAATTCCACCTGTTCTGGACGATCTTTAATCGGTATCGAGTAGGGAGATACGGTCTCTGGTTCTTAGAATGTCGAACAAACATGTACAATGAATGGTTTCTTACAGGTGCGCTATTGTAATTTCTGATACTTCACCTTTATATATTTTCTCTGATGCAATAGTATTTCCTCCTGTGGAAACATTTAAAATATCAAATAACCTTTGCTCAACTTGGAGTAGCAACTTTTTGTCGTTGAAAGGTGATCTATAAATTCTTGTGGAATGATACAACCAATAAGATTGAATATACCAACCTCTGTCAGTCATTTGGAAAAGGGGGCTTACATCTCCTCAATATAGAACTGATATATATGGTCTCCTGCTTCAGATATATAAAAAGGTATATCATCCAGCTAAAACATAGTGTCCATAGAAAGCAGGGTGTATCTACATACCCAGAGTATACGGATATGTTATATACTTTGGGTTGCAAAAGCCGGCGCATAAGGATAAATAGGGCGTATGAAAAAATAGTGCATACCTTAATGACCTACCATCAGTACCCCACTTGTCAGGAAAAGGTGGATGATGTATACAATATATACTGGTTTCAGATAAATGCGGTTGTTCACTCCTCGGAGTTGCCTCTGGGAAATATCCTCGCATAGGCTCGGATATTACCACGCGCCAACTCCTCGGAGCATACGGCCGCTTGTATCTGGAACCAGTCAACATTGTATATCTATCCTGAATGACGTTTGCCCCTGGCATCCCCTTCTTCTGTGACATTCAGAAATGAATGTTCAATTTATTTCTGGGAAAAGGTCCTCCTTAAATTCCCCCCAAGCCTCCCCTTTTTATTATGACCATAGCCAATTTATGGAAACAAGTTTACTACACAACTAGGAACTGCTAATTTCAAGACCTTTTTAAAGAAAATAAGAGTTGTGTTCATGCGTGAGCTACTGAGTACATACAATGTTCGAGGAACATTGCCACTTTATGACCCTCAATATACATAATACTGCCATATCAGTAGCAGCTTACTGTTCGATCTACAATTGTCTAATTTTCATACTCATATCTCACAATGGAAATGATCCGAGTCTCGGCTCCCAGCATCACTAAACAGTATTCCATGGGATAACCTCTACAGTTGCATTCATAAAGCCCTACATTCTTACAAACATGTTTTTGAAGGGAAAATCAATATTGTCCGATTTTGAAGGGAAAATCAATATTGTCAGATTCCACTTGTTCATTCTTCTCACAAAATGACACCAAACTTTATTTCTTCTTTAATTGTGAATGATTCAGGAAATTCTGGTACAAAGCAGCAGCATGATTAGCTGTAGTAGCCAGATGGAACCAAATAATGTCCTGTACTGTACTACTGAGAGATTGCAAACCTTCCAAATCCACTTGTATTAATAATTACACCAGGACACTCCAAGTATAGGAGCACATTTGTAAGATGGAGAATACTATGTCTCGCTTCCACAAATGGGGAAGGATCCTTATAAACATGTTATAATTTTCTGAATGCTTCTACTCATTTTGCTCCTAGAGTTGCTGAATGGAGAATCAAATGACTGTCCCGTCTGGTTTTGAACAGACAATCAATCAATTTTATAATATTTTCAGTTATCTTGTGCGGCCACAACAAATGTAATCTCTGCCAGCTCTTTGGGGTTACACATTGTCACTTCATATGTTCTAAATCAAGCTACTAAATCAAGCTGCTAAAAAGGAAATTACTTTAACGGTGTTCGCCTTAAGACAAAGCAGCAGTTATTCAAAGGTAAAGTACTTTACTATTGTGTTTCTTAAACTTTTTCGTTCCTGTGGGGGGGGGGGGGGGCGGGGGGGTATCCCCCTAGGTTGGAATTTTTTTTTAAGGTACTTTACTAGCCTTGTCTAAGGACAACAATGTATGAGGAGGTGTCAACACTGTACTTAATTTATCATGCAAGCTAGCCATATAAACGTCTCATATCTCATATATGCCATTTAAGACCAATGAAAATATTGGCCTGGCAAAGTGGTTAGCGCACAAATACATGTTCACAAGGCCCTTCCGTGCTCACCCCTCCACTCTGCTCCGGCTAGGCCCACATCCTACCTGTCTTCAACACCTAAGTACAGGTAAGAAGGCCGTCGGCTCCCCTATATGTCAGGGATGGCTCTTTACCTGCTGGAGTACTGCCAAGCAGCCGTATGGAAGCAGTCCCACCTGAGGCACCTGCTGCCTGGTACCAGGTCAAATAGTGTTGCAGCTCAAATAGAGCTCACAACTCTTAGAATCAAGTACAGTCTTATTTGTTGGTCATTGTGTTGCCATGGCAACATTTCCATCATAGAAGTCAGCACATTTTTGCTTTTGTTGCACATTTAGGCTAATTTCAACAATTCACATATATTTTTTAAAACATATGATATGGCAGTAGAGGTTTGTGACGAAGAAACAAAGATAATGGGAGGACAGTCCCTTATCGAAATGGGGTTCTTTGGTGTTCATATATTGTTTTGGATATCTGTAATATTGGTTCCAATGGCAATGTAATACTTTAGAGGAAAGATCAACTGATATTGAGTATTATATTTCCACAAGCAGAGGATGACAAAAAGGAGGGATTTTTCTTTTAAGAGAAAGAAATTTAGAACATTTAGAAAAAAGTAACCCATTACTGCAGTACTATACGGTGGACGCCCCGGGCAAATCCTAAGCTGCAACTAAGTAAGTTAGATCCAATTGTCTATAACAACTACCTTGATCAGGAAGAACAACCCGTTGTTCTTTGGTTCGTTAGCTGTTTTATTGGATTTTCCGGGAAGAGAAAAATTGAAGCATATCTTGTTTCATATTGAGAATAAAATTAATTCATCTTGTCTTCACAAAGAAGGTTTAAGAAGCATCAGGAAATGCCATCTAGAGCTTGGGGGAGTGTCTACTGCGCTTGTATTGGAAACAGGATATTAAGTTTATCGTAACCTACTGTGCAATACATATAATGTATACACAAATAGAGTTTTTTAAACGTCAGGCATTTGAAACATCAGAAGAATGGACATAGGTAGCTATAGTAGTTGTACTGGTTCGGACTAAATGGGACGCATCAGCGATTCTATGGAGTGTCCAGCATTTGACATATTGTCATCATACCACAGTCATAGATAATTTGAGTGTTATACGGCCTCAGAAATGACTTCCTAATTCAGACTTATTATTGTATTGTTAAACACATAATAATGTTGAATTGAATAGCAAACAGTTAAATACAGATTTTCTTATAGTGTGGATGCTTTTGAAAAGAATCAATGACGAGTGCGAGAATCATTGACATGCAGAGCAAATATGGCGGACAATGGTGAAACATCATATATCATACCATACTTCCTTATGTTATCTGTCAAGTAAATATGGAGATTTGAAATCAAATGGACGTTTATTGCCAATAGAAAATGGAGATATTCTACTTAAAATACAATTAGTAGTTCTGCATCTGTCACACTTCTTACCAACCCATCCATCAGCTTGTTTTATATACTGATTGAAAGTATATATATGCTTGTTTCCGTATTTTAGAAGGACCAAGTAAAAAAAGGTGGGATATTGTGGTCATCTTACCCCTTGTATTTTTCCCATAGACTTCACATTGGGAACTGGTACTCAGAGCCCACAGGGTATTGTAAACAAAAGTACTCGATGAGTGATGATGCCACAATCAATCAGTGATAGGGGTGAGATACAATTTGAACTGAACTCGATCCGTAGCTGCTAAAAATACACCATTCGTTTTGTTTTGCCATATCATCTCACTCGGCTTTGACTCATGAGATAACTCTGCAACCAAAAGTCATGTTACTACGGATCTTGATGCAATTCCCTCTTATGCCCTTATTAAAAATCTGAGAATAATTAGAGACACGTGATTTGGGAAACCTACTTCATGGAAGGGGTATGAAGGAGTAACCAGAGTGTAACAGAAATCCAATCCCCCTCTAGAAGATGAATTACAATAGAATGTTTGTATGATTTGTGCCTTACCTATAAAGTCTTTGTCTTCCTCCAGTCCTTCTACAAGGGGTATAAATATTGGTCGGTCATCTTCTCCGTCGGTTTCCTCTGAAATTAGTGTCAGATGATGACAAACCAGCTAGGAATGGTGGAATAGAAAATTAAGTGTCTACATGATAAATGACCTACCTTCTGTATTAGATAATCTTAAAAGGCCAACTTACTGTGCTGTCTGATTTGATACATTACCAAGGTGATCCACGAAAGGTTATATAACATCATGTCCTATTATTCCATTATACGCAAAGTAGGTTTGATGGATATCTATCTACTTATAATTTGTGTTATACAACTTTGACGTATATAGTAAATTTCGCCACATAACGCAAAAATACCGTACAGACCAGCATTCCGTATTGTGACCCCGTTCTGTGCGTGTCGATAAAAGAATGGGTCGTTTGGCCAAATTATGGTCAGATCTTTTCAATTTCGGATATACAATAAATATAAAGGATCCTTAGATGCGTGTACATGCTACAAAACGCGATAGGAATTTACGGTTCGCACAGATATCTGCTAACTACCTCGTTCCGTACGGACTTAAGTTACCATAAAGTTTTATAGCTTGTGCAGCATGGTCAGGTCGTTTAATACAAATACTGGGTACCCATCCGGACCAGCAAATTTGGTATTCAAGACCCTACAACTAATCTAGTCAGGAAGATCGGCAATGTGGCATATCGGATGATTTGGCTTGAAATTGACCTCTGATTGTAGTAGAACACATATCTAACATAAAAATTGTGGGTCAATATGCTAGTTTTTGATTTAGAGCTCGATATCATGACAATTCTATAATAGAATATAGCGAAATTATGAAAAGTTGCTTTTCATGTGGTAAAACCAATGACAGTTTCCTCAAACTTTCACGGAATATAGTAGATGTATAATACTACATGCTTAAGTTAAAAACCGTACTTGTTTTTGAAGGAATTAAAGAAAACCACATTTTCAGTACATTTCCTGTGGAAATCGAGCCTATAATACCTATCCAAAATTGGGTAAACTGGGCAAAACATTAAATTTACCTATTTAGAATTAGAATGAATCCCAAGAAACCAGGGCCCTGTTTTTCAGTCACGACAAGATCGGCCAATGAATCCCTCAGATCATCCAGTGAATGTACGACCTTTTGGACGACAAAAGATGGCCTATAGACAGTGTCATAGCACGCTACTGGCTACTGCCGCTAAAATTCCATGTTCCGGTACATAGATCTTTACAAAAATAGCAGATGAACTTGAAACAAGCGTAGTCAATGTCAAGGTCGCCACATAAATTAGCAGACGCATGGACCTGCTGGTGCTCGGGAGCGGCGCGGACGTCACGCAACATAGTAACGGGTGCGTCCGGTTCCACAAAGGCACACTGCGCCATTCGGGTTCGTCGCTTTGGAGGTTTTTTTTCGAAAGTTGCTTGAGCGGTGCGGCATGCCACGAAGAGTTAAGCGACTTTTCACGCCATTGAAACCAACGTTTGATCCACTGTACATCTCTGGTAATATCTCCGCAAATATCCAACACAGAGACACAAAAAAACTGGCATGTAGGGGAAGAGCAGGGGAAGACAGTACTGGGTTCCTCTATATCAATTTGTTATAGAAAGATTGCTTAATTTGATGTTCTCTCCAGCAATCTGCCGAAATTGCAGATGACAGGCTCATAGAAATGTCAAATAAAAACTTACTCAAAAGTACATAAATCTGTACATTCAAACATTCAAACTTCTATTCCACAAAGTTTATTAATATATCTTGTTAGAAACACATCAAACTACTCATCATGTACGGTGAGTTCAAACATCGATTCATGTTACGCCGGTAGGGTGATAATACCAGAAAGCTATGGCGCTCGAAAATGGCAAAAACCCTTTGCCAACTGGAGCCTCGTTTTGGTTAGAAGGTTCCGCTCCCGAGAATGTAATGAACAAAGCACACAGAACAATCTGCAGCTTTGCCCTTTGTAGATTGATCATTTGTGGGGGTTTAAAGACACTTTACAGTGAGATTTGATGAAGAATAAGTTACCAGACAAGGATATTAAAGAATTATGAAAGATAATGGATTCAATGTGAATTCCAGATGTGACAGCAGACATCAGCTCGATCTTCTTCATATTTGGAATGATTATAGGTTCTATGTTTCTCAAACTTATGTTAAAGTTTTATGGCTTAATTCCTACAGGAAGTGGGTGATAATTCCCTATATGCACATATCAATTATGTAAAGTGAGTTCAAACTTTGATAACCCTTTGCCAGCTGCAGTGGCTTTAGGCCACACCACTGCTAATCTATGTGGCGACTTTGACATTGACTGTGCTTGTTCCTGACTCTCTCAGACTTTATCAGCTCTATGTTTCAAAATTCAAATATCAGTGGATGGGAGATGTCGATCTTCTTCATATTTGGAAGGTTTACAAGTTATATGTTTCCCCATCTGGTGATGAGGTTTCATTCCTACGGGAAGTGAAATTCCACATTCGGTACATGTCCACATTTGTCTTGGGCTGCGACACTTTGGCCAACATTTTCACCTGCAGAAACCTACGATTGTCGTTACTATAGGACACCTGGCACCACCCTATGTATGTCGTTGAGCGACCATTGTTGGCCGATTCTCTAAGATCTCATGTCTCTAGGACACTGACGGCTGAAACATGTCGTTATGAACGATTGTCGTGACTGAAAACCCGTTTTAACTAATAATTGACATTTAAAAATCACCAGGTGGCGCCTGCCTGAATTGTCCGATATGCCTTCGATTGTGATATTAGGTTTGGTGCTGCTTCAGTTATTTGGGTGATAAACAGAGGTACGTATAAATACTAACTGTCGACCCGGAGTAGGACAAGTGTTTCTCTATCTGTGAAGTAGTCTATGCCATAGTCTGTGAGGTTTTTGTGAAGATTCTTTACTAATCCGGCTTCATCGGATAACTCTACCGTGTCTGTTGAGAAAAAGGCATGTAATTAGTCCACGACGAATGACAGGTATATATAACTATCAAACCTAAACACTTAATTTGATGTACGTATAGCTGTGTCAAACAATAACTGCCAATGTCACTTTAAAATTGTTCTTGAAAATAGTTATTTAGAAAAAGGTTAAAGATCAATGTATCATCATTAATGCAAAATAGTGAATGAAAGAGATCAACGTAGCAATGTCATTGAAAATATTGTCATAAGGGGTAAAATCCGTGGATTGTGATCAATATTTCATCCCGTCTACAAATAATTATTGATGCTCAGGTATGGTGTAGAAATTAGTTATGAACCCCTAGCCGCCATCACTCTGTGTTTCACTAGACGTTTCGTACGTATACGTTAGGAATAAATAAATAATTGCTATTTTGCTTGCCACTCATGCTTACATCCCGGATGATTAGTCAGACGTATTGAGCAGACGAAAAACAGTCTGCTGTTTCTCATTTATTGTGCATATTTTTGCAAAGCTCTAATATATTAGGTACTATACAGTCATTGTTGACGTCTCCTGCTGAGGCCAGGTGGCGCCACGATCAGTTGGATGCTGGAACGCTGATCGATTGAATATAACCAGCGTGTGGGTGGTAAACACCGGTACAAGCAGCCGGGTACGATGAGATGTGAAGGATCCCATTTAAGAGGATAATGGAGTAAAACGTGGACGGAAAAGAAATATACTTTTGTTCCCAGTTCTCTTAGTTAATGATCAGGTTGTATATTTTCCCTGTGCTAATTATATTTTCGTTTCGTTTGGGCTGACTGACCATATATATATAAGGAAATCTCAAAGGTTATATAACCTTTAAATTTTCTTTGTTGTATATAACACGGGATGTGGAATTCTTAATTCATTTTAAATGAAATGTTCAATTTCATGCAGGTAAATTTGCATTAGGTATATGGCAGATAAATTGCGTCATATGACATCGATATTTTATTTACATGTACATGTACATGCATGTCATATAAATCGGATTATGTTTGGGTTTGTTTGTTTGGGTAGTTTAACGTCCAATTTGTTTAATTAGACTTTCGGATTTTGTAATTCAAACGATGTACCCCTGCAAAACCTAAAGAACCTATGGGAGAATATATCGCTCTTCCGTCCTTTTCATTATACTCCCCATTCCCCATTACGATACCGTGCTGCGTGGTAGATATAATCAGTTTGCATCTATTAGTGAATTTAGTCACGAATATATATCAGGACGGGCTTTGTCTTTCGTGCATGTACAGCCTTCATAGACCCGTTATAGAAAATAGAGGAATCCTCAACTGACCTGTGTCATCACAATCACATCGTTCCTTTATGTTATGTAATAATACATTGTTTCGGCAATTTGGGTTGAATATATGATGCAGGTTATCTGAAAAATACAAAGTAATACACTATTTAGAATGGGAATTCAGGTGCTGTACTGCCTGGAGAATACATCAAAATATACCAGGGAGTTGTTTTATAGTCATGACGATCGTTAATAGTGACTTGTTAGCTACCGTTTTGAGGTCATTGCGTTCTATAAACGAATGATCACAACATAGCAATCGGTCTTTAAGGTGCAGTGACCGGTTAAGTGGCTATTCCACCAAAAGTGCTCCCCGCAGGCAGGTTTTCACCCTCCAGCCAACGTTTGCCGCTGGGGCCGGCTGCCCCTAATCCTCTAAATTCCTCAAGCTGTTCCACCAAATTCACCCACCAATGACCAACAGGCACACACAAGGCGCCCGGATGGCACCTCGAGAGCGGCTCCACCAAGCGCCACGGCCAGGCTGGCCTCAGCACGGCGATACACACACAGCAGCTATGCTGCTGCTATCTGGTGGACATTTGCCACACTAACGTGCAAGCCGAGTTCTCCGTTGATCCAATAGGCGACGCGTCAAGCAGCCAAACACTACGCCATTCTGAATCCGTGAAAGCTGTGTATCGAGCAGAGCAGTGTGCCGCTGTATCAGGATTTTTACGGGAACACTTACAGCTCAATTTTGCGCAGGATTCTCTGTTAAACCAAACAGTGGAGGTAAATAAAGATAAGGCTTGATGTTATGAATATGTATGGCATGCTCTCGCACTAGGATTCCACCCAGAGCACATAAACTCCCGCCTTTTTCCATAGGCCGGTGTCGCACCTTATCTGGTTGGTTACGCAATGCCTGCAGCCAAACATACCCCTGGCAATGTATTCTTTAGCATTGGATCACTCAGTATATGAGCGTAATATGTCCATAATACCCGTGTATATCATTTGCAGAGAAATAACAGTGATCTCATCATATTCTATGGTATTCCAGCTCCAATTTGATTTATCATACATGTATATCACCTCAATGATACTATAGATATAGGTTAGATAACACAGGGACACCAAAACTGAATATACAGTAATACATTGGCAGGCCTAGCTATAATATGCTTATCTTTTTCCAAGCTGAACCCAAGATAATTATCAACTATAAAGTTTAGACATCCCAGACTTGTTGATACAATACCCTTGCTTGCTCCAACAATTTAATCTGTCAAAAAACAACACTGCTGCAATCACACCCATCGTTCACACTTTAGGTGTGATTACTGTGTGTCTCTATATGAACACCGCTGGAATCGCAGTGTTTGTCCGAGCGGCCTTGTTACTAGACAGTGGGCCGTTAGGCGGCGCTGAACGGCAACACCTGTAATTCGGTCTCTGCGTGTAGTTCAGCGCATCGCCGCTATCACCCGCTCCATATTGACTGTGTGTTTCATGATATATAGGGGGGAGCGCCCGACATCGGGCTATACCCTCTCTCTATTTCAGACACAACAGTGACACCAACAGTGACCGGACAGGGGTCTTTTGAAATGGTGAAGCCACTATTAGCACCTGTCTGTAACATGGACTCACAGAATAGCTTGTCACTAAACTACTGCAACGCACCCGGTTGCTATTGTGTCCAATGACACACTAACGGACGTCCTACAGCCTATTGAAACGGGCCCCAGCAGTAATAGCAATAGTTCTGAAACGCGACATACCACTGTTGGCGCATGTCTTTCTTTAGTGTCGCAAACTGTGTTGTCACGGAACTAGTGAAAAGCAATCTGTCCTTATTGTGTCGCGGACGCCAACAAGGGTTGTCGTGGAACTAGTGAAACAGGTCCCAGGATTTTTTCTTTTCATTGAAAAAGACGTCTCTCATCAAGATGAGTTTTTCAGACATCTTCTGCACAGCTTACAATATTTGTCAATAACGACGTAACAATACTGTACATCAAGGAAGGAGGAAAAAAAGATGAGGATGAGTATGACTACAGTCATCAAACAAATATAAGTATTGATAATCATTCAGATAGATAGTTCTTAATTTCTTCTTTTGTATTACATTTTTGGACATCGGCAGGTAAAATATTCCAGAGTCTAGCACCCCTTAGACATGGCGAGTTAAGAACTTCTTGTGTGATGAACATTAAACAAAATTTTCTCACTTGCTCTTGTCGTTCGAAGGGCAGTGGTCTGCCATTTCCTTTTAGAGCGAAACTTAGACATAAGGCCACATAGTTGTTTTTTACGCAGTAAGGCTAGAGATTCGATATTACACTCTCTTTCCATACTCACAATTGAATGTTTGTTACCTGTTAATCCTAGCACACATTGCATACCTTGATTATACATTTTTTCAATTCTGAATAAACATATGAGACACGTTCTTTGTTTTCAAATGGGTCTTGGACCAACAGTGATCAGGGACCTGTTTGAGTAGCTTCGTGACATGTCTAGATGGCGTCTCTGACACCATACGGACAGATCAACACAAGTTGTGGCACTTAGGACAAGACTGACCCCAAACATGGTGTGTCTGGTTTTAAAAGTATTAGACAATTTTACTCACTTCCCGTAGGAATTAAGCAATGAAACTTTAATATGAGTAAGGGTTACATATAGCCTATAATCATTTCAAATATGAAGAAAATTGGCTGCTTTGATCCGCTGATATTTGACATCAACTGTGACATGCGTTTTGAAACCTGACAAAAGTTTTTCCGCAGTTACTTGCACTGTTGGTGCCGCTGTTGATGTCTATCTAGGCCTAATGTCACGAAACTACTGAAACTGGTCCCAGGTCTGTAGAATGCTACAGTCATCTTAACAGAACCAAGAATCGGTCCCCAGAAATCTCCCTTCTAACTGCTGTGCCACAGGTTGCAGAGAGGAGCTGCTTGTAAGGCTGGGCTTAGATTATGAAGATGGCGCCATCTTACGGGATGTACAGCAATCTCTGTGTTTAATGCCAATGCCTGCCATGGCCATCAGTGATGGACCGAGCATCTAATGATTATAGTGCAGTAGGAAGAAAATGACCGCAGAGACATTAACAACACAAGTATGGTTTATATCATTGTATGCTAGTCTAAAAGTATTGCGTTGTTATACCCTCCAATTCCCTGACTCTATAACACTTCGAAGCTTTTACTCTATAGTCTAATTTCATATTTTTACTCTTACTTATTTTGGTGGAAACTTCACTCTAACCTTTTTGGTTTTCCTATCCGCTGAGCTTGAACTAATGCTTCCCTCCTAAACACCGGTCAATATGATTATGTCTCATCTTCATGTCGGTTCTCATATCACACAACTTTTTTTGACAAATATGATGACATATTACGCTATCATATTTTGTAAATGGCACAACAGATCCAACACATACTATTGAACGTGTAATGAAAATTTTATAAAAACATATTCCGGATATAAAACAACGGATGCATCTCTTCATTTTATCGTAGGGTTCTATATACGGTGCATGTAAAGCAAGACCTCAGATGTCAAACCCACTAGACTAATCATGACTCTGTGCTTAGTCCAGCGGGCTTGAGGCTTTGGTGCAGACCATTCACGTGGGAAGAATGGTAGATCGTTTGGCGTGCTTATAAGTCTAGGAACAATATTATTTGGCAGCGCTCAGTATATCATGCAGCTCAGGTCGCGTGTTTAGTGTCCATAATTCCATTCATGCCGTGCAAAGTGAAAATAAAATTCCCCGAACAAAGCTTTCAATCAGATATTGAGCACGTAATGGCAAGGTTAGCAGTTCATCTGTATCATTTTGTTCTTGCATAGAATTTAGAGTTGGTTGTGGTGATGCTGTTATATTTAGGGTATGACATATTGTGCGAGAAGGGATAAGGCAATGTATAATATTTCCCCTGAAACCCACCAACATAGCATCCTTTTCCTTATTAAATTCCTAAATCAAAATTCCAGGATATGTTAAGTATCAGTAGGGTGGTTATTATGGCGCATTGCCAGAGACCCCGATTGACAGAGTGTTATTTCCTGTAGCCATGAAGGCAGTTCCTAATAGTTTTCATCATTTAGTCCACTTTGAAGACCAACAGGATTTACAGATTATTGAATGATAATAGCTAAGAATAGACTAACCTCGGTTCTGTAGAGTGGAGATATGTTTTCGGGGGGATTTCTGAACAGCCAATTTCAACTTAGAGAGTAGCTACCGGCGCTATCCGGATGAATGTAGTACATGTATACGGCACTATTGTGTGCCCAGCTACCTAATAATTCCACGTACAAAATATAGATATTGGCGTGTAGGTATGATAATGATTATGCTCGTATGTATGTACACAAATGTACCTAGACACATTGGTATATATATTCGAGAGGCATGTTAAGTATAACTATAGGTATTGGGGGTTTAAGATTAGGACCACTGATTATTATGTACTTGGAAGAAGGGCTCTCCCCTCTTTGCGAGTGTAAGTAATTGTTCATGTATGACTTACATAAGGCTTAAGCCTAGGAATCAGAGGCGGCAAATAGGTCAGTGGTACACAGTACAATCAGCATTAATTCCCAAACAATGACCCGGAACTAATTAAGTGCTTAAACGGGGAATTATAAAACTATTTTATTTGGAAACTAGGGATATAGAAGGCAGTGAATTATGCTAATAACACTAGATTACTTCAAGTCGAACAGTTCACATCACTTGACGGCTTTTCTGAATACAAAGCATGTCGTGTGGCTTGATTAAAAAAATGATTATTACCTAATCTGATATCAATATTGACCCATATAAAGGAAGAAATCATACATTTAAATACTTAAATCAAGTCTGTTACAAAATGGTCTGGAATCAGTAATGATATTTATGCTCAAGAAATTTATTGTTGAATCTAGTCCACTAAAGTGGCTGTTCCGCCAAGCTGGTGCTAGCCCTGGTCGATGGCATTGTGGTGTCATTGTGGTCATCCGTAGATTGGCAACCAACCCCTATCTGAGCTGAGCTACGATGTATGGGTTGGTTGGGTTAAATCCCACACGATATCCCTTTGTGTTCGCCTCCAACCAAGTACTTTTATTCTATGTATATGTAAAAGCAGATATACTTGATATAGAATATCCATTGCTAACAAATTGACAAAGAAACCAAGATTTACATTCAATATATTTTGAAATAGTACACGGGAAAGAAAATACGAAAATGGATAATTGGCTTCGAGATTATGACATAACACACTCTCCAAGCAGTACGAAAAATCTGGTAGGAGATTAACAAACAGGTCCCGCTACTGGATCAAGGCGGCCGCTTATTTAATTTTATGTAGCTTTTGTTGCCACTGTAGGTCATCCGTGACAGTTTCTGGCCCAAATTGTGCGTCAGCGGTGATGATCTGCTCTGTGGGACAGCAAAAAAGGTATTCAAGGCCAGCCCCACTGACCGCTGGCCCATTACTGAGCCTCTAAAACACCGCCATTGGCCAGTGTCTGCTTTCCTCTTTATGCTCATCGACCTTCTGCCTGGACTAAAGGCAATTTTGAAGCTGTTTCACTAAGCATATTGAAGCAGGCCAGCCAGTGTCCAGCCGTTATGATCGCTAATCTTTACAATACCACCTTCAAAGCATCACCAGCCACAATCTGTTTGAATAGCTATTTAGTGGTGGCTTGCGAGCCGGCCAACAATGCAGTGATCTTTCCCAGGATCTGCGTTGATCGCTCGCCCGCATATACTGCGGCACACACTGTCAACGTGGACCGGGTGACACCCATGAGAATCTATCCCACTAGCAGAGACAGAAAATTTAGACAGTTTCTCTGGGCAGAATTTTAGTGCCAGAGTGCGCTATATACATTCATAACAGAGTGTACTATACACATTCATAACATTCAGTTTAATGTAGAAATCAGCGGAAAATTGAAGAGCTATCACCGTTCCCATACAAATTCTGACATGGTGTCACACTGCTTTGCTCTATATCCGGCTTATGCACAGTGGTCGTCAGCGCACTAGAATTAGGTGGGTTGGTGGAACAGCTCGGAGGTTCTGCAGAGTTAGGGGACCCTGGCGAGCAAGGTTGGCTGGAGGCTGAAAACCTGCCTCTGAGGCACCTTTTTGGTGGAGCACCCAGCAGTGGTGGAGTGTTCCATCACTGCTGGGAGTGGGCCAAACAAAAGAGTGTACAAATTCACTAGCCTGGGGCCCGTTTTATTTTCTTAGCCAACGAGAGTGTTAAGCCTATAACACACCGACCCGACGGCTGTGCCCGATTCTACCTTTGCCCGACGGATCCATCGGGTCTGTGGCAATCTGCGTCAATCGGGTCGGTGTACGCACTTCACCGACCAGATTTTATTGGTTTTCCCGACGCGTCGGGCATTACTACCATGTCAGATATGACCGACTCTCCCCGACCTTAATATTTCGGTGTACGCACTTTCACCGACTGTTCCCGATTCTGAGCAGGCCGTTTAAACACGGATACTACCTATCCCCCAGTCCGATTTACAAGTGCTTTATATCAATGTGTAGGGGAGACACAAGCGATCATAGATCTGAAAACCGTTTTCTGATATATCAAATAGACCAGAAGTTACTAGACTTCGCATTATTACCTATGTATACTTATCACCCGGCCGCTTTCTTTGATCTTATCCCGGGTAATTTACGAGGTTATAAAGGCAGGAGGTGTCGTCGGGAAGAGTCATCATGTCGGTGTCTTAAAGGTATAAGACATCGACATTTTATTCAAGACTCTCACCGAGCCGATAGTCGGGATGAATCGGGAAAAAATTTCGGTGTCTTATAGGCTTTAGCCTATAAGACATCAAAGTTTAATAACTTCGGATCCAATTAAGATATCGGGAAACGGTTTTCAGATTTGTCATTGCCTCTCTCTACCCTACAAATCGATATAAGGCACTTGTAAATCGGACTGGGTTATAGGTAATATTGCAATTTAAACGGCCTGCTCAGAATCGGGAACAGTCGCTGAATGTGCATACACCGAAATCTTAAGGTCGGGTAGAGTCTACCATGTCATATCTGACATGGTAGTAATGCCCGTCCCGTCGGGAAAAGTAATAAAATCAGGTCGGTGAAGTGCGTACATCGACCCGATTGATGCAGATTGTCACAGACCCGACGGATCCGTCAGGCAAAGGTAGAATCGGGCACAGTGGTCGGGTCGGTGTCTTATAAGGCCCGAGGAGACGCTATTATACGAGGTTTCGGGTTTCATTATCCAAGGTATCCTGGGGAAGGAGAGTTGTGCCTCCATAGTCTCCTTCACCTCTCCTGTCAGGCAACACCCTATAGGGGTATCATGGGTTATTCATCAATTAAAACTACCCAGAGACACCACTACCGGTCTCCACTTTCAGCCATTAGAAACCCTCGCTCAAGTCTCCTCCAAAGCCTTTTTCAGGCCTATTTTCTCCTCGGGTTCTCCCAAACAAGAATATGAACGTGGATTTCTGAGTTTTCTCTCCCCATGGTCAACACACGTAATAAAACGCGTTTGACAAGCTCTCGTCGAATGTGTCGTCCATGTAGGTCTCCTTCGTCGGGTCTGTTGTCCTCAATGAGAGCTTAAAATAAAACACCCCCCCTGGTCACTGCCGCCAGCTGGCAACTAGTCACTGTATGGCTGATTTATGAGGTTTTTCCAGTCCATTGCTGGTTCATCGCTGTGTGTCCAAGCAGGACGTGTGATCTGCTCACTCTGCCAGCTTCTATACTTGAGCTTATAACCAGCACCGCGCAGCAACCCTATGGGCGCTCGGCGATGGCCACGTGGCGCGGTTTTCGTGCCATATTGTCGGCCCAGTGCAACGCAGCCTTAAGATGAGGACAAAATGAGGTAAAAGTGAAACGGATATGCAGCAGAGCGGAAGACTATGAACGGAACGCGTCTCGTAAAATAAAAGAGTTCAGGGAAAAGGGGTACCCGTCAAAACTCCTCAAAGACTGTAAAGCCAAGGTTGACAACATGGACCTATAGATACAGTAAGGAACCCCAATAAAAACAAGAAACAGGAAAAACGGGAAGACCAAAGAACATCAGAGATCACCTCATGAAGGCTAGAACAAGGTATGGCCCCCATACAAAAATCAAAACCACCACAGGAACAAACGGTACCCGCAATGCATGCAATAAACCGAGCTGCAGACACTGCAAATAGATTTTTTTGAAACTGGTACGATCAAATAAAAAAGCAATGGGTCGAAACACACCACCAAATACAACGCGACATGCAACAGCTCAAATGTGATATAAGTATAGAATGCACGGAGTGCGGCAAACAATATGTGGGCCAAACAAAAAGAAAATCAAGGAGAGAATCTCAGAACATCTGTGATCCATCCTAAAAAGGTCGAAAATCAGTGATGGTCCGACACAGTTGAACCAGGCTACAAAATCATCAGAGCACGGGAGGCAACATGGATCATGGCCTAATGCTGAATTGATGATTGCTACCACTACAGTAGAACCCCGCCTAACGGACACCCCGCGTAAGCGGGCACCCCGTGTTAACGGACACTTTTGCTCGGAACGGATCCCTATATTAGATGTTTAATTTAACCCCGTGTAAGCGTTCCCCGCGTAAGCGGAAACCCCGCGTAAGCGGCCACCCCGCGTAAGCGGCCACTTTGGCCCGGAACTGAGGGTGTCCGCTTACGCGGGGTTCTACTGTATATCCCTTCTCGCTGTCTGTGGACCATCTGTATCACCACCTTCAGGAAACTAAGATATTGAACATTTTCTAAGAGCACAGTAGGGAATATTAGGAGGACTGATCTACTGCGGGTAGAACTGTTTACAACCCCCAAGAGGAGTGTTATATCAACTCTGGGTCTGGGTCTCTGATGCCTCAAGGTTTCATTAGGCCTGGAATGTTTGATGCCTCAAGGCATTATTTGGCCTTAAAAGGGTTAAAAAGGGATACTCAAATTTCTATAAAAAAAAATAGAACTCCAATTTCTCCCACAGCATACATGCTTCATGAATGGCCTTGCCATTTATATATACTGGAAGTTGTTTGTTTATTTGGGTATTAAAACGCCCAATATATTCTGATAGACTTACATGATCTGGATTTCAGGTATGACTCTGCTACATCCTTGGGTATAATATAAAACTTTATGGAAACAAAGCCTGCTGATTTCCTGCTCTATCAATTTCCCTAACTAGATATAGTTGAACTAGATTTGTCATGCCATACATTTCCTACATTAATTTCCATATTGAACACTGCATAAACAGCATATGCATAATAATAGGAATAGCGATAACCAGTACGGCCAATATCGACACCAGTTCAATATTAATCTACCTCCACCTTCATGACCCGCCCTATCAGCTGTTGCGTGTCCCCCTACTATACCATGCTTATGAGGCTGTTATGATAAGACTTATGGACTAATGGCAAAGACCTGTGGTAACACAAGCAATACTATGAATGGGTATTGCTATTGATTGTGACCAGGCGCTACTACTGATGAGAGGGGCCTATGAACAGTAGCAATTAATGGTAATCGATGGTGTGCCCTACCGTCCACACCTACCCCTATTACCCTGTCAGACTCGTGCTTGGTAGGTGCACTCAACCTGGACTGGCCACTTGTAATCTCATGGAGTAAGGTATTAGACTTGAATATATACCTGTGCCGGTATTTCCTGTGCTTATTAACCTATGATGCATAAGGGGTAACTGGAACTTACACGATGATTGTAAGGTAAACCGTTGTCTTATCATAGTGTCTTTTTGGTGAATCACTGCAAACTATACAATAACCAGATGTAAAACAGAACTTATGCTTGGCAAGTGAAAAGACGACACTACACTCCATTTCTTCTAGCTATATTATCATTTTATTTTTGTGAACATTTCCTCTAATCCTTTCTCCATTTGACACAAAACAACAGCGATGGTGAAGCATGTAAGAATTTCTACTTATAATTTCCATATGATTAATCTAGACACCCATACATAAATAAGGGTTGATATTCCTTGTAAGATTTTTAGACAATGACAAACAAAATATTAAGAACTGTTAAGGGCTTCAAAAGTAATTCATTGTCCAGAAAACCTCCTTCATTGCCATTCCTGGAATTTCATAGAACTGCCTTACTAGTGCAGCCAACAACTTTGAATGACGGGTTAGTCCATTTATATTAACATCCATGTGCCTATACCAATCCAATATTCTCGAAATCAAATGTAAAAAAGTTAGGGTTAACAGCAATGTGGTGCAGAAGGACAATCGGGAACTGGACCTAAGTCCCTTCACTTTGCATTCCAGTGTCCTGCCACTGCGCCATGCCTTTAAGCAAAACTATTCATACAGCAAACAAGTTTAACTGCTGGGCACACAAAGATTCAAGAGTTACTTTTTGCCGCAGTGATAACAAAGCGTTCCTCTAGTTTATTGTGGAATGTTAGGCTCCCCTGTATCTATCAATAATGGTCTCTCCTCCTGGGGTTAAAGGTGTGTGTGAGGTGAAATGAAGCAGCGCGAGGCTACGATCTGAATGTTTACCTGGAGACTTGCATCCCAGCCCCACCTGTTATCACAATTGGCAGGTAATTGTTGACCACAGAGTAGTCCTAATTGGACACGGACTGGCGCAAGGGACGTTAATCTGCACAGACCAGTTTGGCGATGGCCCATGCTTTGTACAGGTGTTAAGGACCGAGTATTATTTTGTATGAGGTTGGCTTTTCGGACTCATACAGATTAATGCCCTAACACCAACGTTTTAAGCCTGGGGCTCGCTTACAATCATTAGCGATTGATTGTTACTTGTGGTTTACTCGGGCAGAGATGCGATGCATGTTTGATATTCTACTGTTCATGCTTCAACGTACATATGTTTTATATAATGGTCCGTAATAGAACCATCAGAGATCTGTGATGTGTTTGTCTAAATCCGTTGCAAATGAGAGTATACTATCCATCTACTTCCCTATGATATCATGAGACAGATAAGTATACTGCCTACTTATTTCCCTGTGAATCACCGAGAAGGCATTATTATATATGAGTTCTGTTAGGTACTGGTCATGAACGAGGAGAAAAGCTGTTGTTTCATGGAACCAATTCATCCAAATGTTTTACATATTCTGCTGTGATATATATTTTTTTTTTCCTAGCTATGTTCAAGTATTATGCATTTTGCTGAGTGAGTAATCATGCCTCCTGTTATCAAATATTTTCATCAAAGTGAATGTTCATATATATGACATTTTGCACCTTGAAATTGTCTGGTAGTATTGAACAGGGCTGCTGTAAATGGGGCGAGATAAACACAGATAAAAATCTCGCCGCCATTACATTAATCTTGTTTCGATTGATTATGGATCTCACACGCTAGCTCAAAGGAGTTTCAATTGATTTCAATGTAAAACCTGAGGCAGGACCTTGAAAGCCTGGAGTAACCTCCAATAGCTCCAGAAAATCGAAAACACTACCATCATGTCAGAGTACATGAAAAAAACATGATACTGAATTTTTGAAACGTCCAGATTGTAGTAATGATAACAAAAAATGCATGCGTGCGTTAATATAGCACCGGGCACATTCGTCTAAAATGATAGTGAAATGATGAGCAGGTAAAATCGACATCCCTGTTTACAATGGGTTCTGTATTTGCTACCTTCCCGTGTTGTTGTTTGTTTACCTCTTAGCAACGGAAAATCCAAACTTTAACTCATGAAAAAAATATTTGTAATTCGGAGAACACCTAACTCGGCCTGACAATACCCAATGTAGTAGGAGTTCCAAACAACAATACACCTTCACAAAGAATGGATAGATTTTAAGAGATAGTTGACACATGACGGCTGATTATATATGTACACATCAAGTTTTAGATGAGTCATTTGTTGGCTTGTTTAGCATATAAGTTACACTGCTTGGCCAGACCTCAAATTAGGCTCGAAAATAATGTTCTCGTGTTTCACAGTTGATTAGTATTGCGAGAAGTAGAATATATGTTGTGTAACTGCAAAATAGAACCCTTGTAGAACTTATTATTCAGATACCTTTGAGGGCGTCTGGGAATAGCGTCTGTGTTCATTACACAGGCGTATATATATATATATATATATATATATATATATATATATATATATATATATATATATATATATATATATATATATAATTGCCATTCCCATTTGATAAACCTCGCTACTAATAATACACGTATCTAAATTGATTATAGTTTCATTATATGTTTGTGAACAGTATTTACACCTAGGAATTAAGAAGCAAACATGTAGACTAAAAGAAACTTTGGAGATAGATGACATGAACTTTGGCATTTCAAACCTAATAACCTCCATATCACCCCAACACGAGTAAGTACATTATATCAAACATAAACACAAACTTTGTATCATTACGGCCATACATGGGTATAGACTTGGAAACGTTCCAAGATAAATTCTAGCTAGTAAACTGTAGGTGTGGAAGTCCGGCTTTGCACAACCATGTTACAGGAGTCAAAGCACACATTGTAGGGCCTATATGTTCATACAGTGCATAATCTCTTCGAGCGGACTTCCTTTTTTGTGGTAGTATTTCACGACAGTATAACACCGCCGTGTGTGAATACAACATTTGGGATGTTAGGAAAATACGCTAAATAGTTGACCTGAAAATGACCTGAATCCACATAGCAGTGGGGGTCTTTGTTTGATGTCTAACTGTGTTAAATGTTAGCGATCAGCTATAGAAGGTATGATCGTTAGTTACTTCTAATGTACATGAGACTAATTCATATGATCATGTTGTGAACCATAATAGATTACTCGGACAAACATCAGAACAAACCCCAGAGAAATTAAAAGCTCCTTTACCTCTTTTAAAACATGTAGCCTTTAACTGATTTGTTAATACTCATTGGTTAACCGATATTTATTTATTAACCCATGGATGATTAAATCAGTATAATAAATGCATTACGGTCTATCTCATCCCTAGTTTTATAGACAATAATCGATGGTTTGTTGGATAGGTGATCGTAAAACACAAAAGGCTGACGTGTAGTAATACACGAGCGTAAGCTGCCTGTTCACAATTAGTATCCATCTCCACAAATAAATTGAAACTAAGAATTGCCGTTTTATAGGTTCTATCAGTTGGGAATATCTTTTTTGCTCCCCTTGCACAAAGGGACTACAAATCTGTTTGAGAGTATACTTTCCCGTTAGCAATTACTTTGAGGCGCCGAATCAATGGATTTCAAAACCGAAAGGAACGCATACAATATATTTTCAATTATGACCGTTTCAAATCAACTTGATTTTATGCGCAACAAAATTAATGATAATCGAATTATATTACTTCGATGCTTAATGCGCATGTACGTCTTGGTTTTCTTCCTATTAAAGTGTTCATTAGCTGCACCTTCGTTTGCACGTATAGAAGTAGGGCACTAACCCAGGTACTTAGTACTTCTATAAGCAATAGGACCCGACTAAGCCTGGGAAAAAAGTCCATTATGCATGCAGTGAATGGGGATCTAGATGCCCACTAGATCCATTGTGGACTGTGGACCACTGTAGGCGACAGACAGAAACTGTTGCCACCATCAAAAGTAAACACTACCGTATAATTCCATGCTGATATAGAATAATAGAGACCACTGGTGTTTCAAGTATGGCGAGCCGTCCTCTGAATTATCCCCTAATCAGGAAT